>OU753583.1:5610606-6210606 GCA_916701695.1 Agrochola macilenta | reverse complement strand
GGAGGCGGAGCGCGCGAGGGAAATGCAAGATGCGCGCCCTCGCGCCCCTAGTCGCCGCAGGAGACGCCCCGGGCGTCGGGAGTCGCGAGCCGACTTCCGGTCACCGTAGGCGCGGGCTTGCGGACGGTGGGCAATGGGTAGCTCGCCGTCCGATTAGGACCAGGCCCGGGTCGGCGGCGCGTTGTGTTCCACGCGCGCCTCAAAGAGATGTCAGCACCAACTGACGGGGTCCGTAAAGGCCAATGCCTGCCAGGGTTGCGAGTTTGTCCGAAAGGGATATCGCGGCCCCGGCACACAGGCGACGGAAGGAACACGGGTGGGTTTTAGTCAGTAAAAGTCTGACACTCCCTCTCGCTCTGCCCAGAGCGGGAGGAGTCATTTGATGATTTCCCACCCAAAAAAAAAAAAAAATAAAAAAAAAAAAAGGATAAGTAGAAGATAGTAGGTAATTACGCGCAACTCGAGAACAGGCTACGATTGGGGGTGAATAAACTTTCCTCGAACACATGATTATGAACCGTCTAGGTACTTATGAAAAGAAAAGATTCTAATTTCCCATCACACTTTACCAGGCTTTGGACTGTCTAATTGCGTGCTGAACTGATATCAAACTATCAAAGTTACTGCAGTAAGTTGTACACAAACAAGCGCGCAGTGGATACAGTGTCTGTTTGTTATGAATCATTTTTATTTATTTTATTTTGATAACAGTAAAACACTGCATCAGGCGTGGTTAAAAATTAGAATCAGCCCTATTTACAGAAATGAATTAAAATACTAGGTACTTACTCTAGGTGGATACCTATTTACATTAATTGTTGAACGTGCCTACCGTTTTGTTCGATGCACTTGCGAGCGCGTTTAATTACGTGTCTTTTCACTTTTAAAAGAGTGTCACTTTCACTTTTTATTATTTCAAATGCGAGGGTGATTCGCGTACGTAGCTGCCTTCCAAATCTTTCTTGATAAGGATTTGGGCTTGTCGTAAGCTTTGGTTATAAACTTATAACACATGGCGATAACACACGACCATTTCCAAGTATTCTTGGTTGCTGTACGTACGCGTAATAAGGCATTGTTGTCGATTTTGATAACTAAGTAACAACACACACACACTAACCGTTCGTGCAACATGTTTTGCCGGCTTGGTTGCGCGACGAAAACTGAAATTGCGTCATTGTCATTACGTCAAGCGAGCGGCGCGGCGGGGGCGCACGCGACTAAGGGCTATGTTAGAGTGAGATGGCATGAGTTGGACAATGGACACGGCGGGCGCGGGCGGTGACGTGGTCACGTGCGCCTACACATTTGTAGTACCTATGACAAGGACATGGATGTGTTCATGCATAGCGTAACCAATTTTCAGTGTATTTTCGTTTGCTGATTTTTTTTTCTTGTAAGTATTTAATGCGTTTTTCTTATTATTTTTTTTACCATTGTCTTTATTTTGGTGGTCTGAATGATTTCTAAAAGTTTGTCCATCTATTTTAATGGGACCTTATATATAAGGTAATATACCCAATATGTAGTGAACGTTACGAACGTTTTGTGATACGAGGAAATCGCACGTGTTTTAACGTTTTCAAACACGATCGCACAGATAGGTGCTCGCGCAAAATCAAAGCTGCATATTACCTATTTACATTAACCGCTAGAGCCCCTCCCCGCTGCGCGTGCGATACCCGTTGAGTACCGAACGACCCCCCGCGGTGACAGATTTACGACCGCACTTAAATAAACAAAACACTCGGGGTTTTTTGTTTCGCCTCCGGTGTTATCGCTAGTTGATTTGGGTTCGTGTTTAGACAAATGATTCTTTGTAATACTTAGAAATGTCGAGTGGAACCCTTTGAATTCATAAATACGCATTGTAATCGACGGCTGCGCCGTTTAGTGATAAGACGATTTGTGATAAAACTACTGTTCCAATTTACACGAAATTTTGCAGGGTACATTATGAATAGATAAGTTATATAAAGAGAGCATTTTTTACAGATAAACACAGTAAATAAAAACACGAAAAATTACGACTTTTGAATAGGTACTAACCGTCTGTTTACGTAAAACTATTTTCGTGTTTTTAAATTTACGATGTTTATATTTTAGTTCATTTATCGTTTATAACGATATTTGAACTATTTATATGAAAGAAAATAAGCACTTACCAGCGATTACAGACACAAATCACTCACAAAACACAAAACAACACCACAATCACTTTTTCCACAGACACTTTTGCTCACATGTTTTTGGTTGCCCAAAATAGGTATCAAACGATGTTATTTAGTGTTAATATTATTCACCACGATGTAAAAACTACTTAGTAATGCAATTAATATCACTTCCCGTCGATTTACACAAGAAAACCATTTAAAATAACGAAATACATGCGACCGAGCACTCATGACCAGCGTAGTTAGACTCGCGTCTGACCTGCGTGAACTGTCAATTTCAACATTTTTTTGCAATTTTGTCCATGAATATTTTTGTCTGCCAATGATTTAGTCGACGAGAATATCCGTCAGGCCCATAGAGAAATAATCCACAGACCAGATTAGCACTTTATAATAATAGAAATAGAGATTAAAGCCGCGTGTACACGCCATCGCCAATTGGCGATGGCGGGGCTCTAAGGGGGTCGTGTTTGCATTACCAAATGCAGATGACGGTGTGAGATTATAAGGTTATAAACTGCTTGACATGACGCGGTAGCCGGCTACCGCTCGGGTTTAACAAAAACTAGATATGTACTAATGAATTCTTACCTTTCATATCATTATAATTTAGTCGAATTGCCTGGCATAAAGACCTTTTCGTGGCGCCTGTTATTGCTTTGTCTAAATGGTGGTTACAATTCAAATCTGGATCACTTTTTTCATCTGCAGTGTATTTGGACGTCTTCGGAGTACTGCGACAACGTCTAGACTTGCGTCCTCTTTCAACTTCAATAACTGGCGTGTTATATTCTCCGTTATCCATTATTGCATACAATATTTATAAATTCAAAGAAAAAGTGCGTGCACTCTCTATAACGCAAACAATCCAACTAATGTAAATGTGAAAGATGATGCAATAATTATTTAGTTTTGTAAGAATGAGACACAATAATATCAGACACAATAACAGCGTTTGATGTATCGTTTTGAAAAAATTCGATCGATGTAGATCTATCACTTTCAAAAAACTAATGCACTTCGCTGTACTTTTAGAATGATTTATGTATCGTTTACAGAAAATTCGTAAAGACCATCGTGTAGCCCTATAGAGATTGAGTATAATAATTAACAAAACATAACTTTTTTTTTTTTAAAGAAAATGATAACAATACAATAGAGGTAAGAAAACTATAAATTAACTTATACTAAAACATATTTTCGGCATTCGGCTTATCTCACCTCTTAACAGCTTGTCTTTCGACAAAGGCCTCCTCTAAGGATTTCCATTTGTTTCTGTCCTTTGCTGTACGTAACCATTCTGGCCCAGCTACTTGCTTCAAGTCGTCTTCCCATCGTTTTGACTGTCTTCCTCTACTTCTTCTGCTTTCTCTAGGGTACCATTCCGTTATTATTCTAGTCCATTTCTCTTTCTTTTCTCTCAGCATATGTCCTGTCCAACGCCATTTAAATTTTCTGCATATTGATTGAACTTTTCCAAACTTAGTCTTTCCTTTGATCTTTTTTAATTGTATTTTATCCCTTCTTCTTACTCCCAATACGCTTCTCTCTATCCCATTCTGACATATATTTAATTTATTTTGTTGTTGTTCAGTTAAGGCCCATGTTTGGCATCCGTATGTAAGACATGGCAGTATGCACGCATTGAAGACTTTTCGTTTCTCTGCCATAGGCATTTCTTTATTTTTCATTACTTCGCTCAGCGACCAGAATCTCTTCCAAGTGTTTGCTATTCTTCTTTCTATTTCTTTCTGCATGCCCTCTGTCGGTGATACTAATTGGCCCAAATAAACGTATTCGCTTACATATTCTAACTGTTGGTTATTAACTGTAATAGCGTTTTTTTGTGAGGAATTGCTCATTACTTTTGTCTTTGTTATATTCATGGTGAGCCCTGCGTTTGCACTTTCGTCTGATAATTCCTGTAGCATTTTTTCCAAGGTCATCGGGCATTCGGAGAAAAGTATTAAATCATCAGCGAATCTCAAATGACTCAGTTTGTCTCCGTTCACGTTAAGTCCGCAATTATCCCAACCCAGTCTCCTAAAGATCAACTCCAACACCGCTGAGAATATCTTCGGCGAAATAGGGTCACCTTGTCGGACACCTCTTCCTATCGGGAACTCTTCACCTGACCTTTCCAGTTTTATTTGTGCTGTGCTTTTCCCATAAATAATTTTTAGTATGCGTATGTACTTTTTATGAACCCCTTGTTGTTCTAACGATTCCCTTATGTAGTGGTGTTCCAGGGAATCAAACGCCTTGTTGAAGTCTACGAAACCCAAATAATATGTTTTGTTGTATTCTCTGTATTTCTGAATTATCTGGCGTAGGACGTGTATGTGGTCAATGGATTGAGATATAGATTGAGAGATAGAGATTGAGTACGAAACGACAAAAAAATCAATTTTGAGATTTTGATTGATGTATTGCTTTGTGAAAACGCTCCTCAATTCTGAAAGTCCCAACAAACTGTGTAAACCCCTGGCAGTTGTGACATCATGCGCAAATATACATGCTGCGCCCTTTCGGCAAGTACTACGTGCAAAGTTTCGGCACATCGTTACATTCTCTGATTGGTCACTTTTAATTGTTGCAGTTGCAGCCCTTAGCTCATCTGGCTGGTTGAAGTCAGGTAAAATTTTAACGGTACTAGATGTGTAGATGTATATTCATCATCTTCAATCTCTTACTTTAAATTCATTATCATGGGTGGTGGATTAGGTGGTAGAGGGGCTGTGTTACTGCACTTGCCACCAGTGTGTTATTGACTTTCTCTCGTTTGTTGTGTCCCAACGAAGTTGAATAAAATTTGCTGCAAGCATCATAGCTGCATCAAATTTTGATGTGAAGTACTTTTTATGCTTGAAGTTAGGTGAGGGCTTCAAATTCATGAATTTTTCATCATTGCGAGATTTGGATTGATTTTCATCGTCTACAGTAACACCATGCATTATTTCCTTTTCGTTTAAATCATACGTAGTTATAACATTTTATTGGTTGAATAACACACACACTTTAGAAGCCCACACAGAAGTCGTATTGTAAAAGCAAGATGGCGACGCTAGTTCCCATTTGGCCACGTGCCAAAAGATCCTTGTACCACTGTAGTTGGCGCAATTCTGTTGCGTTTGTTCAGCCGCGTTTGTCTCTATATCACGCGGCGCCGGGGCGCGACAGCAGCAACTTTGCCAGAACAGTTGTCAATTTGTTGTTGGGCAACAAATTCATAATATCTTTGTATGGGGACATGTTAAATCCAGCAGAACCACCTAACTGGTTCGACGTAAAAATAGCTACCAGCACTGCTGCAACTATGGCATTGATTCCTCTTATCGAGCCGCGCTATCTTTTGGTTCATCTTCTTGTTAGCGTGAGCGCGCTTTTCAACTTTATTCTTCAATAAAGGCTCCCTGATCTCAGTACGAGGACAATTTTTGCATTTACTTGCCAGCGTTTCACCGGAGTTACAATGGCGCGAAGAGCTGCTGGCGTCCGCGTCGTCGTCAATCTCGGTCCAGACACGTTTCGGAGATGTACCGCTTGTGGCTGATGTTACGGTGCTGAAGATGTTTGGATCACTTCGTTCTACACCGGTTTCCGCGTTGTATCGAACCACGGTATCGATACATGATATTGAGGAAGGTGGTGGGACATTAGAATAAACTGGACACTGTTCTACTGCAGTTTCTTGAGGCTGTTCTACTGATACTTTTTCAGACTGTGGTGGTGGAGGAGGCGGTTGGAGTACACTAGCTTCTTTAAGAGGAGCTAGTGTATGAGGTGGTAAAAACCTTGTCCTAAAGAAATGTTCCTTTTCAAATACAGTTGCATGTACGAATTTGCACTTAGGAAAAGAACACACTGAATTCTGAAAATCCCAACAAACTGTGTAAACCCTTGGCAGTTGTGACATCATGCGCAAATATACATGCTGCGCCCTTTCGGCAAGTACTACGTGCAAAGTTTCGGCACATCGTTACATTCTCTGATTGGTCACTTTTAATTGTTGCAGTTGCAGCCCTTAGCTCATCTGGCTGGTTGAAGTCAGGTAAAGTTTTAACGGTACTAGATGTGTAGATGTATATTCATCATCTTCAATCTCTTACTTTAAATTCATTATCATGGGTGGTGGATTAGGTGGTAGAGGGGCTGTGTTGCTGCACTTGCCACCAGTGTGTTATTGACTTTCTCTCGTTTGTTGTGTCCCAACGAAGATGAATAAAATTTGCTGCAAGCATCATAGCTGCATCAAATTTTGATGTGAAGTACTTTTTATGCATGAAGTTAGCAACTTTGCCAGAACAGTTGTCAATTTGTTGTTGGGCAACAAATTCATAATATCTTTGTATGGGGACATGTTAAATCCAGCAGAACCACCTAACTGGTTCGATGTAAAAACAGCTACCAGCACTGCTGCAACTATGGCATTGATTCCTCTTATCGAGCCGCGCTATCTTTTGGTTCATCTTCTTGTTAGCGTGAGCACGCTTTTCAACTTTATTCTTCAATAAAGGCTCCCTGATCTCAGTACGAGGACAATTTTTGCATTTACTTGCCAGCGGTTCACCGGAGTTACAATCGCGCGAAGAGCTGCTGGCGTCGTCGTCAATCTCGGTCCAGACACGTTTCGGAGATGTACCGCTTGTGGCTGATGTTACGATGCTGAAGATGTTTGGATCACTTCGTTCTACACCGGTTTCCGCGTTGTATCGAACCACGGTATCGATACATGATATTGAGGAAGGTGGTGGCACATTAAAATTATAATGTAATACTAGCTGCCCGCCCCGGCTTCGCACGGATATAACTAAGTACTTATCTACGGCTCATCTACCTACATACCTACCTAGCTACCGTACCTACCTACCTACCTACCTACCTACCGTACCTACATACCTACTATCATACCTTCCTACCTACCTACTTACCTACCTACCTACTTACCTACCTACCTACTTACCTACCTACCTACCTACCTACTTACCTACCTACCTACCTACCTTCCTACCTACTTAGCTACCTTACCTACCTACCTACCCTATTTAGGGGTATGAAAAATAGTTTATCGCGATTCAGAAAAATTACGTATTTGTAGAACGCCATCTATGGGTAAATGGATAAAACGTATAACGCGCACATTTTGCGTTTTAGTAATTTTGTATTATCTCCGAAACTATATGACCAATTGACATACTGTAAATGGCAAATCTTATCTCTATGATGTCCTTGTGATCATAAAATAACTTATTTTGATAAGGATTAATATTTTTTCGTTTAAATAATCATCCAAATTTTAAGTATGTCGAAAAAATACTTTTTTTAAACAATAAAAGAAGTATAAAAGATAAAATATAAAAGATAGAAACATGGTGACGCCGACTTTTTTGTAGAAATAAGTACAACAAACCCAACCTGGTTTAACATACATTATTTTCAATTTTAAGCAATTGTTTAAATGCGCATGCAAATAATTCTGTTTTATGAGGAATTTATTTCCGTCTTGCTAGACAAAAGTTGTGATAGCTCGGTTAATATACATGTTTTAAAAATAATTTATATCCTTATAGCACTCGGGAATAATGGAGCTTTCTACCAGTGAAAAAATTTTTAGAATTGGATCATTGTCTCAGAGAATAGCCCCTACATACAAACTTACAAATTTTACCTCTTTATAATATTATTATTATTATTTTTGGTCTTTGACATTTCTCGGGACCCTGGGGTCCCGGACCTTTGGAAGGCGTACGAGGGCCCGAAGCCAACTCGCAGAGGCCCTTTAGGCGTTTTAATGAAATGAGGCACCAACCGACGATTATCCCTGTTTGCACTATGCAAGTGCACCCAAGGACAACCCCTGGTTGGTGTACGACTATTGCAGGATATGGAAACAAAAGATATTGGACTATGGGTTTGAGTGGCTAAAGTTGACTGGTGTCCTGGAACTATGGAAGGACTATGGCCCCTGTCTGATCAATGTTTTATATGTATACGGATAAAATGGCAGGGGTGACTTGCACACTCAATAATGGGCCCCCGGAAACTATTGCTAGCACACAGTGACGTAGCGACAAGGGGGCAACATGTCCTGAAGTGCTTGAGGAGTGGAGAGGTATTCCACGGCTTTCAGAACAATCCCAGAGCCCGGAAGATGGTCAAGATCCCTACGAGCACTTACTGGAATACTTCCTCTCTCCGAGCACGTTTGCTCTTGAGAATCTCCACTCAAGCCGGCCAATTAAGGCAAGAATGAGGTGGGAGCTCTGTTCCTCTTCAGTGTTCACTCCAGTCGGCCAATAAAGGCAAGCCAGAGATGAGGACCAAGATTTCTCCCGGGAGATAGGGTCCGTGGGGTCGCTACTGCCCAACAGCTCGCCACATGCTGCCCTACGGATTTCTGTATCTCTCTTGGTCTGGCCCCTCATCCTAGACCTGTTCCGGTAAAGTAAACTCTACCGGCAAAGACCCAGATTTTGGAGCGCGCAAGCCCCACCACGACGTCAACGTAGAGATACGGCGGTGGGGTGTCATTATTATTATTATCGGGAGTGTTCTTTTTCTCAGCTCTTAGGCTGGTTTTAGCTACATTTACGGGCCAAAGCCAAGTAAATGCAGCGAGAGGTGTGTATTTAAGATGAGAGTGTGTTTTCTTCCTCTAACTGCATGAACTTCCTAACTATTCTGCAGGTGTTTAAGATGGCAGCTTTCTGTAGGTTGATATAAATGGAGTCTTCTAAATCTATTAGTTTCAGGCTACGGAGTAGATGGTTGGGGATAACACCTGTCGTGGAGAGAACTATAGGGGTAACAAACACTTTTTCTTGTCTCCAGATTCTTGTGACTTCTTCTTTAAGTTCAGCATATTTACTTATTTTTTCAGTAATGGTTTTTTGTAGGGGTATTGGGAACTGCAATGTCTATGAGGTAAGTGATTTTTTTTATTTTATCCTGAAGGGTTATGTCTGGTCTGTTGTAGTGTATAGTTCTATCTGTAAGTATGGCGCGATCGTAGTACATTTTGTGCGTATCATTTTCTAGTATAGTTTGTGGTGTGTACTTGTAGTAAGGAGTGTTAGAGTTTTGTATGAGATTGTGTTTGAGTGCTAGTTTTTGGTGAATGATGTTTGCAACCTGGTTGTGTCTGTGAGTGTAGTCTGTCTGTGTGAGTGTTGTGCATGCTCCGGTTATGTGTTGTATGGTTTCTGATTGAATGTGGCATCTGCGGCATTTGTCAGTTGTGATAGTTAGGGTCTTTAATAATAAATTTTCTGTAGTTTTTGGTGTTGATGATTTGATCTTGTATAGCTATGATAAAACCTTCTGTTTCGGGGAACAGGTTTCCTATTTTAAGCCACTTATTTGATGCTAATTTGTTTATGTGAGACTGCTTTAGGTTATGAGGGTGCCGGCCGTGAAGTACTTTCTTCTTCCATTGTTCAATTTTTTGTTTCTGTAGGTCATCATTGGTAGTGTTTTGTGTTTCTATCTTGTCTTTTAAGTTAAGTGGAGTGTAGTTGAGATCGTTTATCACTATGGCTTTATGTATATTACTGGTGCGGGATTTTGTGTGAAATAATGTTTTAAGTCGACTGACTTGTTTCCAGCAAAGGTGCTGAATGTCGATTAGGCCTCTCCAGCCATGTTGTCATTTAATAGTAAATCTTTCTATGGCAGATTTAGGGTGTAAGTTGTTGTTTCGTTTATTATTATTATATTATAGTATAGATTAGTATAGAAGTATAGATTAAAATGTAGGAAGGAAATGTGGTTTTTATTAAAAACCAAAAAAAGTAAAGTAGCATTATTTTATCGGCTCCAATAAAATAAGCTGGACCCCGTAATTTAATATACATTTATGTCACTACTAGCAGTGCCCGCGACTTCGTCCGCGTGGAATAGTGACTTTGGGGGGTATAGTGATTCTCAGGATTTATTTATCTTCTGTACAATAATAAAATGTACAAAGGCTTTTTGCCTTAGGCATTTTCTGCCAGTCAACCTTTGTGTGATGCTGAGATAATATGGTAGATGCACAGTTTCAGGTTATTCTCAAAAAACTCATAACCAATGATGTATGTGATAATAAAGTACTTCTGCGTAAACTATATTTTTAGTTTTGTCTTCCGGCAGAAGTAGAAATAGATTTTCACCCGAACCAGATCTCGACAGAGCAACATATAGTTGCCCGTGCGAAAAACACTCTTGGCGTAAAACTATTCCTACGTACTTAAATGTTTGTCCCTGGGCCTTATTAATTGTTACCGCAAACGATATCTTCACCGGAAATTGAACTCGCTTAAAGTGAAAAGGCAAATTCGTTGGTATCATAGGTATGCGAGGTATCAGCACTGTTTGCCCTACTGCTGGACCAGTCAATACTGTAGCACCAATCACGTTATCGCGAAGGAATTTTACTTGGAGTCTGGTTCCGTTGCATACATTTGGTGGTTTAAGATTCCTTGGACAATTGGACAGCCAGTTTTTAATTTGAGTGAATGTGAGGGAAGGCCACTCGGATTTAAATAATTTAAATTCTTGTGGATAATGTACCGCATCTTCTTGATCGATTACTTTATCAATGGACATGTAGTTCATGCTATCTCCTGGAAGTTTACCCAGTATCATGTTATTGATGTCGTCAACGCTACTATTTCTAGCTGCCAATATTGCCCTTTGACTCATCCACTGGTAGTCTTTGTTTTCTATATGGACTACATCTGGTTACACTTTGGAGATTAGGTCTTCAATGTTAGTTACTTTCTCACCTAAATCAAGGTACCTTCCCGTCTCCCATTAAAAGTAACTTTGAATGAAATCCTCTACTACCACCACCCAAATGTGCTCTCACATTTAATTTAATTTAATTTATTATTTAATTCAGATACAGTGATCCATATTTATGTTAGTATACCTACTTAAAAATTATGTTAGTTATCAAAGATTAGAATACAAGCCACAATAATATTATTATAACTAAAATAAATAACTGAAATAGGTGCATAAAATCAAATTGTAAAATAAATGCTTAAATAAAATTAATTAATTAATACCTAAGTCCATCTAAAAATTCATTAAAATCCTTAAAATCATGTACAATATTACAATTAAATATATACATATATGGATAAAACCGCGAAAAATTGTACAGTTACATTCATGACATCGTATCACACGTTACGTACATGACTGAATGTTACGTACATGACCAATATAAAGCTTAGCTCACATCATTGCAGTATAGAAGTAAAAGTCAAAGTTTAGTAATTAAAATTGTATTGCAAAATTTAGTGTAATAACTAAAACAACCTTTCAGTAAGGTAAATTAGGCAAAATAAAACAAAAACGCTTAAAAATAAATTTGGTTCTCACAATCATCTTTCATAATATTATTATACTCTTATTGAATCAAACACTACATCAACTTTTTTCACTATAGAAAATTAGGCAATCGAAACAAAAAATCTTAAAAATAAATTTGGTTCTCACAATCATCTTTCAAAATATACTCTTTTGAATCAAACACTCATTCAACTTTTTTCACTATAGAAATATCAGGTACAATATCACGATCTACTTTTCTAGTCGCAATGAATTTAAGTGTTGGTTTATTAATCGTTTTTAAAAACCTTATAGCATAAAATGTGTCATTCTCCTTTTGAGCAATTTCTTCGACGAAACCTACATAATATTTCCACTTATTTCTAACGTAATATCTCACAATTACACTATCATTATGATTATAATATAGTTTTTCATTGGTGTCATTATTTATTTTTATTTCGGTACGTTCTTGAATATTTTCTTCTACCCCTGTAAAGAAACAATAAAAAATATTATTAATATAATAATATACGTAAAATTACCCGTAAAATACCAGTAAAAATCTTTCTATAAATGGAGAACTAAGATAATGAATTTATTTTTACCCGCTGATAAGGTACAAATTTTTTCTTCATCTTCTGTTACTGTCTTATAATCTTTGAAATTTCCTCCAATTTTACTCTCGGAATTTTCAGTCTTTTCTTCCATTTCTGTAAAATTTTAAATAATTTTATTGTAACATAATATTATCAAACTCATTGGGTCATAGGTACACTACGTAAGTTTTTAAATACCTTCTTCGGTATCAGATAATGGCTCTTCATAATAATCTTCTGAAGAATCGTCATGCAATGAATACTTGTCGTTCTCGTCAGAGCTGCTGTTATTATAATTATTTACAGACAACAGAACTGGTCGCTTTTTAATCGCAGTTTTCTGTTTACTTTGTTTATTCCCTGATCCTGAAGTAGATGGTACAGGATTGTCATAATTTATGTTTTCCTGATCGTCATTTATGTTTTGTTTGTCGTGTTTTGAGTTTGTACTGAATAGGTTTAAGTTTTTGTCTATTTTCTGCGTTTTCTGAAGATTAATTAGTTCAAAATTTTGTAAATTGTCGTATGCCACGTTCTCTGCTGTGTATCGAATTTCCGATAGGATGGTCACTTTTCCTTTTTTTTTGCCTTTCTCTACTTGATTTCTTTCATCATCTCCACTGTTTTTACTTTTTAGATTAGATTTAGTTGTTTTGTTTTTATCATTTTGGTTATTTACTTTTACAAGCTGGTGATTCTTCACGTCAAAGCAATCACAGTAACCTCTATGCGAATCGCCACAAAAGCAACTTAAACATCGAAATCGTATGACGTTAGTTGTTTCAGTGTTGGTTATTTGATGTAAATTCATTGTCTGAGGAACAGGCGTCAAATCTTCTTCTACAGAGTATTCAGCAATGTCACCCTCTAGGATGTAGAAAGTCATTACAGATGTGTCAGAGTTTTTAAGAAGTGTATAGGCCGTGTAAGCATCTGGTATGTCAATGCCGTGCTTAACATAGTCATCGAGTCTGCGTTTGAGACCCCCTCCAACTCCGTCAGCAGCTCCCTTTCCATGAGCAGATTCACTAAAATTCCAGGTTGAATGGGGGAATCCCAGATCCTTCATGTACTTGGTAAACAAAAAGAAGTTTTTTTTTTGTTTATATTGGGTTGCTGGCCCATCGGAAAAGTAATGCACTGCATTAACGAGCGGAAATTCTTTTCTCACGTAGTCCAATATAGGCTTTAAATGTGCCCAAATTGCCTCAGGGCCATGTTCATTAGAGGGCGATATTGAAGCGAATGATTGTGGCTTTTTTTCTTTGACATACAGAACGCCAGTATGGATGGTTACTTGTGATTTAGATGCACCAAAGTGCATGGACTGCACTTCAGTTGACAATTTGCACACGTAATTTTCACTAAAATCAATGTGAATGGCCACTTCAGTAGATTTTAAGTTTTTAATACACGATAAATATTGTGAGTATTGATGTTTTATATTGAATACATGTTTTCTCATCATTATGAGTTCTTTATTAAACAATTCTGTCAGTGAGTTCAATTTTCCCCGAAGTTCTATTTTCGCCATCTTCTTTGTACTCACCTTTTGGCCATCGTTTTTATTAATATACTCATATGTTTGCATAGCAAATTCATTCCAAGTAACAATTTCATCCGTATAGTGTGTGTCCTCGTTAAACTTTATGCGTTCATTGCTGCACCTGGAACATTCTCCATAGGCGCATTCTTTAGAATCCAAGTCACATACCACTTCTAATAAGATTTCGTTTAAATCTGCATTCTCAATCATTCCTAAAGAATGTAACTTTTTAACTTTCATGAAGAAGTTTTCATGCTTTACGCACCCACATGTTTCTCTATCAGACAGTTTCGGTGACATTATATAAAAAGGCTTGTACTTTTGGAATGATGATTTTTTTGCTCTACCTCCATTCATTCTGTAGTTTTTGTAAAGCTCCTTCAAGGTACCTAGTAGGTATCGCTTTTGTTTTTTAATTCTACCCATAGTTTTAAATTCTTTTTTCCCAGCTGTTGCTCGGCTTACATCGTCTCTATTATAGAACTTTATTATTTCGTTTATAATTATATTATTCTTTCTAACTACGTTTCTGGCTTGACGAGCCTGACCTTTTAATCCAAACACAGATTTCGTTATTTCACTCTTCTTGCTATATTTTTTTACAATGTCATGTTTTATTATTCTTTTTAGAACATTTCGTTCATCGTTTGTCTTGGTCTCCGTGTATGTGTCTTGAATGGCATTCACTAAAACATTATGAGTAAAAGTTGTCTCTTCACCGTTTCTTTTTCTTCTTCAGAAATGTTAGGGAGATTTTGTTCTATGAAACTGTTAGACTTAGATAACGGTGTCATTTCGTTTTCATCTGGAATGACGACATGTGGTTCAGATGTTTTTAATTTCAGTTCATCTATAACCCCAATCAATTGTTTATTCTTCTGCATAAAACGCCTACATTTCTTCTTCAACCTTTGAATTTCCAACGCCATTGTTTTTATCCTTTCGTCATAGCATTTTTTTTGAACATCCAATCTTCTATAATACTTTTTTTTTTCCGCGAGTATTTTTCTCTCTGCCAATCTTACAGCATCAATTTCAGCACCATTATCAGTGGTAATATCGTTTTCATTGTTTGATGTCGTATCTTTTGCCTTCGTTCTGTGGCGGTTCTGACTATCTCGCCACTGTTGTCTTTTTAATTTTATAATTTCTTCGGAACATTCTTTAATTTTCTTCCGCTTTTTATTCCTCTCTGCATTTTTCTTTTTGAGTTCTTCGTATTTCAAGGGATTTTGGTTTCGCACCCGCTCACGAAATCGTTTTTGCCTTTCGGCATTCGTCAACGCCATCTGTGACATTTTGGATAACTAAATAAACCGAGATTTTTTGCATTGATACTTACGTAATATTTCTCTATACTCCATTTGAAATAAGATTAGACATTTAAATGAAGTTTTTTACAGTCTGTTAAACTAATTCTGACTTCTATTCCGTAGGCATAAAGAAATTAAAAGCAAAAAAGTGTCATAGCACCAACGCAATAGAAATCAAAATCGGTTGAACGGACTGTAAAAAGGGTTTATTTAAATGTCTAGGTAATCTTATTTCAAATGTAGTATAGATAGCAGTTAATAAACTATTAATGTATTATGTCCTAACAAATGAACTGACGCACTTTACTCAAACAAATTACTTTTGTGAATGCATATTTTATAACGCAGGTACGTTATAAATGAGAAGATAATCGCGACTATTTTCGTAGTTTTTTGTCATTACGTACTGGATGATACCAATTGACAGTTATCTTCTTATTTAAAACGCATTGTAGGTAGGTACAATACAAAACATATCAATCAGCTGACCTGTTAAATATTAAAACTTTTTCTAAATTATATGTTTAAAAAAAAAATTAAGTACCTACAGGTTTTTCAGTAGTATAATAGGTACATAGCGTCTAACAAAATAAAAATAAAATGAGCATGTAATATTTGAAGTAATAAAAAATGCACTAGTCATCACTAGTGTATTCTCAGCTTAACAATCGGTAATGACTGTAACGTTACATATTTTGTTACACACTGTTACATTCATTACAAAAATGACGTGAGACATTTACTAAAACTGAAATTAAACTTAAATTGCGGATAGCCAAGGACTGCGAAGTAGTTTTAATCTTTTGTATAATAGTAAACCTACATAAACTCGTATGATAGTGATACAGAATATGCATACTTGCCTTGTAATCCAACACTTTAAAACACAATTTTCTTTGGGACAAATCCGTTGCTGACACTTACCACCATTTTACACGGAAAATAATGACAGCATTTATTTGTTTAATGTTGGTATCATGCTCAATAGTGTTGCCACGCAAGAAAATACTAGAAGTGGCCTGATTACTTTTATAGTGTAGCAGTAATTGATGTTACTTTCATGATGTTACACACGCAGTAAAATTTTGGACACTTTTTTAAACATTAATAAAAAAATATTAGTTACGTTATTTATTGAAAGCTTTCTAGAAAAACGTTGGTTATGTATAACAAAACTTCAAAATAACTTAAAAATACGGGATAGCCATTTGATTTCGTAACCAATGGCAGTTTTTGTTACAAGGGTGGTAGTTGGACAAATAGTTTTTGTATGGAACTAAAAGGAGTACCAATGAAAAAATTGCGAAAAATAAACAATTTGTAAGAGATAGCTTAAATTTTGTGGAATTATCTAAAACAACACAAGGATACCATTCAGTACAATATACAACATATCTCATTGATCTAATAAAGTTGATGTTATAAAATAAATAAAATCGGGAAAAGCAAAAAATTACAAATGTACAATTTTTCGCGGTTTTACCCATATATTATATATATTTTTTTATATTTGTAGACAGCTTTAGGTTATGAACAAACTTCCATATTGGGAAAGATTTTAAGCATGACTTCACAACGTCACCTCTAGTTCCCCTGACTCACCGGTAATGATCTGCGAAAATCACCAGCAAACATGAAAGAGATTCCACCCATGATTTTGTTAGAGTTTCTGATATCTCTAAGAGTCCTATCTAAAGGCTCTACATGAGCTCTATGAATCATAGTGCATTCATCCCATATTATTACATTGACATCTTGCAAAACTAAAAAAAAAAAAAACTTTTCCCAAAGGTCCATTTTTACGGATCGAGCACACGCTATCTTTCTGCAAAGAAACAGTCAAAGGTAGTTTAAAAGTTGAATGAGCGGTGCGTCCACCCCCGCTAATAGAGTCGCTGCAATGCCCGATGATGCTACGGCCAAAGCTAATTTTCCTTGAGACCTAACTTTAGCTAATATTAAATTGGTAACGAACGTTTTGCCGGTTCCTCCAGGGGCATCCAAAAAAAATATCTTCCCTTCATTTAAACGAACACTGTTCAAAACACAATTATAAGCTATCAGCTGGTCATCCACTAACTTAAGTTCGTTTTCAGAAATATAATCACTTAATTTATTTACATCATACGGTTTCCGCAATGCTTCTTCCAACGGATCCATATTAATATTTGAATTAACCCTATTTGATGCTAGAAGTCCAAAATCAGTTAAAGATTTATCACACATCTCATGAATAATATCTTAAATCATTATAAGTCCTTCATTGTATATAGTATCATTATATTGTAATGTCATTTCCTGACAGTTATTACGATTTCTATTTAAAATATCTTCACAGAAATCATTACGAAATTTACCCCATAACGCGAATGGGTCAGATGGCTGACAAAATATGAAGATAATGGTAAATAATTCTCTTAACTTTGAGGCTGACTCTGATAAAACAGCGTCTGATAGAGTATTTTCCCAGTGATGATCTCCTTCCAGTAAACCTAAACTCTTGCAGGCGCCTTGATATGTGTGTGAAATAATACCATTGACGGTTCTAAGATCTTCAAATGACGTTGGACCGCGAACATGTTGCAATAACATCCTCGAATAAAAGCATTCCGTTTGTGTCAGATGCACATTGTACACACGGCCCAAAGCTGTATCTTTTTTTACACCTGGGCATCCATCAACATCTTGCCCTCGTTTCCTTCTGGAAAATGTATTTTTTTCCCATGTGTAATATCGGGGTACTTCTTGATACAAAAGAGTTTTAGCAAATACATCTCTTCTGCACAGATCGAAAAACGCTATAAGCGTTGTCGCAGGAGGATTGTTTATCCGATCTTGGAGATTTTCATTATTATGAACATAAATTCTTTGTCCGTTTTCCAAATTAACTGCTAAATGAATAACTGCAGGGAAGCGTTCATGAATGGAGAATTGGAAAATTCTCCATAACGCGTCAGATGAACTAATATAGCGACCATTTAAATATTTTTCTACTTCATCGTCAATATTTTGTAATGAAAATGTAGCTTGATCAGAACCTTTATGAATATATTTACGAATATATTTAATAGCTTTGACCGATTGACAAAATTCTATGTTGATATGCGCATTGAAACTTCGTGATAAGACTGGGTTATAAAGAACGACCCACCTATTATCCACGTTCATATCTGTTCCTTTGACACGAACAATACCCGTGTTTCCACCATTATCTGGAGACCTGCGCCTGTAGGTTGGGTAACCATCATCACCAGTTTGTTTCAGAAATAAAATGCCTAGGATACTTTTTAGAACATAATTATGCCTTCTTTCATACATGGTGACGTAGGGTTATGAAATCCACAGGGACCATGAATCATGATTTTTATGACGATATTATGAAGTACGGGATCTTGCTGTTTGTCAGGTATTTCAGCCGATATTATTTCATCTATGGAATCCGGTTGTAGTTTGTTTGCTAGCCATAATAAAATATGGGCGTGAGGTAAACCTCTTTTTTGCCATTCAACGCTGTAAACAAAAGCGTTGGTCCAAAGATATGTTTTTTTGTCAATAGGTCTATAATTTTTTTTAGTTTTAAATGGAATACTCTGGAAACCAAATCATGTCGATCGTATGATTTTTTGTCGGGTAATAACTCATTTTTTTTTTCTGTCCATTCAGGATTACATGTGAATGTAACAAAGAGATCTGGTCTTCCAAACTTTCTGACATATGTCATGGCATCTTGACTTTTTTCGTTCATGTATCTTGGAGATCCTGTAAATGACGATGGCAATATAACATGCTGACCAATACTACATAAATACGAAAAACTTTATTCCGTCAGTCACAAATACGAATTTCAAAATACCGATTTTCATAATTCCGAATGGTTCAAAATTCCGACTATAACAATTCCGACTTATCATTACTCCTATTTTTTATAATTCCTAAATTTCAATATGCCTAACGTTTATAATTACTATTCTCAAAAGATCGAATAAGAAAAAGTCCGATTTAATGATAATTCGAAACATCAAAAATACGAATTCCGATTATTAAAATACCGATTAATACAATTCCGAAATAAAAAATTGCAAGAAAGAATGCAACATGCAAGCTTCCCTCCAACAAGGGAGCCCTCCCTTGTTTCATCGAAAAGAAATTGCCAAATTATTACAAATCATTACAATTTTCCGCATAATTTCATTTGCCAAATTATTACTTAGCAAAAAATCTCTTCACTAATAATTGTAACGCAAACCTAATGTTTTGCAAGTGAACGTTTAAACAATAACTTGTTTACCAACTAGTACTTTTACCAATTTTTATGTAGTCAAATATTTCAGTTGAGATAACTCATTTTACGCAAAATAAAGACGTTTTATTACATGGGTGTTTTTTTCACTTGGTACAAATTCTAAACAGGTAATAATAATATTAATATTTTTTATATTTTTAAATGTTTTTGTTTTCCCTTTTGTTTTTATAAAAATATTTAAAAATGTAAATTATATGTATATATATATGAAATAATGGGATATTTATATTAATATTAACTATTGTTAGTATTTTTTTTTTAGTTAGTAGCATTTTTTTTAATTATTAATCTCGTCTAACTAGTTCAGTTTCGGGTAGTCTGTTTTTTTTCCATATTTTTGTTCTATATAATCTAGTCGTTTCTGGCTTTACTTTTGAAGACTTTTGAAAATCGGAACATTGAAATTCGGAATAAAATATTTCGGAGTATTTGGGTGTTCCCGTATTCTTCAGGGGAACACCCAAATACTCCGAAATATTTTATTTCGAATTTCGATGTTCCGATTTTCAAAAGTCCGAATTTCATAATACCTAAGAATTATAATGTCGACGCCCCCAAGCAATAACTCGGTAATCGAAAAATCTAAATTTTACAGGAGAAAAGATTTACTGATTTTATCAAATATCTTTTCATCGAGTAAGACTATTGAAGTCATTGATGTGTTAAATGAAAGCTATTTTTTTGCGCAATGTGACTATTACATCAAAATTAAATTCCTTTGATTAGAAACCTGGTAATTTATGAAATCAAATAAAACCTAAAAAAAAAAAATTTTATATAACAGTACTTAAGGGGTTATTGCAGTAATTTTATCGCATAAATTATTTCGTAACATTATATAATGGAGTTCTACGACGTTATTTTTTATCGTTGGGCTGATACGCAACGTACTTTTACGGAGTTATTGTGGTAATATCCAATAATTTTAGATACGGTATTGATAAATAACATAATTATTATGAGGAAAATTAGAATATACATTGTTATTGTTATCAATCGATACTGACTTTTTTCAAGCATTTAAATGTAACAGTAGAAGGTAGAAACGATAAAAAAACAATATTTTAGATTAATCAATTAATACTGTATTAAACCAAAGAATGACATTTGGCACATGTAACTTAACGGGAACATTTATTAATAAAAATAATCCAATAAATCAAATCCTGTAATCAAATTTTAACCACATAAACTCTTCTAATTTAATAATTCTTCAGAAGTATTTTCATTCCCAGCTTCAGAACAGGACAAGGATTGATAGAAAGAATGGTAACTCTGAGGAATAGCTCCACTTTTACATAAACTCATTATGCAAAGCTTTACTTATTGGTAAACGTTGGTGATATGCGCGTTGCAATTGCACATTATTCATACATGCAGCTGCATCTTGAGAACTTGTACCTTTTCTTCCTCGTCGTCTAGCTGAGGTAGCAGTGTAGTTTAACTCAAGCTCTGAATAAGTGTCTTCAAAATTATATTTAAAAAACAACTTGTTTACTTGTGAATCGACCACACTTACTTCCATGATGTCAGCCCAGCGGATTACATTTCCGTCTTTATCGCACCGCCAATACTTGTCTTCTACGAGTGGTTTTAAGTCGTAAACTTCGGACTGCTCTACTTCTTTGACACGATATTTTTCGCCAGTAACCTTTGCATTTAAAATATTGCTATAAATTTGGTCAGGGGTGTATAAAACTTTATTTTTTAAGTTTTTTTCTATGCATGCATGCATGGAATCTCCTTCGTTTTGACTATGTCCAGTTTCAAAAAAACGATGGGTTATAGAAACACCCAAAAGCTTGGAAGCATATAGATAAAGGGCGAAAATGTAACGATTTTTGTTCTGCCCATAACATCCATCAGAATATAATGAAAATTTTGTTATACCTTTCTCACGTTCAGTTTTAAAAAAAGATAACAAAGCACTCCCTATTTCTGAACTACCTCTTTTAGCAATTTGGTACTGCCATACATAACAATATCCTATTTTTCGTACTGCATCGAAAACGGTAAAATTGTAGCATGGATATTTTCTTTTATAATGAAATACGCCTACTTCAGATTGAGGCACATTCAACACTTTTTGCAAATCAAATATTGCTACTGTCATATTACTTTTGTCAGCTGTTTCTATTTCTTCTTTTTTTAATGCTCTTACTTTTTCTTTTCTTTGTAAATGGAGTTTTTGTTTTTCCTCAAGGGTGGCTTTAGTAGTGTCGTCTGCTTGTTCATAAACGGAGCATGAAAAGCACTGGTCTTTTTTGGGTTTGAAAAATGAGTAGTTATATTGGGAGTTAAAAACTGTTTCGTATTGTCGTTTTGTTGCCATTACAACATCAGTGTAATTTTGTTGCGTAAACCACTCAGTATAAAATCGATACATTTTTGAAATATTCAAGGTTTCTGAAAGATATTCTCGGTTTGAATTCGACCTAGTATAGTGCGACTTGACTTTAGGAAATAATTCAATATGTGTTTTAACAGTGACTTCTGTCAAGCTGTTCATTTTGTTAGGCCTATTATTATGTCTTCCACGTTTATCTTGAAGTCCTTCATCTGCTTTCATAACTTTTTCCATTGCTGTATAAACGACAAATTCTCCAATTTGTAGAGTATTCAAAAAAAATTTTTTACACACAGGAATTTTTTCATTATTTGAATTACAGAAAAAATAATTCAAAGTTTGCGTGCGGTTGTTTTTACGGTCTAACGTCATTCGTTTAATTGTTTGTGCTTGGACATATCTACTGATATACAACCATTGATGTTCGCGATCAACCAGACTATAAAATTTGTCAAATATAGCTTGGCGTTCTGATGGACAAAATTTTTGACTACAACCCTTTTTGCATGTACATGGGGAGCCTATAGATTTTTCAGGATACTTTTTTTTAGAATTGCACCCTTCGTAAGCTTTACCAGAATTTTTGAGGGTTTTATTTTTCTTACTACGCCACTCACTTCTGTTCTGCTTGCGTTTCCTAGTCAGTTTATTTTGTTTTTCCAATGAATGGGGTTGACTTTCTAGATTAGATTCAATACTAGTATCTATGTTTTCAATATTTACTAATAAATTATATTCAACCTCAACCTCATGATCGCTTTCCATTGCCACCATATGCGAGCAATCGGTTGAAGTTCTACCGGCCATTGTTATGTCGTTGTTACTTTCTAATTGCTTTTCCGGTCTTAATGTTTCATTTTTTTCTTTTTCACTACAAATGCTATTAATTCCCTTGGCAGGTGAGCAATCATTTGAAGTTGTACCAGTTAATGTGTCGTTCTGATTAATTGCTGAAATTTCTTCTGGTCTTAATGTATCATCCATATTTTCTTGGCTACTTATTTGAATTTCCTTTTCAATACTTCGTTGAGATAAATCTAAGTTTTGCTATATAAATTTCTGAAGAAGAAGCCACAAAATCAGTGTTGGTTAAATATAGCGATAGATTTGAAATTGTTGATGGAGTGCTAATTATTTCTGGCAAATTTATTATTTTATTAATACATGCTGAGTCTCCGCTTAGACTTGAAACGCTACTTAATGGACTTTCCAATATGTTAGGGCGTGGACTCGGGGCATATTCTGAGTCGTCTGGCGAAAAATCTTCATCGGATTCCTGATCGGGAGCAACGTACTTTTGTTTCATTCTGGCTGTAATCGATAAAATTATCTGAGTTGTTAATTTTATTCCATTTAAAGGATTATGACACAAATTGATATCATCTAATTATGTTATCATCATTGCCAAATTATTGTTACACCAGTAATGCATTGAATCTCTAAAAAAATGTGATGATTAAGACTATCTACAGTTAGGATCTAATACGTACCTCGTAACTCATATCTTGTCAAAACTGCATTTGAAAATTTTTCTTTTACACTAGATTCGGGATCAACTGCAATAATATTGCAATCCGTATCTGAAATGTTAAAATAATAATAATATCCTAGAACATTTAACACAACACCATCCGTCCCAAGCTAAGCAACCTAATGCTTGTGTTATGGTGACGAGATGGCTGATAAACTACTTATATACGTTTTTTTTTTTGTAAATATATACATATTATAGATAGAAAAACACCCAGACCCAAAACAAATATTTGTAGGTCTTACAAATATTTGTTCTCTGTGGGAATCGAACCCGCGACACGCAGCGCAGCAGTCCAATTTCTCAGCCACTGCGCTAACCGTGCTGTCAGAGAGACAAAAAGATTTATATTGTCAATAACTAAAACGCGTTCTAAAACTATCAACTGGCACAGGTACCTACATAACTTTGTATTTATTAGATTGAGCTGGCACCGAATTGAAATCTGATCTGATCATTATATTTTTTAATTATAAATATTGTTGTGTAGTGTTAAATTAAAGTATAATTGAGAACCATTGCCTCAGCCTTGGAGACTTCTCCTGTATCAGGGGTGCGTTTAAACTCAAGGCCACAAACAGCCAGGCCAGGTATAACTATCTGTAGGTTATCACAAATGTTTGGTTCGTACGGGAATCAAACCCGCGTTAAGCTATTGCGTCAACCTTACCGACTACCCTTTTACACTTGACTTAGCTAGCATGACCTACGACATAACGACGAATTCACGACGTAAAGTTTCAATCATATTGTCACAATTACCTAAAATACAACTTATTATTCTTTATATAATGAGTTATTAGGTGTAATAAAAAATCTACAAACCTTTTGATAATGCTTGGACGTCAGACTCTGCACTGGTCGATGCCTTCGGAGTTATTTCTGGACATTCTAACTCTTGATGGGCTCCTATCACATAGTAAACAACAACGTTACTAAACAAACAATCATAAAGAACTCCAATAAAATGGTACTCGGTAATATTAGGTATTACTTACTTGTAAATATTGTATCCTCAACCATTTCAAGCATTCGTTTCACACGTTCATTTTTTAATAGTCTATTTCTTCTAGAATTCATTATCACTGTGCACTCTATAACTTCACAAATAACTTCACAATTAATAAAACTTAAATAATATCGAGCGCAGCGGAAATAGCTGCACGCAATCCAGAAATCTGAGTGCAACTGTTTACGTAAACAAACATTACGCAACAGGCCAACGGTCAAGGACACTTGTGGGGGGCGGGGCATTATCTATTACTGTCTCTCATATAAAAAAAGAAAGAGACAATTCCATCTTGCGAACTATTGCGCGGCTCGACAAAATCAGTAAAATCCAGAGCAGAGCTAGGTGTATTAAAATTTGAAATAAATTGACCGTATTGAAATATTACGTACATTTATGAGCCAATATCAATATTAAATAACATTGTTAGTGTGTATTACGGAATACGTTTTATAAAATTTATTTGACAAAAACTACGTACACACGTTTACCAAAAACTTAATGAAAGTTATTTACGCCAATAACTTGGTAAACGCAACTTACCTAAATAAAATACATTTTTTTTTATCGTACAGATCTATTACTGGTTTTTTGTCGATTTAAATTTGTGTCTAAATTCCCAACAACAAACACGTGTGTCATGATATTTTTGTAACTATCATTAGGAAAAATCTGAAAAAAATTGCCAATGTGTATTCTAGTCCATAGATGCCGAATTTGACATAACAGCATAAACCCCATAATAGCACATTACCGAGTTGTTGCTTGGGGGCGTCGATGTCTATTATAAAAAATCACGAAATTTATTTTACCGAAAGTCGTAAATGCGATTTGTTAGTTTTCCGATTTTCATAAGTTCGAAAAATCAAATGCTCGAAGGGTTCTTGGTCCGAAAAACGACATTCCGATTTTCAATATTTCGAATGAACTAAAAGTCAAGATGTTGTGCTACAAAATTTAGTGACAGAAACGAATAGCTGCAAAACCGACTTCACGTAGTCTTGTCTGCCCTACCCTAGAGTGTAATTTAAGCCCGCGTAGTCGCGGAGGGGTGGGGCGGCCCACGAGCGGAAAAGCAGGTGGTTTGAAGGCCCGCCGCCGCGGCTGAGGCTGGCTGGCCTTCGCCGGCCTTCGCCTGCCAGCAAGCCAAAGCTGCGGTGGTGAGCGTTAAAACCATCTGCGACGATAAGCTCGCGTGGGGCCGCCCAAACCCTGCAGCGCCGGAGCTGTGACAGAAACAATGCTTGCTGCATGTTGCATGCCTGCTTGCTTGCTGCTTGCCTGCTTGCTTGCTGCTTGCCTGCTTGCATGCTGCATGCCTGCTTGCATGTTGTATGCCTGGGATCCTGCCGTTTTACCGAAAAGATTTTGACAAAATTTCACTACCCAAACAAATTTTAGCAATCTTTTTTATACCAATGCAATGTTTGGAAGGATTTTAGTACGCACATTTTCATTTGGTCAAATTTTTACTTGGCAGAATATTATCAAGGATAATGTCATTTAATAATAATAATAATAAATAATTTATTTCAGATTCATCTTTTGATTACATCACATATTTGTTAGTACAATTGCGAGCTTACAAACTAGTGTTAGTAATAATTAATTAATAATTGATTGCCATAACATTTTGATCAAATAATATATATTAATTGTAATTTTATTTTATTTCATCAAACAGTACGAGTATAAGGCCAGTCCTAGTGGACTCCCCGATGGTGTTGACAGATGAAACTATACGACTGCGTGTAGCCGTATCCAGCGAGCCAGCATCGGAGAGTCCCATCGGTCCGCCAGTGCGCGCAGGATGGTGTTGGGACTGTCGCGCGTGCGGCGCATGATAGAAGCGCACCATTTGCGCATGATGGCCGCAAAGCCATCCGTGTCAGCCGCCGCAAACATCGCAGAGGCGCTGCAGTGGCGCGGCAGCCCCATCAGCACCCGGAACGCGTTATTGTATTGAACGCGCAGATCGCTGTATGTCCGCTGTGTATAGTTAACCCACAGGCTGCAGGTGTAGAAGGACTGACAGTACGCTTTAAAAAGCGCTACTTTGACAGTCCCCGTGCACCGTGAAAACCTGCGGGCCAACATGTTGCATCGGACAGACAGCGCTCTGCGCTCCCTTTCCATATCTACACTGTCCTTAAGGTCCTGAGTGACCCAGTGGCCCAAATATTTAAATTTTCGACTTTCTTTAGAGCTGTACCACACAAAGAGAAATTCGGAACGAATGTGTATCGCTTCTTGTCCGGCCTGACCACCATTATTTCACTCTTTTTGGTGTTGTATTTGAGCCCATGAGTCACCGCGTAGGACTCACAAATTTTCAGGAGCCTTCGTAAGGCACCAATCGATGGACTCAGCAGCACCATATCGTCTGCGTAGCTGATGTTATTCACACACACGCCATCTATATGACACCCGATGCCGGTGCTGCTGAGCTCACCGATCAGTCGGTTGACGTACAGGTTGAAGAGCGTGGGAGAGGTCAGCCCCCCCTGCCTCACCCCGCATTCCAGCCCATACTCCTCCGAGAGAGCGCCTGCCCATCTTACAAAATTCTTTTGATATGTATACCAATGCTTGAATAGTAACACAATTTTCCTAGGTAGACAAGATTCATCCCTTAATTTACCCCATAGAATATCGTACGATACAAGATCGAACGCTTTCGATAAATCAAGGTAGCATGCATACACTGGGGTCTTTCTACTCGTGTAATACTGAACAGTCTGCTTGAGGCAACCGATAGCACTATCGGTGGAAAGCCCGGGCCTGAAGCCGAACTGCGCGTCGTTAAGCGAAACGTGTTTATCCAGGTGCTGACCAAGCAGACTGTCCAGCACTTTGGCAACCCCTGTGGCTAGCGAGATCGGTCTATAGTTGTTTACATCTGATGTATCACCTGTTTTATTTTTGATGATTGGTACAACTGTAGTACGCATTAGATTATCGGGCAGATGGGAGTGGCCTAAAGACAGGGTAAAAAACATAGAAAGCACTCTGGGTAGGTGTACACCTGCGTGCTGCAGGTGCTCGATGCTGAGGCTGTCGTGACCCGGGGACTTACCCCTCACCATGCCTCTAATCACCGCACACACTTCCTTCGTAGTAAAATTAACACTGCGCTCACTACCTTCCTCAGCATCGAGCTCCTGCCGCGCTCGCCCCAGAGGAGAGTCCACCCTGAACTGGTGAGAGAACATAGTGGCTATCTCGCTAGGGTCGTGCACTCCCGCCACGCTGACAGGGCGACCCGGCTTATGATTCATTTTATTGGTGTTTTTCCAGAACTGACCGAATTTCTTGTTTGAGTGAAGGTCAGCTATAATATTCATTATATATCTGTTGCTCATTATTCTGACACCATTTTAATTTTGACTTAAAAGCACACCTAGTTTCACACATATCATTATAAAGACGGCCAGTCCCGGGTTTACCCCCATACAACCACGCCTGAAAACATAGTCGAGCCCTCCCATGAGCGCCACGGACGTGCCTGTTCCACCCAGTAATGTATTTACCCCTACGCTTTTCGGTAACATTATAGCTACATATAGCGGCCTCCGACAGAATACCAATAACCTCGTCATACATGTTATCTAACAGGATTGTATGATTTTTGTTACAACAAATTTATCTGAGCAGTTTCTTAGTTCTGAAGGAAAATCTATTTCACCATTTAGCCATTTGGTCTTTAATCAAATTATTTATTACAGCAAACAATCTTTAGACAATAAACGTAATATAGTCGCGTAGGAGGTCACAGTTTTAACCTAACCTAACCTAACCATTTAAAAAAAAAAAACCTACTCTAACTAGTTCCATAACTAACTGACCAATCAGTTAGTACCATTTAAAAAAAAAAAACCTACTCTAACTAGTTCCATAACTAACTGACCAATCAGTTAGTTATGGAACTAGTTAGAGTAGGTTTTTTTTTTTTAAATGGTTAGGTTAGGTTAGGTTAAAACTGTGACCTCCTACGCGACTATATTATTTAGAAAAAAAATATGGAAAAAAAACAGGCTACCCGAAACTGAACTAGTTAGACGAGATTAATAATTTAAAAAAATGCTACTAACTAAAAAAAAAAATACTAACAGAATAGTTAATATTAATATTAATATCCCATTATTTCATATATATATACATATAATTTACATTTTTAAATATTTTTATAAAAACAAAAGGGAAAACAAAAACATTTAAAAATATAAAAAATATTAATATTATTATTACCTGTTTAGAATTTGTACCAAGTGAAAAAAACAGCCATGTAATAAAACGTCTTTATTTTGCGTAAAATGAGTTATCTCAACTGAAATATTTGACTACATAAAAATTTGTAAAAGTACTAGTTGGTAAACAAGTTATTGTTTAAACGTTCACTTGCAAAACATTAGGTTTGCGTTACAATTATTAGTGAAGAGTAGGATATTATTGGGCATTCTACCCCACCTTCCGTTCCATCGGCTCACTCCGTTCGCCTCGTCACTCTCGGTGGAGTAGAATGCCCAATAATATAAATGAAATCCTACATAGTACAGTAAAATACTGGTTCGGCGCCTATTCCACTATTTTAGTTCTGAACCGCAATATTACCTTACCGTTACCGTATAAAATTATTACCGATGGCTTACCTCGATCAACTGCTGCAGATTCTCGGATTGAACACTAAACCACGACTTTAGTTAACAAGTTTTATAACAACAAGTTTCACACATATCCACTACTTTACTTGACTAGTTTTATATCAAAAAGTTTCACACATAACCACGACTTTAGTTGACAAGTTTTATAACAACAAGTTTCACACATAACTCGTTTACTAATTGAACTATATGAACATAGTAAGCTAAAATTCAGGACAGATTGTCTCATGTCTCTTCACAAAGCAAGAAATAGCATGCACCTACAGGCACACGCACATTCTATTTCTATGACCCCAGATTGGGCACCAAGGACATCTGAACTTTAGGATATCGTAAACATTAAACTAAAATTTGGGTCAGATTGACTCATGTCTCTTCACAGAGCAAGAAATAGCATGCACCTACAGGCACACGCTCATTCTATTTCCATGACCCCAGATTGGGCACCAAGGACATCCAAATGTTAATTTAATTTATTCATACAGCTAACACTACCTTACACGTTAACAATCAACTACTGGTTGCTCTGCTGTTACTCCGCGTTGCGCTTGATTAATTAAGATGCTTTCACACTCATACATTCGCCTTCGAAACGGTTCATGCGCCGTCCCGTGGTTATTTATTGTGCTATACTCTTTGTAAACCGCCTGACGACGGCGTCGGAAACAATCGTATTAATTTTTCGCAGTATAGGTGTAAGTGAGTCTTTAAAATCTCAAAGACAGCAAAATTGCATTATGTAAATTAGCTGAATTCGAACTTTATCGTTGTTACGTGAGGTGTATGTGTGAATATTTTTTATGTATTCAACAATTATATTGTTAGATGATCGCCGCGCATGTTGCAGTCTTTGATTAAAATTTGATTTTTATAGGATTCTCTCTTTTGTTTATTATTTTCATGTATATGGTGATAGTTTTATCAATCTAGGATTGTTTGAAAGATGATTCTTAATATCAGTACTGAACCTTTGCATGAAATGATTATAAAAAGTTCGTTTTCGCCGTTAGATGATTTTATAACAATTTAAAGTTTACTGCAACATACCTGTGAACTTACTTTTTGATACGGGTTCGTTTACATGTATTTTTCTACACATAAAAAAAAACAATGTTTTCAGGATATTTTACGTTCGGCTCATCTTAACTTGCAGATTTTTTTATTTTATTTCAGATAGATTTATGTTGTCATGCAGAGTTTTATAATACAGTTTATTAAACAAACATACATACCTTATTATAATACCTATTGTATTTATTATAAGTAACAGCCTGGTATCGGCTTCGTCTTTGTCGGCGAGCGTTAAAGCTGGTTTTATATTTCGTTTCTCAGGATAAAATTGCAATTTGACAGAAGGGGTTTTCAATCAATACGGTTTAACTTGTCGTAAGTAACATAAATTAGTTATACACCTGTGAGTACATGTAGTTAAGGTTTAATTTTGATATGAGGTAAATATTGCTGAAATGGTATTTTTTTATGTATATAACCAATCAATTTCGATCATATAATTACATTCGCTCCAGTATCTTCCAGTGATCTACTTACCTTTTTCGTTACATATTACGTCATCCTACAAATATAAAATGTGAGTAAGTAGGGTAAAGATGCCGAATATGGGATACCATTTATATTTTTGACTATAAAAAAATTGTTTCCGCAGTTGGAGCTCCACTAGCTACAATATTGAGTCAGGAATTTAATGTACTTCGAAAAATTAATTGCTATTTAGTCCTATATTTAATACATTTTTAGATATAGATAGATAAAACGAAAAAGTCAGATATTGCGTTGCAGGCTAATGGTCTCATAATATGAGATACGAGGGGTTCCTAATTTGAGATAGTATCTCATGTTAGTTAGGGTTTGAGGTTCAGACAAATAAAAACGGTTGTTAATCAAATTTTTAATTTGCATTTTTAAATATATAGACTAACTTCAGTCTTTAAAATAAAGGAAATAACAAAAACTTTTTCTTAATCTTATAAAGTTATTAAACTAATTAGTTACGCTTAAATTAATAAACATAGATAGACTTAACCTATGTCAGTCTTATAATATGACTTTGATTTTTGTAAAGGCACTTGTGTATTTAAAAGATATAAAAAATCAACAAAAACAGGTCACAAAAATAAAGATCTCCTCAAAAGGATTTCAAATCTTACACATCTAAACATAAAGAACACAAAAAACGGTTTCCTATTATTTCCCCACAATCCTCGTGAGCCCACTTGAAGCATCCTTGACATGTAGCCCATTTTTCACCTCTTGTGTCTTCTGAGAACCTCCCACTACAGTATGGACATTCAGCGTCATCAGATTCACTATCGCTGCTATTTGCGAGCTCAAGCAAGTCATCGTCCTCTGAACTGGAACTATCTCTCTTCTTAACTGGAACCTTCTTTTTCTTAACAATTTTCTTGTCCTTCTTCTTTTTCTGCTGTTCATTTCTAGACTTTTTAGAGCTCTTCTTTTGACGTTGTTTATTTTCCTTCTCCATCTTTTTATTTAAAGATTCTTCAAGTGCGTTTTTATATGGAGAACCAGTTATTATTGAGGCTGATCCACTCCGGGTTTTCTTGGCAGAATCGATCTTAGGTAACCTGGGGACTGGCTTAAGTGCAAAAGGTGATACGTGGAACGATGTGCTAGGAACAGGATTTTCATATAAGGCAGCATTGGATGTCACATTTGATGGGGTTACACAGCGATTATCTACCAGATTTTCATCTTGTACTCCGTAATTAGATGAAATTTCTGACAGAACCAAGGGAGTTACGCTGCGTGTGCCCAGATTGTCATTTAACACCCCGTGACCAGGTGATTTATGGAAAGTCTCAAGAAGTCCAGCTGTTTGATCATTTTGTGGTTTTTGTTCTTGATCTTCACTGAAAATAGTAAAATCTTCATCTGTAAAAATATGACGATTACAAGGAAACAATCCAGTTTTTCTAAAACCATTGACTGAGTTACTCATAGTAGCAGATTTTTCGTAAGCAAGACCAAGTAATCTAACTACATATTTATTGGTCAATGTGCGTCCTGGGTTGTTCCGCAGCCATGTTTCTATTTCTTGAGCATAATAAGCCTTTAATGGTTTCATAAACGCCACATCCATTGGCTGCATTCTATGTGTGCAATGTGGCGGTAAGCAAACTATTGCTATATTATTGTCTCTAGCCAAATTTATTAATTCAATATTTCTTGTATGTGTGTGTAGTGGCCATCCAAAACTAAAACAATTGGATCGTCTTCACTTGGCTTTGTGAAATCAATAAAATGCTGAAACCATTTAGTGAATAAGTGCGTTTGAATCCAACCAGACGGATGACAACCGCCAATTGAACCTGCAGGTGCACCATCCATCAGTTCCTGAGCCATATTTTTTCTTGGGAAAACAATCAATGGTGGCACGTAGTTACCACAAGCGTTCATGTAAGTCACTATAGTTATTAGTTTTCCTCGTTCCAATGACGTCAATGCACCGACAAGCTTTTTACCTTTCATACTGACAACCTTTGATCGTTTATGCTGTACTACAGTAATCCCCGTTTCGTCAACGTTATACACTCTGTGTGGAGAAGACTTTATCTTTTCAATTTCTGGCTCATATAAATCAAAAAAATTGCTGACTGCAACAGGATTGAATCCTTTTACTCTTGCACTAGAAACTGCTTCAGGCGTCCTAACTGATAAACCAGGGTGCCTGCTCATAAAGCCACGTAGCCACTTTTTACCAGCAGAAGCTTTAGTCAAGCTGAAGGGGTGTTTAAGATTATTTTTGATAGCCAACTGAAACGCCATGTACTTGATATCCTTCAGACGCAAGCCATAAAATCGGCGATCCATTTCCATGCAATAATTTTCCAACTCTAATTCTAAATATTCAGGCAAGGCTGGACGCCTCCCCATACGAACCTTGACAGATACTTCTGCATGCGTATCTTTTTTGACGTAGCGCTCTAGGGTACCCTTAGGAACCCCGAATTGCTTTGAAGCCCTTAAGTAACCCATTTGGTTGCTTCGTACTGCATTCACTGCACATCATAGCACCGGAGTCCCACGTTTTTCTTTTGATTGGAGGCATCTAAAATAAAAACAAGTTTTAATCCAATTGTAATATCCCTATTTGTACGTATATAAATAAGCATTATCATATAGGTGAGATCGGTGGCAAGCCACTTTTTCATTAAATAAATATATTTGAACCTATCCTAATATGGTATATGAGATATATTAGGATATCATTATCCTAATATGAGATACCTCATATAAGGAACCCCAACATATCTCTTATTACAACACACAGAAATTTCACAAAATGGCTGCCTATTTTTTGTTGACAAAGAAGACACAGTAATATCGCACTCATATCGTGAAATTGATCGTATAATTGATATAATGACCGTAAATCTATAACATTTTGCACGAAAATCATGTTGTTACATACCTCGTAAAGATGTAATGCCAAACTTTATGTTTTCTGCTTCACAAAAAATCACATGCCCACGATCTATCATGGCCGCTGGCTGGCGCGCACTGTCACACATTTCGAATCGTTACTATGACACTTTGGGCGACACTAGCGCCAAGCGGTTGCCGTGAATAGTTTAGCCAATACCATGCTATCTCATATTTGGCGCCTATCTCATAATAGGCATCTTTACCCTACTACTAAGTTTACTGAATATTTTAATGTTTAATCGGTAGGTACTCAGCTACGGACCTAGTTTCTGCCTGCCGGCTGGTGTACCTATCACCTTCATACCATCCATGTTATCTTCTAGCGAGCTATATTCCATTGAAACTTTCCTCTCCATAATTATTGAGGTTGCTTATAGTTACAAAATTAATCTTAGTGTTTCTATTTCAGGTCTGACTTGGAATCGGAATACCAATCAGCACGGTCCACAGCTGCAGTAGCCGAGGTGACAAAAAAGCAGCCTAAGAAAAAGACGGTGAAGCGCCAAACACCTGAAAGCACCGCCCACCCGACAAACTCTAAGTCAAGGTAATTTATATTACTGCTTGTATGTTTAGTGTTTGTTGCGCGTGTGAGGTTATTCATATTTATCGGAGAATATCTAATTGTATTGATCACTATAATTGATTGTTTACAACAATAAATCACAGTATGAACGTCAGCTGTGAGAATGATAGATGACATTGACGTATGGAAACGTTCCATCTCAACAATATTTTAATAAACGTAAATTAATGTTTAGTGAATAATATACAAAGTTGATACGACAGAGGGGCTTTCCTTTAAACTGCCTATACTAGGTACCATTTTCAAGCTCTGTACCAAAAATCAATTAAATAGGAGCAGTAGTTTAGTCGCAAATGATTTTTTAAGTTTTTGCCCCGTTTGAACACGATGTATCTTTCCTAACAGCTGATTATGTCTATACGCATAGGTCATGCACCTTAAAACGATAAATCTGAGTATAACCTATGCGTGGTTGCCGCTGTGACGCAAATCACAAGTACAACCAAATATTCTCGCTAAAAAGATGACAATGCAAACAAGGAAGCAATAAATACACACACACTTGCATTTTCATTACGAGTGTGAAAATCATAGCAAACTCCCCGTGGGTAAAAGAAATAGAAATAGGTCAGTGTGTTGCTATTGCATCCTAGCGACGAGGGGCAGGGGTTGCGATCGGTAAGTGAGTGGGGCTTCTAAAAACTGTTTTTTTCAGTGCGCCGACGCTATCCTTTCGGAACGGAAGTACCTGCGCTGCCTCCGTATTGTCGAACTCGCGCGCTGACAATTGGGATTTAGTTTTATTATTGTGATAGGACACTAAACAAGTTTAAGACAGTATTTCTTTTTTTATTGTGACAGGACACGTAACTTGGGATTATTATTATTTAGTGTTAGTGTTTTTTTTTGTGATCGACTGCTTTTATTGTGATACGACACGTAATTAAACTTTGGTTTTGTGTGTGTGTGTGTGTAATTAAAGTGTTCAACAATGCCTCGTGTAACTTACACGGCGTTAGAATACACTGACATGATTTTTAATTAGAAAAATAAGTAACAATATTCTCCGTCGGTATAATTTGTGCATTCATGTGAATGAAGGACACATCGAGAATTTAAAATTTTAGTGTTTTTGTTGTTGCGCGCGTACTTCAAAACCATACCTAAAAGCCGCGAGTGAAGGCCTAAGCCGCCGCCCGCGCCACCGCCGCCGGCCGCCCGCTTTGAAATAAGATAAAACACGCCGCGCGGCGCGGGCGCGACGTTGCCACTGTTACCTAGGTATCTTCTAAGGTCAGTTAAATTTATTTACAAAGGGTGGTTGCGTTTTACTCTGATTCATAAGCTATTTAGTTTGTTTGAAAAAAAAAAAAAACTCATTTTTGATGCTTTTTATTTTTATACCGTATCGAATTAATACTAAACACGTATAGTATACGTAGTGTAATTTAATGCCCCTCTGTCATATCAACTCTGTATAGGTAGTAATATTTGATTTGCATTTCTATAATTGATATTTCATAAACAGATGTATTATATAAATAGTTTTAATGTGACTCAAAAGGCTGTTTCATAAACAACGATTATAGAGTTTTCGAACAAGTCATGATTTGTGGTTTTATGAAGATCAATATAAATGTTTATTAACATAACAGTACAATAAATAATTAATATTGAATAAGTAATAATTAATATGATACTAATAATATTTATCACGATTTTATAATGCAGTTTTAAAGTAACATGGTGTTTCAAACGATTTTCGGAACATCCAGTTGATGTTATTATATTATGACATTTTATATAAAGATTACAAATAAATACATAGTATATTTCTAAATAATGTTATTAAGTTTTAAGATAGTTCCACTACATAAGATTTGTTAATTATTACTTTGGTTAGAAGATATTTAACATTTATGTATGACCATCTATGATTCGTCTAAAATGGCGGGCTGGCAGGCCCCAACGAGATTTATCAACAGGTGATAGGTTTACATAAGGACTTTATTTTGTACCTATAGAAAATAAATAAGATATATTTTGTACCTCGACAGTTTTTGATTAAATGACGTTTCTATGAAGTGTCTTGCTAGCGGGCCCCTTATGATTATTTTTATTGTTATTATACTTTCAGATCGCCCAGTAGTGCTCGGAGTTAGAAACTATTATGTACCTTACAAATCCAAAATTTCGACTTCCTGTGAGCAATACTTTAGAAGATATTCGTTACTTAGACAAGCGTCCAGCCAGCGGCCCCCTTTTTTTAATACTACTCTTTTATAACATACAATAGCATTAGCAGCTTGATACTATTATGTACCTTACAAATCCAAAATTTCGACTTCCTGTGAGCTATACTTTAGACGATATTCGTTACTTAGACAAACGTCCAGCCCGTGGATTTTTTTCTAAATACTATTCTTTTATATCATACAGTAGAATAAGGAGCTTGATACTATTATGTACCTTACATATCCAAAATTTCAACTTCGTATGAACTTCATAAGGTATTCGTTAATAAAATAAGTGCCTAGCTAGCAAACCCGTTTTCAAACATTATACCTACTTTCATAATCACTCAGAAGTGCTACATATAACAACGAAACTGGGATTAAGAAAAAGAGTAGTTCTTTTACACTTCATAGAAACGTCATTTAATCAAAAACTGTCGAGGTACAAAATATATCTTATTTATTTTCTATAGGTACAAAATAAAGTCCTTATGTAAACCTATCACCTGTTGATAAATCTCGTTGGGGCCTGCCAGATAGACTCACACATACGGTTGGACGTTATAGGACCTCCCGACTTTTACAGGACAGACCCTGAGTGGTGTCCATGTCCGTAATATAAAGTTGCTAAAAGCCAATGTAAGAATAAATCATGTAGCATAGCGGAAGCTCTGCCATTATTGTAAAAAGGATTGATGATCAGATCACTTCTTGTGAAAGATCGACAGACTACCTACAATGTTCACGTAAGTTAATTGATAATTATTATATCTTGATTATTGCTGATAACTATGTTGTTCTGTATGTGTTTTAATATTGCTAGCTTGGATAAATGGTCCAAGAGATTAATTTGATATTTTATGGATTTATCCTAATGTAACAATGTGTTGATCCAATAATATAAAAGAAGCTGCCACGGAGTTTCTTGTCCTTCTTCTCCGTGATGACCTAGATTAGGAACGGACAACTAGCTTTCACATTAACGGTACCTAAGTACCTATGTATCGACAAGCCTAATTGTAAATAAATGCCTGGTCTTGTCTTTCTGTGCTTTTCTTCATAAAATCCTTTTCCCTACACCATATTCATAGAAAGTACCTACATACAAAGTAAATAACTAGTAGGTACTTAACCATCCTGACACTCAAAACTTTATAATTAAGTGGATACCTATACCTATAAATGTAGTTTTAATCCACTTTCTAACACGCGCCTATGATAAATCAAGTAAAATGTTATGTGCACTGGTACATGATGGTTAGGGAACTTGGAACTGTAACGCAGACAACGGTAAAATCAATTTCCGATTATATTCAATGCAGGAATGTTGACAGTTACTTCATTTATTCTTATTGAAATTATTATAACCATTATTCTCCCCAGGCTGACGCCGAGTGGCAAATAGCCGGGGAGAAGAAGAAGGCGGGCAAGGCCAAAAGGGCGGCCAAAAAGAAGGCGAGGCGGCAGCGGCGCAAGGAGTAATGATAACACTACAGCCGGAAGCGGAGAAGAAGTGTCTACCGCGACGTGCTCTCCAAGATTGGGGCGGCGGTGGACCTAAAAGAGATAGGTGCCGCTCAGGGCATCCGGGTTAGGGTCACTGCGACTGGGGCCCGGATGCTGGAGCTCCCCGGAGCGGCTAGTGGCCCGGCCGCTGACGCCCTGGCTGAAAAGCTCAGGGCGTCCTTAAATGCGGACGAGGCCCGAGTGTCCAGGCCCACCAAGTGCGTAGAAATGCGCATCTCGGGCCTGGACGACTCAGTGGCGGATTATCAGGTGGTGGCCGCTGTCGTCAGGACTGGGGGGTGCTCTGCCGAGCAGGTTAGGGCAGGCACCATCCGTCCTGACTTCACGGGGATGCGAGCCGTAACGGTGAGCTGCCCCGTGTCGGCGGCCAGAAAAATCGCCGGGGAAAGCCAAAGGTTATTGGTGGGCTGGGTATCCGCGCAGGTCAAACTGCTCGAACCCAGACCTCTGAGGTGCTTCCGCTGCCATGTGGGCAACCACGTGGGAGCTAAATGCACCTCGGAGGTGGACCGCAGCGATCACTGCTATCGCTGCGGTCAGCCCGGTCACGAGGCCGGCTCGTGCGAAGCCACGCCGCACTGCGCCTTATGTGCAGCGGCTGGCAAGCCGGCCGAGCACCGGATTGGGAGTAAGGTCTGCGCGCAACCCGCCAAAGCCAGGAGCAAGTCCTCCGCCACCCCCGTCACTGCCGCAGCCGCCGCTACTACTGCCGCCGCCGCTGCCGCCACCACCATCGTCGCCGCCGCGGCGGGGCCCTCACGCAGAGCTCGGGGGGGGGGGGGGGGGGCTAAAATGGACTGCCAATAGGTCCATTACGCCTCCTCCAGGCGAATATCGACCACTGCGCCGCAGCTCAAGATCTGTTGCTCCAGAGCATGGCGCAGTGGTCGATTAACATCGCCGTGGTCGCTGAGCCGTACTTTGTCCCGCCCAGGGATTACTGGGTGGAGGACTTGAGCGGCTCAGTGGCCATTATTTCGTCGGCCTCCGCCGGTACCCCGTCCCTCGAGGCCGTCAAGAAGGGACGGGGTTGCGTAGCAGCACGGTTCGGGGAGATTGTCGTGGTAGGAGCGTACTTTTCCCCGAACCGAACTCTCGCCGAGTTCCACAACTCCCTTGGGGAGTTGAGAGTCGTCGTCGTCGGGTACCATCCGATCCCCATGATCGTCCTCGGGGACTTCAATGCCAAGAACGTGGCTTGGGGTTCCCGGTGAACGGAGTCGGGCCTGGTCGTCCTAAACCGGGGTTCTGTCCCCACGTGCGTGCGGATGCGAGGCGAGTCAGTGGTGGACATTTCATTTGCCAGCCCCGCTCTGTCGCCACGTGTCATCGACTGGCGCGTCATGGAGGGGGTGGAGACCTATTCCGATCACCAGTACATCCGGTTTGACGTCTCCGTCCAGACCTCGGGCACGACCACGTCCGGTCAGACAGACCCCGAGTGGTCCGCGGTGGGCGCTGAAGCAGCTGGACCGGGAGCTCCTCCTGGAAGCCTCAATCGTGCAGGCCTGGGTGTCATCACCGGACAGGCCTGCCGACATCAACGACGAGGCGGAGTGGTTCCGGGAGGCCATGTCCGAAATATGTGACGTGGCAATGCCCCGGGTCCAGCCCAGACGTGCTCAGCGCCAGGTGTACTGGTGGTCGCGTGAGCTGACCGCTTTACGCGCGGCGTGCGTTGCTGCGCGCCACTTGTACGCCAGGCACCGCAGGCTTCGTATCCGCCCGCCGGATACGGAAGCCATTGAGGCGGAGCTGTACGCCGGGTACAGAGCGGCGAAGACCGCCCTCCGAGCGGAGATCGAGCGGGCCAGAGGACTGGCCCGCGAGGAGTCGCTAGAGACTCTGAACAGAGACCCGTGGGGACGCCCATATAAATGGGACAAGCTCCGCCCATGGGCTCCCCCGCTGACGCAGTCTCCGACCCCAGCTCGTGGAGGACGTGGTGAGCGCTCTGTTCCCTTCGCGAGGGGAACATACTCCCCCGCCCATGGCTCCGCCTCCTGCGGTGCCCGATGCGGACCACACAGGTGACGACGACGACGACGAATCTCCGGAGGTGACCGGGGTAGATTTGAGAGTGGCGGTACGTAGGCTGAGTGCCAAAAATACCGCCCCAGGACCCCACGGCTTACCTGGAAAAGCCTGCGTTCTGGCCTTAGAGGCTCTCGGGCCTCGACTTCGAGGGCTCTTTAGCGCATGCATCTCTGGAGATGCTGATGTTGACACTTCCACGAACACTTGCAGTTATCACAGCTATCATCAACAGATCGATTGTCACATCTTCTTTCCCTGATCTGTGGAAAATGGCAATAGTTAGACCAATCCCTAAAATACCTAACCCAACTAGCGTGAAAGACCTTCGTCCAATTAGCCTACTGCCATGTCTGTCCAAGATTTTGGAAAGGGTTATCTCCAACCAGTTAAGGGCATATCTTGAGCACCATAGTATTTTGCCACCTGCTCAATCCGGATTTCGTAGGGGCCATAGCACCGCGACAGCACTTCTGGATGTAGTTGGTAACATTCTGGAAGCCAGAGACCAGGGCATGGGGACACTTCTTGTCCTATTAGATTTTTCGCGTGCTTTTGACTCAATTAATACTTCGCTTCTTCTCTCCAAGCTATCTTACTATGGGTGTGATGTCGGAGCAGTTAAATGGTTTGAAAGTTACCTCAGTGGTCGAACACAGTTTGTCCAGGTGACATGTGACAGTAACGGAGATACCATATCTTCTAGCCCGAAGCCCGTAGACAGGGGCGTACCACAGGGATCGATCCTTGGCCCACTTCTCTTCATCCTGTACAGTGCTGACATCACCAATTGTCTGATCAACACCAAGTTCCACCTTTACGCCGATGATTTGCAGTTCTACCTCTCCTTCCGCTCCCAGGATACTGCTGAAACTGTAAGAAGAATAAATGAGGATTTAGATAGGATATCTGCTTGGTCCAGAAGAAACTCCTTGGTCCTGAACCCTAGTAAGTCCAAGTATATTGTGATGGGATCTAGGGATTTCCTGAACAAAATGCTTGCTTGCAGCATTTTTTCGATCGATGGTTGTGGTGTGGATAGGGTTCTAGAGGCTCGGAATCTTGGGGTAGTATTTGATGGGCAGCTGCATTTCGAAACTCACATACTGGAGGCCGTGCGCAACTGCTTCTACCGACTCAAGCTCTTGTACCGTGTCCGTCCCTACATAAGTGTGGATATGCGTGTCATGCTGTGTGAGTCACTTGTTCTATCCAAGCTGAACTATGCTGACACTGTGTATGGGGCGTGCATTCTCGGTAGAAGCGAAAAGCTTATCCAGCGGGTGCAGAATGCTTGCGCAAGATTCTGCTACAATGTCCCACCTCAATCCCACATCACTCCTTTTTTAAATAAGGGTAATTTGATGAGAATGTCAGTACGCAGAAACCTTCACCTGGCTACCCTACTCTTTGGTACTATTCTCACAAAGAAACCAGCTTATTTATACAAGAAACTGTCTTGGTCGCGAGATGTAAACAAAATTAAAACTAGAGCATCTTCGTACCTCATGTTGGCCTCATCGCACAGAACTGCTGCTTTCCGTGGTTGTTTCAAATTTGCTGCCTCTCGTTGTTGGAACGATCTACCACCTCCGTTTCGTGCTATAAAGACAGTCGGTACTTTCAGAATGAAATTTAAACAGCACTTACTACAGCTTCAAAAGGATACTCATTAAACTTACCCCTGATCTGCACGCGTCTGGCGATGGTGGCGAGCGTTTGGCAGCGTTTGGCAGCGATTGTTCACTGAGACACAGTAGTTCTGTCGCATTTTGTTTTATTTGTTTTTTCTTTGGCATTGTCTGTCATTAGTAAAATCTTAACTCCTGTGCCTCTCTTATCATTAGTTTATCTATAAGCCGTTAACTGACTACCACGTAACACTTTTCATTATATTATTCACAATATTTTTGGAGCACTATAAACAGCCGTAATGTATTTTATAACTATTCTTTACCGGTGTCGGCATCTGCGCTGCGTCTCCTTACTTGTCACAACGATGCCATAGCGTACCATAGATACTAAAGGCATAGACAAGTAACTGATGTTACGCCGGATACAGACACCCGGACTACTTAAATTTTACTTTTTATTATATTTCACACACCAATTTCTTTATTTTTTATTTTATATATAATTCTGTATCTATCTTTCCGTGACATCACTGCGGGCCCTATCAGAATACCAGCGCTGCGCTTTATGCTGAGATGGGGGCCTTTTGGCCTCGTACAGGACTTAATTTTTAAGTATACTTTGTTTTTTATAAAAAAAAAAATATTTATGTTTAGTGTGTTTTTAGTTCAATTTGTGATTTCCTGTGCGAGTCCCAATAAATACTTTTTCTTTCTTTCTTTCTTTCATGCTTGGAGAGGGGCCTGTTCCCACTTCGTTGGAAGACGGGGAAACTGGTCCTCATCAAGAAGCCGGGGCGCCCGGCGGACTCTCCGTCCGCTTACCGGCCCATCGTGCTGCTCGACGAGGTGGGCAAGCTCTTTGAAAGAGTAATTGCAGACCGCCTTGTCGGGCAGCTGGTACGAGTAGGGCCGGATTTGGCGGACAGCCAGTTTGGTTTCCGCAAGGGGCGCTCTACGGTGGATGCCATCATGCGCGTTCGAGCCCTCACGACGGGGGATGCTGTTGCCCGGGGTGGGGTGGTCTTGGCGGTGTCTCTTGACATCGCCAATGCGTTCAATACCCTGCCCTGAAGTTGCATTAGGGAAGCACTCCGGTATCACTGGATGCCGACCTACCTCTGCCGAGTGGTCGAGGCCTATTTGACGGACAGGGCCGTCATCTACCCCGGTCACCACGGAGAGTGGAACCGGCGAGAGATGTCGTGCGGTGTCCCGCAGGGATCGGTCCTGGGGCCGCATCTGTGGGACATCGGCTACGACTGGGTGCTGCGCGCCGACCTCCCTAGCGGCGTCGCTGGTCCTGGTGCAGGGGAGGTCGCATGAGGCGGCGGCCGAACTAGCGACACGTTGGATTGCGACAATCGTCGATAGGATCCGGCAACTGGGACTCGAGGTGGCCTTGCACAAGTCCGAGGCCATGTGTTTCTATGGTCCTCGCAACGCGCCACTGTCGGGTTCCCAGATAACGGCGGGAGGGGTTCACATCGATGTCGAGTCGACGATGAAGTACCTGGGACTCGTCCTCGACAGCCGGTGGAACTTCGTGGAGCACTTCCGACGTTTGGCTCCCAAACTGCAGAGGGCTGGGGCTGCTTTGAAGCGGCTTCTGCCCAATCTAGGGGGTCCAAACGCCTCCTGCCGGAGGCTCTACGCGGGGATCGTGCGGTCCATGGCCCTTTACGGGGCACCGGTGTGGGCGCGTTCATTAAGGCTGCGACCAGCCCAGCGATTGAACGCGTCCCAAAGGGTCATGGCCATTAGGCTGGTCAGAGGATACCGCACGGTCTCCCGTGAGGCGGCGAGCCTCCTTGCCGGACTACCGCCATGGGATCTGGAGGCAAAAGTCCTCGCGCACATGTAGGAGTTGCGCGAGGAGGCGAAACGCCGGGGTGTAACTCCGCTGCCGCGAGAAATCACGGCACAGCGGACAGAGCTCCGGCGGGATCTCATGGCGGCATGGAGAGTGCGATTGTCGCAACCCAGCGCTGGGCACGCCACAATTGCGGCGATAAGTCCCCTCTTTGAGGAGTGGCTAGAGAGGCGTCACGGCGTCCTCACCCTCCGCCTGACGCAGGTCCTCACCGGACACGGTTATTTCGGGAGGTTCCTATTCAGGATAAAGCGGGAGCAAACGCCCGGGTGTTACCATTGTGTGGATCGCCCGGAGGACACGGTGGAGCATACGGTGGAGGTCTGCCCGGCTTGGGCGGGGCACCGCCGTGTCCTCACGGAGGCGATCGGCAGCGGTGATCTCTCGCGTCCGGCCCTGGTTCAGGCCATGGTCCGGAGCGAGAGTGCATGGGAAGCCGTCACTTCCTTCTGCGAAAAAAAAAAGGAATGTTGACAGTTACTTCATTAGGTATTCTTATTGAAATTATTATAACCAAATATATACCACGTTTATTGCGTTTATCACGCTTTGTATTCCCCATAGGATTCAACAGAGGTGTATAATACACCTTAATTTCGTTAGTTATGAAATAAATGTAAATTATTAGAAATGAAAATATGTGTAATTGTTTATAGTAAAAGACGCAGCCTGAGCTCGGAACTCTTTGGACCTCTCTGGACAGAAGACGATGACCTCAAGCGGGGACTTCGGTTCATCGCTCATCACCCGTGTCGCCAACGGTAAAGTACGGCGAGCGGCAGACCTTAGGGGAGACTTCTACGTGGAAGTCAAGGTTTATTCGAAAGACGAAGTTGCCTCCACCCCCCCCAAGGAAGAACGGTGGAAAAAAGCTCAGGTCGCTTTAAAAGCGCAGTTAGATCGTAACACTCCCCAGTGGGACGGGCTGCAAATGTTTATGAAATCAACTCACGAATTGTTTGACAATTCCGAGGCTGTCTTTTACAGCGATAGCATAAATATAAAATAATATAGTTTTAAATTGTTGGGGACACCAAATTAATTGTATCGATTATTGCAGAATCTAATGTATGTATACGTATGTAAATCTAAACATATTTTAGCATACAAAATTGACCGACGTAATAATTATCTAAAATGCCTTTCTGTACCGTTTGTAACACCTCTGTTGAGCGCAGTCACTGGAAGTAGGATATTATTGGGCATTCTACCCCACCTTCCGTTCCATCGGCTCACTCCGTTCGCCTCGTCACTCTCGGTGGAGTAGAGTGCCCAATAATATAAATGAAATTCTACATAGTAATGTAAAATACTGGTTCGGCGCCTATTCCACCCGATGGAACGGAAGGTGGAGTAGAAATCTTACATAGTGGAGTAAAATACTGGTTTGGCGCCTATTCCACTATTTTAGTTCTAAACCGAAATATTACCTTACCGTTACCGTATAAAATTATTACCGATGGCTTACCTCGATCAACTGCTGCAGATTCTCGGATTGAACACTAAACCACGACTTTAGTTAACAAGTTTTATAACAACAAGTTTCACACATATCCACTACTTTACTTGACTAGTTTTATAACAACAAGTTTCACTAATTGAACTATATGAACATAGTAAGCTAAAATTCAGGACAGATTGTCTCATGTCTCTTCACAAAGCAAGAAATAGGCTGCACCTACAGGAACATGCCCATTCTATTTCTGTGACCCCAGATTGGGCACCAAGGACATCTGAACTTTAGGATTCCATAAACATTAAACTAAAATTTGGGTCAGATTGACTCATGTCTCTTCACAGAGCAAGAAATAGCATGCACCTACAGGCACACGCTCATTCTATTTCCATGACCCCAGATTGGGCACCAAGGACATCCAAATGTTAATTTAATTTATTCATACAGCTAATGAGCTAACACTATCTTACACGTTAACAATCAACTACTGGTTGCTCTGCTGTTACTCCGCGTTGCGCTTGATTAATTAAGATGCTTTCACACTCATACATTCGCCTTCGAAACGGTTCATGCGCCGTCCCGTGGTTATTTATTGTGCTATACTCTTTGTAAACCGCCTGACGACGGCGTCGGAAACGATCGTATTAATTTTTCACAGTATAGGTGTAAGTGAGTCTTTAAAATCTCAAAGACTGCAAAATTGCATTATGTAAATTTGCTGAATTCGAACTTTATCGTTGTTACGTGAGGTGTTATGTGTGAATATTTTTTATGTATTCAACAATTATATTGTAAGATGATCGCCGCACATGTTGCAGTCTTTGATTAAAATTTGATTTTTATAGGATTTCCTATTTCTCTCTCTTTTGTTTATTATTTTCATGTATTATATTATGATGTTAGTTTTATCAATCTAGGATTCTTTGAAAGATGATTCTTAATTCGGTACTGAAATTTTGTATGAAATGATTATAAAAAGTTCGTTTTAGCCGTTGGATGATTTTATAACAATTTAAAGTTTACTGCAACATACCTGTGAACTTACTTTTTGATACGGGTTCGTTTACATATATTGCTCTACACATAAAAAAACAAAGTTTTCAGGATATCTTACTTTCGGCTCATCTTAACTTGCAGATTTATTTTTTTAATTTCAGATAGATTTATGTTGTCATGCAGAGTTTTATAATACGGTTTATTAAACAAACATACATCATACCTTATTATAATACCTATTGTATTTATTATAAGTAACAGCCTGGTATCGGCTTCGTCTTTGTCGGCGAGCGTTAAAGCTGGTTTTATATTTCATTTCTCAGGATAAAATTGCAATTTGACAGAAGGGGTTTTCAATCAATACGGTTTAATTTGTCGTAAGTAACATAAATTAGTCATACACCTGTGAGTACATGTAGTTAAGGTTTAATTTTGTTATGAGGTAAATATTGCTGAAATGGTATTTTTTTATGTATATAACCAATCAATTTCGATCATATAATTACATTCGCTCCAGTATCTTCCAGTGATCTACTTACCGTTTTCGTTACATAGTACGTCATCCTACAACTATAAAATGTGAGTAAGTACTACTAAGTTTACTGAATATTTTAATGTTTAATCGGTACTCAGCTACGGACCTGGTTTCTGCCTGCCGGCTGGTGTACCTATCACCTTCATACCATCTATGTCATCTTCTAGCGAGCTATATTCCATTGAAACTTTCCTCTCCATAATTATTGAGGTTGCTTATAGTTATAAAATTAATCTTAGTGTATTCTATTTCAGGTCTGACTTGGAATCGGAATACCAATCACCACGGTCCACAGCTGCAGTAGCCGAGGTGACAAAAAAGCAGCCTAAGAAATAGACGGTGAAGCGCCAAACATCTGAAAGCATCGCCCACCCGTCAAACTCAAGTCAAGGTAATTTATATTACTGCTTGTATGTTTAGTGTTTGTTGCGTATGATAACTCAATTAAAATGTTATGTGCACTGGTACATGATGGTTAGGGAACTTGGAACTGAAACGCAGACAACGGTAAAATCAATTTCCGATTATAATTCAATGCAAGAATGTTGACAGTTACTTCATTAGATATTATTATTGAAATTATTATAACCAAATATATACCACGTTTATTGCGTTTATCACGCTTTGTATTCCCCATAGGATTCAACAGAGGTATTTAATACACCTTAATTTCGGTAGTTATGAAATAAATGTAAATTGTTATAAATGAAAATATGTGTAATTGTTTACAGTAAAAGACGTAGCCTGAGCTCGGAACTCTTTGGACCTCTCTGGACAGAAGACGATGACCTCAAGCGGGGACTTCGGTTCATCGCTCATCACCCGTGTCGCCAACGGTAAAGTACGGCGAGCGGCAGACCTTAGGGGAGACTTCTACGTGGAAGTCAAGGTTTATTTGATAGACGAAGTTGCCTCCACCCCCAAGGAAGAACGGTGGAAAAAAGCCCAAGTCGCTTTAAAAGCACAGTTAGATCGTAACACTCCCCAGTGGGACGGGCTGCAAATGTTTATGAGATCAACTCACGAATTGTTTGACAATTCCGAGGCTGTCTTTTACAGCGATAGTATAAAATAATGTAGTTTTAAATTGTTGGGGACACCAAATTAATTGTATCGATTATTGCAGAATCTAATGTATGTACTTATGTAAATCTAAACCTTTTTTAGCATAAAAAAATTACTGACGTAATAATTATCTAAAATGCCTTTCTGTACCGTTTGTAACACCTCTGTTGAGCGCAGTCACTGGACAGGTCATCTACGTAGTACTAATCATAAAAACAAAAATATTTCGCATTTTTGCGAAGGTGTTGAAATAATCCATTCTGCATTTCGTAATCGTATAGCTTCTTATAGAATTGTCGATCCGTCTGAGAATTGTTCAATAGAATCGTTTTTTAATAATACTGAGAACAAAATTAAAACGTTAATTGATATGTCTCTTAAAGAACACACTTGTCTAAAAGTTAACTTCGAATATTTCGCTTTGTTTTTAATGGTTAAAAATGATTCTCAGGAGATGAAATCATTTGCTACAAAAAACTTTACTTTGCATCAGAATTATGAGTTGGATTCATTAATGGCTCAAGTCAAAAACACTGTAACAAAAAAGATAGAAGAATTTCAGGACCGGGATAGTGGATGGACGTTCCTAAACAATTCCCATTTGGAAATCAATGTTAACAAATATCAACCTTTGCGCGGTTCAAGTTTTGTCGAATTGCCTGCATCATTAAAATCTAAAAAAGCATGTATTAATATCCGTAATAATGATGAGTATTGTTTTTTATGGTCCGTTGTTGCTGCTTTATATCCAGCTAAAAGTCATCCTGAAAGAGTATCGTCTTACCCTGATTTTCGTAACGTATTAAATGTAAAGGATATGTCATTCCCAATTAATTTCTCAGATGTTACGCGATTTGAAGAGAATAACCCTGAAATTTGTATTTATATTTATGGTTTAAAAAATAATACCATCGTAGGACCTCTTTACAAACCAAAATCCTTAAACGGCAAGGTGATTCATTTACTTTATTTCGAAAGTGATGATTTATCACATTACTGTCTTATTACAGACTTGCCACGACTTGTTAAGAATCAAATAACAAAACACCACAGTAAACAGTACTTTTGTGATGTTTGTTTAATGTTTTTTAATTCATGCGACGATCTTAGTTCACATAATTGTGGAGGTGTCGCCACGGAACTGCCTCCAAAAGGTTCTTTCATACAGTTTGAAAATTATAACAGAAAGCAGACTGTACCATTTGTTATATACGCAGATTTTGAAACAATGCTAGAACGGTATGAGTCCTGTGACCTTGATCCCACTAAGGCGAGCACTGTAACGCGACAGCGACACGTGCCTATAGCTTACGCTTACCATATTACGTGTGCGCTAGACGAAAGCCACAATCGCTACGTTTCTTATCGCGGTTCGGATTGTGTATCTAATTTTGTGAAGTCTATTTATAAAGATGCACAAAAAGTTTATACTATTTTAAAAAATAATGTGCTTATGATATACTCAGATGAAAATGCTCGCAACTTTGAAAACGCGATGACTTGTCATATTTGTGATCACTTCTTGTTCGGCGACAGGGTACGCGGTCACTGTCACTTGACTGGAAAGTATCGCGGCGCAGCTCATAGTTACTGTAACCTACAATGCAGATTACCAAAATTTTTACCAGTATTCTTTCATAATTTGTCCGGATACGATTGTCACCTTTTTATAAAAGAATTAGGTGAAGCTCCTGGATCTATTAAAGTGATACCGAAAACAAAAGAAAACTATATTTCATTCACAAAGTTTATTCCGATTTCATCTGAGGAAAGCATTCAGGTTCGGTTTGTAGATTCTTTCAAGTTTTTAGGCACTAGTTTAGAAAAGTTAGTTAGTACCATGAAAAAACAAGACTTCAAGCAATTAAAATCTTATTTTCCTAATAAAACACAATTTAACCTACTCACCCGTAAAGGCGTGTATCCCTATGACTATATGTCTCAATGGGATCGATATGAAGAAAAATGTTTGCCTTCAAAAAATTTTTTTTTTAACTCATTGATTAATGAGTCAATTACTGACGAAGACTATGAACACGCTCGTTCCGTTTGGTCAGTATTTAATATTCGAAACATGGGTATGTACACCGATTTATATCTTAAAACAGACGTTCTGTTGCTAACAGATGTATTTGAAAATTTTCGAAAAACTTGTAAACGACATTACAATCTCGATCCTGCGTTCTATCTTACAGCACCAAGTCTATCTTTTGATGCAATGCTTTTAAAAACAGGAGTTCAATTAGAATTAATTAGCGATGAAGAAATTTTTAGAATGATACAACAAGGTATTCGTGGAGGTGTTTGTATGTGTTCCAAAAGACATGCCAAAGCCAACCATAAATATTTAGATACCTACGATCCAACCCGCCCAAATTCATTTATCATTTATTTAGACTGCAACAATTTATACGGTTACAGCATGTGTCAATCCCTGCCCTATTCCGGTTTTAGATTTATGAATAGACAAGAAATAGATTTTTTACAAGCGAATTTGGCAGACATCGGTGATACTGCGGAAAACGGTTACATTCTTGAAGTTGATTTAATATATCCGGAAAATTTGCACATTGAACACAATGACTTTCCATTTTGTCCAGAAAAATGCATACCACCTGGTGGTAAAAATAAAAAACTAATACCGAATTTGTTTGATAAATATCACTATGTAATTCATTACGTTCATTTAAAAAAATGCTTACAATTCGGTTTAACATTGAGAAGGATCCATCGCGTTATTATGTTTAAGCAAAGTTGTTTTTTAAAGCGATATATTGATATTAACACTCAGTTACGTCAAAAAGCAGAGTCAACGTTTGAACAAGATTTTTTCAAATTATTAAACAATAGTATTTTTGGAAAAACCTTAGAAAATAATGAAAATCGAATAGACGTTAAGTTAGTAAACAAGTGGTGTGACTCAAACAATAAAACAAAAAAGAGTAATTGTGCTGAGAAATTGATAGCCAGTCCATATTTTCACAGCGTCTCTGTATTTTCTGATGATCTAGTAGCAATACAAATGAAGCCTATGCGTGTTATACTTAATAAACCAATATACATAGGGTTCACAGTATTAGAATTATCTAAAACGCATATGTATGATTTTCACTACTCTATCATGAAACCTTTTTATGGTAATGGAATTGAATTGTGCTATACTGACACAGATAGTCTAATCTATGATGTACAGAGTAACAACGTTTATAAAGATTTTAAGCTCAACTTTTTAAAATATTTCGATACCTCTAATTATGACTTAAACAATGAATTTGATTTGCCTATTATTAATAAGAAGATTCCCGGACTGTTTAAGGACGAAATGGGTGGCAAAGTTATCAAAGAATTCGTAGGACTGCGCTCAAAGCTTTATTGTATTAAAACCTTCAACAAAACAATTAAAAAAGCCAAAGGTACAAAAAAATGTGTAACGAAAAATTTTAGTATGTTTGATTATAAAAATGTTTTATACAATTGCAATATCATTCGCAAAAAAAATGTATTGTTTAGGTCAATAAAACATGAAATATTCACTCAGAAAGTAAATAAAATAGCCCTTTCAAGCAATGATGATAAACGGTTGTTATCATCAGAAAAAGTCACTACTTTAGCTTGGGGTAATGCAAATATATTTATGTGATGCATTACCATAATTTTAGATGTAATTAGGAACCTATAGTAGTTACATGTTACATTTCTATCATGTATTTATTGATTGTAAAACCTATGTCATTCTAATTGGAAAGTTAGATAATCTTGCAACCTGTCTACTATTATATAAAGTTTGTGAGGATGGATGGCTGGATGTTTATTACTCTTATAGTGTGAAATGTAATATTGTTGTGTATGTAATTCTAAAATTTGTGTATTCTTGGTGTCCCTTGTACTAGTTAGTTCAAAATAAATTTTAGTAAAATATCTGTATTAATATTATTTTACTTAAATAAACAATATGTTCATAATAATAATCTGTTTCATTTCCATTCCTGATGACAAAGCGCATTGCGCTGACTGCTTTGTGCAATATAACACCGATCAGGTGCGCGCGCATGTCTCTTCATGTCGCGCCCATCAGGTTGGACTTGTTGAAACATGAAATTGATTCATATCGCAAAGTTTTATGTAGTTTGCATTTCATAATAATATGATATGTACATACATCACTAGGCAGTCAGCCGGACCGGTCACATCAAATAAAATAAAAAAAACGAAACGAATTGTAAGTATTGTACAAGTACCCATCTACTTATTACATTATTTCATCATGTTGTTTATGTAATTATAATTAATTATTATTTCGTTTGTTTCAGATCATTGATAATGTGTGATTCTCCAGATATTATCGACTTCTCACAATACGCTCAAGGTTTTCCGACTCCGAGTTTAAGCTGGCATATCCCAGATTTCACAGAACAACAAAGACCTGTCAACAAGGAGCCTAGTAGAGCAAGACAAGATTGCGGACCTGCCAACAAGAAGCCTAGAACAAAACGGGAGTGTCTGAAACAAAAGTCATCTCTGCCTACATGCCAATCATTCGTTATAAACAATGAGAAGAAAAAAGGTTTACGACTAATCCAGGTACAAGTGTTGGATATCAGTGATCAACAAGAACCTGCAAGTGATAATCAGGATGTGGTGATGTTAAGTGCGCAGTATATTGTGACTGAATCGGTGGACCATATTATGGAGGAGACGCAATCGTTAATTCATAAAATATCAAAAAAACTTTGTGGGGACAGTTGTTATTATTAACTGGTATCATTATTTTGTAAGTACCTACTTTATAAGTTAATGTGTAAGATTTTTCGTAATTAACAATATTAAATTATTTATTTATTAAGTAATATTATAGTTATTAGGGTATTATTATTAGGTATGTATAACATTTATTTGTTTTCTTATTCTTTAGTGTTTAAACATCTTAGGTAGTATAAGTTTTGAAAGTATAAATTCAAATATGTAAGTTTTATTGTAATTATTTTTTTGTATTTAATAAAAAATAAATTAAAAAAATAGAATGTAAGTACCTATATAATATTAATTTCTTTGTTTAATCTATCTTCATACATCACAAGTTTGTAAAGTTAAGTAAGTATGTAGGTACGTATAGAAAACATTAAATAAACTATTTGGGGACAGTTATTATTATTATTGGGTAGGTAGTTATAATTAGTATGTAATAATTGTAAATAATGTAAAAAGCAAATAAAAATATATTCTTTTATAATTTAAATTATGTTTTATTTTGTATTACTTATTTCGACTTTTGTTTTTACTCGAACTCTTAATTAGCTCTAGTGAAATGATATAATTATAGGTTATTTTCTTTCATTATTTTTTTATTAGAAGAATAATTCGTTTAAAATCATGGTAAATTTTAATGGTAAATATCATTTTGCTACAGGTAATTTAAAGCTCGTTATGTAGATTACCCTGGTTATATTAAATAAAACACTCAGTAGATAGACATTTTTTATTAACTTTTCAACACAATTATAATTAAAATAAATTAAAAATAGATATATTATTGTCCACATACCATTTTCTAATACACACCGCATTATTTAATACACAATGCATTTTATGGTTCACACAATTAAAATCAGTTTTATTTTTACAGTACTTTTTTTTTAATGTCAGTAAATTAGGGCATCCCTTCTCACCTATGTCGATCACTTCACAACTTGCACATAACTCTTTAATCCATTTAATCTTTTCCAAACCCTTTGTGATAATTTTTTTATTTTCTAAATATGGTAAGATAACGTGTTGAAACTCTCTGTAGTCTACGAAGCCTTCACTCCAGAAAATTCCTCGATTTCTTTCTAACCATCGCACTTGCTTCTTTTATTCTTTTGTTAAGTAATAAAACGAATACGGCGGTTTAACCAATAATGTATGTGTATGATTCTGACTGACGATGGCTACTTCTTTCACAATAAAATTATTAAATAAATCTTTAAATCCTTGGAGTTCTACAATGATGATGTTCGCGTTCATGATATCTTCTTCACAATGTTGCTTAATGGTTTGTATTCAACAATACAATCGTTGAGAATGAGACAGTATGCTGAAGTTTGATCTGGTATTTCCGAATCACTCTCAAATTCTACCCTCACATCCACAACAGGTCCAGTCTTTAGATTATCAGCTTGTCTAGAGCAATCGACTACAAACAGCGGTGCTAAATCTCTAAATTGTTTCTCGCTTAGTATGGGCTCCGAGTGACGTCCGTAATACGAGTGTTGAAATCTTGTGTATTGCTCATATAATAAAGCAATTCTGTTATTAGCAAAACTCACATTTAAGTTTTCATATTGAAAATATGTTGAATTGAGATACACTCTGACGTCTCGAATATGACAGTGATCGAAGTGAGACATGTCAGAACTTGCATTGTTTTTTCTATTTGTCTGTAGACCAATAATAATATATCTTGGTTTTTCTATTTGAGATGAAGTTTTGATAGACCAGGTATGTTTTGTTGTTTTAGGCAAAGCTGGATATTCGTACAGATCCCAATTTCTATATACCATTTGAAGTGGGCGATCTTTTTCTAATACTTTTAACAAACCAATTTTTTCTTTGTCTGATACTTTAACATGCGGTACGCGCCATACGATTTTGTTGATTTGAACATCATCCACAACTTCACCAGTATTAAGTTTTACTGCGTTCAAATTAGTGTTACTTCGTAACAATATCAGTTCATGTCTACTATTTATCACAACTTTTTTAAAATCCTCAGCAAAACCGAGGAGGTTACGAAGTGGTATAGAAACAGAAAATCTTCCTCCATTGATATTTTTTATGCCATCAATATTCCAGCCCCAGGCATTAGACATTTTTGATTCACTTTCGTTCATTGAAATGAGTGATTTCATGGTTGTTGTTATACCTGCATTTTTTATCTTATCAATCTCCACTCCATTTAGCTCATACCTAATGTCTTGGAACAAGTAGAGTAGACCATTGTTCGTGAAATTGACACTATTAGCTTTGTCCTTCGTATCTTTTTTGCTAACGATAACAGTTCCTTCTAAATATAGGGTGCTAGCTGACGGTAATATATACAAGTCCTGTTGGTTGATAGGTATGCGGATTTCATCGTTCCTGTTGAAACTCGTTACATAGGGCTTGTAGGAATGAAATTCGATTCCTTCTATGGTATTATCGTAAGTCGGAGCGGATAAAACGTCTAAGATATTCATTTTAACAATCCGATCGCTCTAAGGAATATTTTATTGTCTTTAGTTAATTTTATTTTCTTCTTAAAGAGAGGTCTTATTTGATTGGTAGCTCGAACAGAACTGATATTCTTTACTTGTTGAGACACATTTTTATTGTAGTCAATCATTTTTTTCTTCTAAGATGCAGATATACCTGCACTTCTTCACCACGTAAATTGATTAATCGTTTGTTTATATCTAACAATCTGATATGAATGCAGCTTATGTTATTTTGATTGATTGGAAAGTATATTGCGTTCTTTGGGATTTCTATGATCCTGTATCCAGGTGGCACATTAAGTGCAAATTCGTGAATAATATGACTTGGTTCACCGTTTACATATGAACCGCTTACAATATCACATTCAATCCTGACTACGGTCGTAGGTAGAATGTTGACTGGAGACTGTGACACATGCCATTTATTTGCTTTCAAGATTTGTTTGTTAAATCCTAATAGTCTTCTAAAAGAGTCGTCTTTGATAAAATTAATATCTTTTGTACAGAATATTGTAGTTTTTAAAGTATTATTATTGCAATGTAGTTTAATCGCTGCATCTTTTATTTCGGATTTTAAATAATCGCTGATATCTTGCAATTCATAAGTACCTTCCGGTATTTCAATAACTTCATTAGAGCCATAATAGAACTTACTATTACTTTTATCAATGTTTGGAATAGAATTAAATGTTGAAAAGTGTAATAAAGCACACTCATACTCTCCATCTAGTTGCAACGTATTAGGATAGTATGTAGTTAACACTGACGAGTCTCCAGTTATCGACAAAGTGAGCGACATCTTGCAAATGATTGAAATGAAAGAAAAGCATATATTTTATAATACATTTTTATTCCAAAAAGTCCACAAATAATTTAAACATAAATGACCACAATTGACTGCGTTAAATTTTTGATATCTTGTGTAGTTATAAAACACATTACAATTTTTTAAATATTGCATTCATTCCATTGGAGGTTTTAAATTTCCATAGCTATCAAAGTATTCACAGTGATTGTATACTTTAGCATAAGCTACCCAGTGCGTTCCTTCGTTCTTATAATCGTCTAAGTTAACGATACCACATTCAATGCGTTTCGACTTCCGAGGTAGTTGATCCTTCATGTAGACCCCACGAAAATAAGGGATGTCTCTTGAATACTTGCGGATGTCTACGTTAGTTAGAGGGCGATTGGGTAGCATATTTTTCAGTTTTTTGAAGATGTTATAAACAATCCTTTACCACTTTTATACGGCTTAATGTATAAACCCTTGCCCAACACTAAAGCTTGCATTGCTTTATTATGTCGTTCTGTTTCATGCAAATTTTGTTTGCTTGCTTTGTAATCATTGACGGTTTTTGCAATTCCAGCTGCACCGCCAGCTAAAGTTCCTAAAGCTGATAAACCAGCGAAAATTGGAATTAAAGGTAGAATTCCTCCAGTCTTTGGTATGGGTATTACTCGGGGTACTCGAATTCGATGATGAATGTTTGGAAATAACTTTTTTGCGGTTAAGTAAGCTGCTTTTATTAAAGTCTTATTATCTTTGCATTTGAGTTTCTTAATTTTTGATTTTATATTCGAAACTAAGCTTTTAAATGTTTTAATGCCGGATCCCGAATTTAGCTTCGCTTTCATAACTTTGTTCATCAGCCAAGAGCTTAGTTTTTCACCTTTCCTTGCATCTTTTGATTTAAGTCTTTGTTTAGCCATATTAAGTAGTTGTAAATCGGCTTTGTGACGATTTGGTAAGTCTGTATGGTTTGTATCTGCAATGTCGTGCTGCATGCAAGCTTCGTCTAGCTTATTTATACCTCGGTCACCTCGCGCTAAGCGTTTGTGAAGTTTGGTTCCTGGTCCGCAATAATTGTATCCTGGCAAATGAACTTCGAAGTAGATTATTAATTATGCTGTTAACTAGTCCGCCCCCTTGCATTACTCCAATTACAATGACATGATTTTAAATGAAAAATGTTTACATAATATTTTATTCCATCAGTCCATTGTTGCAGTTTTTTCAATCCAACTGTTTTCTGCACTGTTTAGACCTAACCATTTGACATACAATTTATTTCCTTTCTTTTTCTATCAAATAAACATCAGGATAATTAGATCTTTGCAGTTCTTGTTCGTAAAAAGCTCCTAATATGTTTTGCTTTCGTTGATCTTCTAGGTGATAAGTAACTGGAAAGGTTTTATTTACCTTTTTTATAATAAATAATTCAGTTCACCAATTAGGAGTGTAGCCTTTCTCGAAATTATGTTTGTATTTACTTATACGAACACAATCACCAACTTTGAATTTAGGCTTCCACTGAAGTAAATCATGTTTGTTTTTTTTTTTTTTTTTTTTTCTTTGATTATTTGTTCATTAAATTTATTCACATCAACCGGTTTAAATTGAATAGTGCGATGTTTTGTGTTGTTATATCTATTCAATGTATCTTCCAATGGTAGACCTAACCACTTATAGTTATCGAGACTAAAATATTTATATAATTTATTTTTTACAGTTCTAATCAGTCTCTCTACAATAGATGCTTTTTTAGTAGAAAACGATGAGTAATGGTTAATGTTATGCTTTTTCATAAGCGTTTGAAAAGTGATGTTATAAAATTCTTTCCCCATATCAGTTTGTAAGTTAACAGGATTATTAAGACTACTAAGCAGTATATGTTCAAATGCACGAGTAACATCAAATTTATTTTTCGATTTCAACGGCTCAGCCCAGGCATACTTTGAGAAGCAGTCAATCACTACTAAGATGAAATTATAACCTTTGTTATACTTTTTCAGGTTTTGCATGTCCATCAAGTCTGCTTGCCATAAGTCGTGGGTTCTTTGGAGGAGTATCGTAGGTTGGTTGAAAGGAAACTCGGACTCCAGATTGTAAAGATTGAAAATAATACTGTATTTTTATTATAAAATGTTCCTACTTAAATACTATTTACAAATACAGGCTAAACAGTACAACTAAGGATACTTCAAGAGTTTGAATCAATCAGATCGCAGCACACTGTTGTCCATTTGTTCCGCACGTTGTCGCTGCAGTCGCGAGCTCGCGCACGGGCGCACCTCGCCGCTCGTGGCGCTGATGTTATAAATATAGGTGACACAAGCTGGCGCCCGCATTCATCGATGCGGCAGTGTCCAGTGAAGATGTGTGTGTTGTGCTCGTGCGTGCGGCTGAAGATTGGGGCGAAGGCCGACGGCGTGTGGCGTCGGCAGTTCCTGTACAATATTTATTCCGTGTTTCTTGTACAGAATGTCTAAAACGTGCTGTGACCATAGTTCTTTTGAGAACTGTTCTTTTCAATGTTTCTTTTACACGAGGTCAAAACGTGGTGGCTACAGTACTCCCCTTCAAGCGAAGCGTACCGGCAGCTTGATGGCACGGCCCGTGCGTGTTGTTTTGATGACGGCGGGCTGTGACGTCACGTTGGCCGGAGGTACTTGTTGAGTTGGAGTTGCTTGATGCTTGGTAACGGTTGGAGTAGTACAGCTCTTGGTTCGGTTGGTAATGGTAACGTTGGTTGATGGTAAGGTACTGGTGTATTCGGTGACGACATATGCAGGCTTCAGTCGATCGATTGATATGTTTGCTTGCCGATTTGGTAGCTGAATGGAATATACCTTTTCTGTTCGGCTTATAACTCGGTATGGGCCTTCGTATGGAGTCTGTAATGGCTTCTTAACTGCGTCCGTTCTGACAAATACATGACTGCACTTGCGTAAATCTTCATGCACGAACATGCGTTTATTATTGCTGTGATGCTCTGTGATGGCTTGCGGCTTGTTTGCTTGAATAATATCACGCAGTTTTTCTACGTAAGTATAATCCATCGCAGGTGTGTGGGTACTTGCAGAAAAAAATTCGCCGGGTAGACGCAAATTGTAACCATAGGTAAGTTCTGCGGCGCTCACACCGGTGTCAGTGCGAAGTGCGGCTCGCAATCCAAGTAGGACGGTAGGTAGCTCGTCGATCCATTTACTTGAGTCGGAGATTCTGGTGCGTAATGCAGTTTTGAGGGATCGATGCCACCGTTCGACGATACCATTGCTTTGTGGATGGTATGGTGTTGTGCGATTTTTCTTGATTCCCATTTGCTTCATTAGGTTTTGAAACAATTGGCTCTCGAACTGGCGACCTTGGTCGCTTGTTAATGTGGTCGGGCACCCAAATCTTGCAATCCAATGTTGATAGACGATATCGGCTATTCGATCAGCTGTTATTTCGTCGGTAGGAATTGCTTCGGGCCACTTCGTTAGTCGGTCGATCATTGTTACTAAATAACGATGACCTTGAGCTGTTGTAGGTAGCGGTCCGACGATGTCAACATGTAAATGTTGAAATCGCTCGCTTGGCGGGAAGGATGAGATGTTCGAGAATGTGTGTCGTTGAATCTTGCTTTTCTGACAATGTATACAGGTTCGAGTCCAGCGGCTGATGTCTGCGTTCATTGATGGCCAAAAGTATTTTTGCGTTGTAAGTTTGCGAGTCGTGCGCGTACCGGGATGACTGATATTGTGCACGCTGTCAAAAACTTCTTGTCTGTATTGCTCAGGTATGTACGGACGTATATATGGGGTAGATGTTTCGCACAATAACTCGACGTCGGTGTTAGGTATCATTATCTTCTTGAGAGTGATGTTTGTTTGTGATAATAATTCTTGAATGTTGCTGTCCTTTTCTTGCGCGCTAGCTATGTCGTTGTAGTTGATTGTAGATGGGCATGAGATTGTTTCTATGCGGCTGAGTGTGTCGGCGACGACGTTTTGTTTACCGCTTACGTGCCGTATGTCGGTAGTGAATTCGCTGATAAACAAAAGTTGTCTCGTTCGCCTCGGTGTTTCTGAGTTTAAATTAGTCTTCGACATTACGAATGTTAGCGGCTTGTGGTCAGTGAATATGATGAGATGACGTCCTTCGAATGTTTTGCGGAAATGTTTGACTGCCATATAGATTGCAACTAGCTCACGATCGAAAGTAGAATACTTCTTTTGCGCATCGGTGAATTTCTTGGAATAATATCCGAGCGGTTGCCATGTTTCATTTATGTATTGTTGTAGTACGGCGCCAGCTGAGTTGTCGGATGCGTCGCAAAATAAGGCAAGTGTTGCTTGATGCGATGGGTGAGCGAGGAGAGCTGCGTTTATTATGCTAGCTTTACAATGCTCGAATGCGTGAGTTGCGTCATCGGTCCACGTGATTGGAGTTTTGTCCCTCTTCTTGACATTATGTAGGTATGAATTTAGTGGTGCTTGTAGTGACGCGGCGTTTGGTATGTGATCGCGATAGAAATTTATCATGCCGAGAAATCTTCTTAACTCTTCAATTGTCGTCGGCTTAGGATAGTTGGTGATCACTTGAATTTTATGTTCTGGTGGTTTGATACCTTCTGTTGATACGGTGTATCCTAGGAACTGAACTTGTGGTTGTCCTAGATTGCATTTGGCGGGGTTGATAGTGATGCCATTATCTTCTAATCTCTTCAGAACGCTGTGAAGGTGTTCTCGGTGTTGGGCTTCGTTTTCTGATGCCAGCAACAAATCGTCGATGAACGGAAAGACAAAATCCAATCCTCGTAGTACTTCATGGATGTACCGTTGAAACGTTTGTCCCGCGTTTTTCAAACCAGGGCACATACGTGGAAATTCAAATAATCCCATTGGAGTGATGATCGCTGTCTTCTCAATGTCTTCTTCTCTTACACTCAGTTGTTGGTATGCACGGTTGAGGTCTATTGTTGAGAAGATAGTTTTTCCGGATAGATGATGAGTAAAGTCTTTGATGCGTGGAACGGGGTAGCGATCTGGTATGGTGATGGAGTTGAGTCGGCGATAGTCACCACAAACTCTAATATCGCCATTCTTCTTGGGCACGATGTGTAGAGGTGATGCCCACGGGCTTTTACTGGGTCTGCATAATCCTTGTTCGATCATGTTTTCAAATTCCTTCTTGACTGTTTCGAAGCGATGTGGTGGGATTGGTCGGGCACGGCAATGTATAGGTTGCCCTTGCGTTTCGATGAAATGTTGCACGTTGATATTGGAGTTTAATTTCATCGATGTTAATCTCGTGATGCCGGGATATTGAGCTAGTATGTCGTGGTATGATTGCGACATGTCGATACTGCGTGTGGTAGGCACGTTTGATACTCGTACCGGGGCATTTACCTTTAAGCTCGTAACACCGTCGATTAATCTTCTGTTTTTCAAGTCGACGATGAGTTGGTGATGCTTGAGGAAATCGGCTCCGAGTATTGGCTTCGAAACGTCAGCTACGATGAATTTCCATTTGTAAGGGCGTCGTAGATTGAAGTCAAGAGATAGTGTTTTCTCGCCATACGTAGCTATAGTAGTGTTGTTCGCTGCGTATAGTTGAAATGGTAACGGCGTTGCTACTTGTCCCTTTCTTCTCGGTAGCACGGAAATGTTGGCTCCCGTGTCAACCAAGAATGATAGCTTTGAGCTTCTATCAGTGATATATAGGCGGTGTGATTTATCTTGAACGCCGGTGTCCGCCTCTGCCAACGTCCTGTCTAGTTTTCCGCATTTTGCTTCTTGAATGAGCACGGTGATGTGCAGCGTCTAGCTTGCTCTTTGAAACGTCGGTGATAATAGCAGAATGGTGATGGCGATGCTGATCGATTGCGTGATCGCGATGAGTGGCGGTGACGAGATGGGTAGCGGCTGCGCCGATGGTTGTCGTATTGTGGTCTCGCTTTTAACTCAGCTATTTCTAGCGATAACTTTTTTATCTCGTTGATGAGAAACTGCGTATCTGCTTGCGGTGCGGATGGTGGAAGTGATGCGGTTGAGTGCACGGCTGCGACTTCTGTTGATGCAGTCTGCTGCATCATTTTATCGGCGAGTAGCGCGAGTTCTTCGAGCACTGTCTTAGTACTGAATGATTCGCTGACTGCCAGGACTGAGCGGACGTGTGATGGAAGGTGGTTGGTCCACATGAGACGTAGGGTGGAGTCGGGAACTTTGTCTCTGGCAAGGCTTCTCATGCGGCGGGGTAATTGGGTCGGCTTCTGATCTCCGAGTTCCATCTCAGATAGCAACTTCTGGAACTGACGGCTATCAGATTCTTCATAGGCGGATATGAGCCTTTCTTTGATGGCTTTGTACTGATCCGTCTCTGGTGGGTTGTACAGTAAATCCACGATCTGCTCGATGTCTTGCTTTTCCAGCTGTGCTATGACCATCTGGGCGAGCTGTGCTTGGCCTCTCTTTAGATCGTTGGTTGCGGCCTCGAAGCTTATAAACCAGAGTCGTGGTCGATCGCGCCAGAATGGTGGAATGCGCATGGTGAGAGATATACCGGCAGCTTCAGCCTTCGTGACGTTGTGTGATGTCGACGGGCTTGATTGTTCTTCAGTTGGACAGGGATTCGGCATCTTGAAATCGGTGCGCAGCGATAATTCTTCGACGGTTGAAAATTTTTCTTCAGATCAGGTGTGTTTTGTTCGGGGTCACCACTTTGGAGGAGTATCGTAGGTTGGTTGAAAAGAAACTCGGACTCCAGATTGTAAAGATTGAAAATAATACTGTATTTTTATTATAAAATGTTCCTACTTAAATACTATTTACAAATACAGGCTAAACAGTACAACTAAGGATACTTCAAGAGTTTGAATCAATCAGATCGCAGCACACTGTTGTCCATTTGTTCCGCACGTTGTCGCTGCAGTCGCGAGCTCGCGCACGGGCGCACCTCGCCGCTCGTGGCGCTGATGTTATAAATATAGGTGACACAAGCTGGCGCCCGCATTCATCGATGCGGCAGTGTCCAGTGAAGATGTGTGTGTTGTGCTCGTGCGTGCGGCTGAAGATTGGGGCGAAGGCCGACGGCGTGTGGCGTCGGCAGTTCCTGTACAATATTTATTCCGTGTTTCTTGTACAGAATGTCTAAAACGTGCTGTGACCATAGTTCTTTTGAGAACTGTTCTTTTCAATGTTTCTTTTACACGAGGTCAAAACGTGGTGGCTACAGTTCCTTTCAGAATAACAGAACGTCGAAGGAAATTTCTTCGTGCCGCTTTGTGTATTTCATTTACAATTTGTTGTTTTACCATTACGGAGTTTTTTGAAGTAATTTATCTACCTCTGCTTTAGTATAAAACTTATCTTGCAAATGAGTTGAAACCTCAGGTATCCGTGCTTTTAAAGCAGCTTGAACTGTACCCTTTGCATCTTTTATGATTTGAGAACGCAAGGTACCAATAAGATTATTTAATTCTTTTAACGTGTCAGCATTCAATCGATCTACATAATCCTTGTTCACAACATCGTCTGCTTCTACTGGAGATCTAATTCCTCTCAGTCTTGATGTTTTTAAATCAAAATCTCCGTTTTCTGATTTTAACAATGCATTCTCATTAAACTCAAATAACTCTGATAAACGCATTCTTTTGTGAATGTAGTGTCTGAATTTGTCTACGTTCATGTTTAAGGTTTTTTCTTTTTTTTTTTTTTTTGGCTGGCAACACTGGTAGCCGGTCGTCAAAAAAACGGTCCCTAGGTTAATTATTTTAGTAAATTATTAAAAGTGTTTTAATTATGTTAAATTAGGTTAATTTAGTCGAACCTAGATATTAAGTATTCTATCCAGTCATTATACAGTGTTTTTTGTCGCGAAAACTTCGTACTGAAAGGATTTAAAACCGGCTGTCAACTCAATGCCTCAACGGTGACGGATTTCAAACTATCATCGATCCCGGGGAGTATTTTGTTTTATTTAAGTGATTGTAGTTAATATTTACAGACCACAGAACACCACAAAATACTGCTCAGGTATCTGAGCTACGTCCATCACACAGTGGCACCGTTTCTGTCTCTTTTTGTTTGACAACTAGTGGAAGTAAAATCGACGACGAAAACATTCGCCCAGACAATAAACACTACATAATTTACTATACAAAATAAACTCATTACGAGCTCTTACTATAAATTTGAATCCTGTAATGTGTCATGAACCTTCTCATAAAATAAAGTTTAATTGTACATATTTAAGTATAAAGTTTTATGATAATAACAAGTAAAGCAGTGTTTTCTATAGTATTTCTCTTCTGTATAATTTTCCCATCTCACTCTAATTAACTTAATCTAAATGTATTAGCTTTTTCTCAACAAATTACTTTGTAAACTTTTTTCCCCACCTACCTCCTACTTATCCACATATCAGAACATCTTTTCTGGCACTGTGATTTAGCTGCATAACTTCACACATTCCAGGTGACTGACAATTATTCAAAATGATGACCCACAGAGCTACAATCAAAGAGATGGAAGCAAAACTGAGAGCTACCTTAAAGGATCTTGAAGCGTCTCAAGCTGAATGCAAACAACTGCTCCAGGAAAGGGAAGACAGTGAAGTGGAAGTGGAGAATGTTATCGCCAAAAACACCTTCCTCAAAAATGAGCTGGCTGAGCTACACACAGAACACATAAACTTAGCCGACCAGTACAGTAGACTACAACAACAAGTGTCATCATTTCAAGAGTGCAGTGACACCCACGACCTGGCTTTGAACAATATTTCAGAACTTAAACAGAAACTATGTGAAGCCCATAAGGCCCTATCTCTCTCAGAGTCTGTCAAGGTCAGTGAACAGGTTGCTAACACCAATAACCTATTTTATGATTTGGTAGGCAGTAAGTCAAAATCAGTGTGTGAGCCAGCTATAACAATAGATTTGACTGGTGACGATACCATACCATTGTGTCCTATTGTTACAAGTCATAATAAATTAAAGAAATATATAAAATTTAAGAAAATAATTAAACGGTCACAGAGAGCTATTAAAAAACAAAATCTTTTAAAATTAAATCTTTCCCTTAGAAAGGAACGTGTAATACTTTCAAAAAGTTTAAATAGTTGTACTGTTCAGTTAGATGAATGTAGGGAAAAGTATGACATTGATACTAAGCTCCTTTATAATGATATACTACTCAAGGAGCAGTTGCTGAAGGATATTTTTGAGAAATATGAGATTTCACAACATCAACTAAGTGAGCGCTTGTTTGAGGCTGGGGAACTGCTGGATTTGGTGAAGTGCAATGCTGAGAGGTATGAGTCTCTGACTAATAATCTCTCATGCAGCTGTGCCAACCAACCACCACCTCCTCAGCCTCAGCCTGACTTGCCTATGCCGGTGTTGGCTCTTCCAGCAGAGACCTGTGTTAATACACAGAATAATAATAACAAATCTGTATTTTTCTGTGACGAATTGGGGTCAGGCTTTGGAAAAATATTACTCAATTACCTTAGCCATAGTTTTACCAACCATAGTTATCATAACATAAGTTTCAAACAAATGATTAAAAGAATTGCTAACACAAACCTAGATAATTATTCTACAATGGTTTTGCTATTAGGTTATTAATAGTACTGGTATTACCAGAAAGGACATAGTGGATGGTGTGGACACCTTATTAAAGTTAAATATAGGTAAGCTAATGTTGTGTGCTTTACCTTACTCTGATACTTTATCAGTTTATGAAAATAATTATATTTATAAGTTGAATAGTACTATTCACAGGCTGACATGTTGTCATAGTGACAAATTATTGTATTTTGACACTAACAAGTTTATTAGTGGTTTTAAGTTAACTCAGAGAACTTTATCTCTGTCTTGGGAATCTAGACATATGATTGCTATGTTGATAGCATATAATATTAATGAGGTTATAGCTAATATAACAGATTGTAGTATTAGTGACGAGTCTGTGTTGTCTAGTTATACTAACAACATAGTGATTAATTATGGATCATCATGTTGTACGAAGGAGGATCCACCTATAATACCAACATCCTTGGAGGCCATTACCAGTCAGATAGGGTATTCTCTTCCTGCTGGAATTCATTCAGACATTCTAGACTCTTCAGTTGTAGTTGTGGAGGTCACTCCGGATAACTTTTTAAACTAGTTAGTAAGACAACAGAAGTTACCCCTTAAAATAACCAATTATTATTAGAGAATAATAAAAAGGTATCTTCTGGCAATATTACACATATTAATAATAATAAAAAACCGAAGGGGGGGCAACATACTTTAAAATGATTCAATCAAAATATCCAAGGTTGCTCTTCCAAATTGCTGGAAATAGAATTGTTTTTAGAAAATACCAAGTTTGATGTCATTTGTTTAACAGAACATTGGTTAAAAGATCATCAAGTAATGTCAATTAACTATGAAAATTATTGTGTAGTTAGCCATTTCAGCCGAAAACGTATGATACATGGTGGGTCATTAATATTAGTCAAAAATTCAATTAAATCGAAAGAACGAAAAGACATAATCGGACTGTGTGTTGAACACACCATAGAATTGTCCTGTGTTGAGCTTGATAAGCATGTTATAGTATGCGTATACAGACCTCCAAGTTACCAGAATCTATCTATGTTTGATTCTGTAATGGAAGATGTGCTAAAGAAACTTAGTGTTACGAGTAGTAGTAAGTCAATAATCATATGTGGTGATTTTAATATTAATTTATTAGAAAATAACTCTAATACTGTCAGACTATTAAGTCTTTTTAGGTCATTTGACTTGTCAAATGTTTTTATTGAACCAACTCGAGTGACAGCTTCTTCTGCGACTTGTATAGATAATGTTTTTTGTAATTGTGATTACTTACATAAACAAATTGTAAATAAGTTGCCATCTGATCACAGTGGACAAACAATAACATTTTGCTCCTACATGCCTTTACAAAAAATTCAAATAAGGTTTAGGCCAATTACATGTAAAAATTTAGACAAATTAAATAATTCTTTGGCAAGTAAATTATGTGTTCAGAATTTTAATAATATATGTGACCCAAATGAGTTCTACGCCGAGTTCTTTTCACTATTAAATGAGCAATTTATTGACACTTTTCCCCTAAAGACTAAAACTATTTACACAAAGTTCTTATTTAGTGATTGGGCGACTCCAGGTATTCGTAAAAGCAGGGAAAAACTTTTTGAACTGTATGGCCTAAAGCAACATATGAATAATACAAACTTTCATCAGCAGGTTGCAAAATATTCAAAAACTTTTAAAAGTGTGTGCAAAATGGCTAAAGCTCTTTACATTAGCAATAAAATAAAATCAGCTGATGATAAAATAAAAACTACCTGGCAAATAATAAATAATGAAACCGGTAGGAAAAAGCAGCGTAATACTGAATTTAACTTAGAGACTGCACATGGCCCTATCAACTCAGATGTAGAAATAGCTCAGGAATTTGAAAACTTTTTTGCTAGTATTCCCCTTAAAACTACGGAAACTTTAAATTCCTCACCCGCGCTTTCTGCTGCCTTACTTAGAAAAAAATGTAAAGTCATGCCCTTTGGAGTTGAGGTTTCAGCATACAAACCCCCAGGCTGTTGTAAAAGCTTTTAAAGATCTTAAAATTAAATCAACAGAAGATCTATGGGGAATGTCTGTAAAAGTCTGTAGATGTATCATCGAAACCATTGCGCCTTATTTAGCTTTCATATTTAACACCAGTGTAGACCAAGGAGTCTTTCCGGATCTCATGAAACACAGTAAAGTAGTTCCTTTGTTCAAATCCGGTGATAGTAAGGAACCCAACAATTATAGGCCTGTGTCAATTCTGCCAGTTTTCAGCAAGGTGTTTGAAAAGTTGATGCTGAATCAAATGTTACGTCACTTTAATAAAAATTCCATCTTTCATGAACAACAGTACGGTTTCACCAAAGGGCGTTGTACCACTGACGCCGGTGTCACCCTCATAAAGAACATTTTTAACGCCTGGGAAGAAGCACAAGATGCCATTGGAATCTTTTGCGACCTCTCGAAGGCGTTCGATTGCGTAGACCATGAAACACTTCTGCTGAAACTGGAGCACTATGGGATTAGGAATACAGCTCTTGATTTACTAAGATCGTACCTGAAAGATAGAAAAGTTCAAGTTCAAGTAAACGGCGTAAACTCATTGGGGTCTGAAATGGCAATGGGCGTTCCACAGGGTTCGATATTGGGTCCATTCCTCTTTTTAGTTTATATTAATGATTTACCCCAATTACTTCAAAATCAACCGAAGATGGTGTTATTTGCAGATGACACATCGTTGATCTTTAAAATAAACCGACGGTCACAAAATCTTGATGACGTTAACAGCTCTATTTTTCAAGTCCAAGATTGGTTTACGGTAAATAATTTGGTACTAAATAAAAAAAAAACCAAATGCATTAGATTTAAATTACCTAATGTTAGAAGTAGCGAATGTGACATCATATTGAATGGAGAAAAACTAGAATTTATTAATCAAACGGTTTTCCTAGGAATCACGCTAGACGAGAAATTACAATGGGGATCTCATATAACATCTCTTGCGGGGCGCCTAAGCTCGGCCGCTTATGCTGTTAGAAAGATAAGACAGTTAACAGATGTAGAAACCGCGCGTTTGGTTTATTTTAGTTACTTCCACAGTATTATGTCGTATGGCATTTTACTGTGGGGTCGGGCTGCTGACATTGAATCCATATTTATTTTACAAAAGAGAGCTGTCAGAGCCATTTATAATCTACATCGTCGCGAATCTCTCAGGGAACTATTTAAAAGGATTAATATTATGACGGTACCTTGCCAATTCATATATGAAAATATTATGTATGTAAGAAAAAATCTTCATATTTTTAATAAAATAAGTGATAGACATAATTTTAATACTAGAAATAAAGATAAAATAGATCAACCATTTTTCAGATTATCTAAAGTACATACATCTTTTATGGGGTACTGTGTTAAATGTTACAATAAAATACCTTGTGATATATTACAATTAAATGAAAGAAAATTTAAAACTCATATTAAAAGTACACTCTGTAAACAAGCATATTACAAATTAGAGGATTATATCCAAGATAAGAATGCTTGGAAACATGCTGGTCCTGCTCCATAGGACAATTTAGAGTCTAGACAAAATCAAACTGGTTGCTTATTTAATTATATAGTTTGTTATTTTTTATAACTCTGATTTTACATTCTGTGATTTCTTGAACTCACACACTGACTTATTAGTATTACTTGTTAAAATGTTAGGAATATCGTATAATTTTGCAATGTTTGTAAATATGTGAGCACCATGTATCTATCTATCATAATGAATTTATCTGCAATTGCTTTATTTTTTTCATTTTTTTTTTTTTTACCTATCGTGGTATAGTAATCTTATTCTAGATGCATCGTATTCACATATAATTATATAATTAATGTATACAAAATATTGTAAAAACATTTTAAAAGAGTAACGGTGGAGTTTCTTGCCCATTCTTCTCCATACGAAAACTACCTTTTGGAAGGGGCGACTAGAATCAATTCTATTTTTTTGTAAATTTGACGTTCATAAGTGCCTTTTATGTGCCTAATTGAAATAAATTGTTTGACTTTGACTTTGACTTTGGTGTATTGTATCGAGAGGTTGATAGTAAAATAGACACATTTTTAAATATTTATTTATTTATAACTTTACTTTCACGCAATTCTTCAATGATAGATATAATTTCATTATCTAATCCTGTGTTGCCAGCATCTCTAGACACAATTAATAATTTCAATCTTTCCACTAATTCATTCGGATTATCCCAGTACACTAAATCTATGTTTTTTCTCCACTTTTTCATTAACGGTAGACCCTTTCCCTCAACTGCATTCTTCAGTTTAAAAAGAGGTTTAATAACTTGCAAATATTTTTGCCCTTTATTACTATTGATTGGCTTACATGATTCATAGTCTCGGCGATGCGCATTTGTATAAAGTAGCATCGACTTATAATTTTGCATATCACTATCTGTAACCGAGCTTAAATCTACATCTTTCTTAAGCAACAACTGTTTTAAACCAGGTGTATTTCGATATTTATGTCCAACCAATGTAATGTATTGATCGTTGATCGTTATGCAAGCAGAACCTTTTTTTTTTTTTTTGGGTGGGAAATCATCAAATGACACCTCCCGCTCTGGGCGGAGCGAGAGGGAGTGTCAGACTTTTACTGACTAAAACCCACCCGTGTTCCTTCCGTTGCCTGTGTGCCGGGGCCGCGATATCCCTTTCGGTCGGACAAACCCGCAACCCCAGCAGGCATTGGTCCTTACGGACCCCGTCAGTTGGTGCTGACATCTCTTTGAGGCGCGCGTGGAACACAACGCGCCGTCGACCCGGGCCTGGTCCCTATCGGACGGCGAGCTGCCCATTGCTCACCGTCCGCAGGCCCGCGCCTACGGTGGCCGGAAGTCGGCTCGTGACTCCCGACGCCCGGGGCGTCTCCTGCGGCGACTAGGGGTGCGAGGGCGTGCAGCTTGCATCTCCCTCGCGTGCTCCGCCTTCTCCTTCGCGAGCATAACTGCTTCGCAGAAGGAGGTGACGGCCTCCCATGCACTCTCGCTCCGGACCATGGCCTGAACCAGGGCCTGACGCGAGAGATCACCGCTGCCGATCACCTCCGTGAGGACACGGCGGTGCCCCGCCCAAGCCGGGCAGACCTCCACCGTATGCTCCACTCCCAATGGTAACACCCGGGCGTTTCCTCCCGCTTTATCCTGAACAGAAACCTCCCGAAACAACCGTGTCCGGTGAAGACCTGCGTCAGGCGGAAGGTGAGGACGCCGTGACGCCTCTCTAGCCACTCCTCACAGAGGGGACTTATCGCCGCAATTGTGGCGTGCCCAGCGCTGGGTTGCGACAATCGCACTCTCCATGCCGCCATGAGATCCTGCCGGAGCTCTGTCCGCTGTGACGTGATTTCTCGCGGCAGCGGAGTTACACCCCGGCGTTTCGCCTCCTCGCGCAACGCCCACATGTGCGCGAGGACTTTTGCCTCCAGATCCCATGGCGGTAGTCCGGCAAGGAGGTTTGCCGCCTCACGGGAGACCGTGCGGTATCCTCTGACCAGCCTAATGGCCATGACCCTTTGGGACGCGTTCAATCGCTGGGCTGGTCGCAGCCTTAATGAACGCGCCTACACCGGTGCCCCGTAAAGGGCCATGGACCGCACGATCCCCGCGTAGAGCCTCCGGCAGGAGGCGTTTGGACCCCCTAGATTGCTTTTGCCCCTCTGCAGTTTGGGAGCCAAACGTCGGAAGTGCTCCACGAAGTTCCACCGGCTGTCGAGGACGAGTCCCAGGTACTTCATCGTCGACTCGACACCGATATGAACCCGTCCCGCCGTTATCTGGGAACCCGACAGTGGCGAGTTCCGAAGACCATAGAAACACATGGCCTCGGACTTGTGCAAGGCCACCTCTAGTCCCAGTTGCCGGATCCTATCGACGATTGTCGCAACCCAACGTGTCGCCAGTTCGGCCGCCGCCTCATGCGACCTCCCCTGCACCAGGACCAGCGTGTCGTCAGCGTAGCAAACCACGCTGACGCCGCTAGGGAGGTCGGCGCGCAGCACCCAGTCGTAGCCGATGTCCCACAAATGCGGCCCCAGGACCGATCCCTGTGGGACAACGCACGACATCTCTCGCCGGTTCCACTCTCCGTGGTGACCGGGGTAGATGACGGCCCTGTCCGTCAAATAGGCCTCGACCACTCGACAGAGGTAGGTCGGCATCCGGTGATACCGGAGTGCCTCCCCAATGCAACTCCAGGGCAGGGTATTGAACGCATTGGCGATGTCAAGAGACATCGCCAAATGCAAGCAGAACCTAACATCAGTTTCCCGCGGTCTGTTCTAACCCCAAATGGAATATCTACCAACGCTTCTGAAGATACTGACCAGGACGACGTATCACAATCTTGATTCCTTTCAACTACTGATTCATAAGAAGAGTTACTGTTGATATCGGATTCATATTTGTCTTCATCGCTATTATCATTACTTCTGGCGCTATCAGTTCCTTCTTTTTGCAAAATTGCGTTAGTAAACGGCATATCAGCAAAATCATCACTAGCACGCAGGAGAGGAGCTTGCTTATTAGCATTAGCAATTAGGTTGAGAGGTTCTGTTACAGGTTTGAAAACAGATTCCAGTGTTTGTTTATTGTTAATCTCAGCATCTCTCATTTTTCGTAGTTTTATCTTTATAGCTTCTGCCGCATCAACAATTTGTCGTTTCAATGATTTGTTCATATTGGTAAAATAGGTCGTAATTGATTTAGCGTCGTAAGGTGAATAATAATGTCAGGCAGGTAATAGCCTTATATATGTATTCGTGTTCTTAGTCAAAGACTACAAACGTGTCAAATTTACTTCTATAACATCCTTTGTTTTTTGAACAATCTTTATTAATTACAACATAATTGAAAGGACATAATTGCAACGAAATTCAATCCATGTCATGTCAGTGTTGACATGTTCTTCATAAACATGTCTCATATTTCTTTCATCTTGTTTAAAAAGTACGATTAGTTTTACGTTGTCTGTTACTAACTGCTTAGGGATTTTACTATACGTCTGATTTAGATAAAAACAATCGATGGACTTGTGCCTCCCCATAGCAAAATAATCACGTATATTACTTAGATTTTTTGAAATACAGATAAATCCAAGTACCTATTATTTACAATGAGAAACACTAATCCAACGCTTACTAATCTAAACATTCAAGCGCATAACAATTGTAATTTACATTATGCTGACATTGCATGCACTTGTCCCACTTTAGCTAAAACCGATCATATCAAATATCTAGGCGTCACGATTGACATAAACCTGAATTTCCACAAACACATCGATTTATTATGCACAAGAGTACGTAACCTAACAAACACCTACACATACACACCTACACACCTACACATACCCCTACACACCTATACACCTATACATTTAAAAAAAAATACGTAACATTGCCGACTGTAAATTAATTAGGCAGGTTTATTTGGCGTTGTGTCAATCTATTATTACCTACTGCATAACATCCTGGGGTGGGGCCGCTAAATCAATTTTACTCCACCTAGAACGCGCTCAAAGAGCAGTTTTAAAGGTTGCTACTTTTCGATTTCCTACACACCAGCTTTATATGGCATGTAAGGTGCTAACAGTACGTCAATTATTTGTTTTGAATGTAGTTTTATTCCAACACACTGAACTCTATTTTAACCCAGTACCTGCAGATAAGAGAAGAAAAGATTTGGTTTGTGCTAACTCTCAGACTAAACATGCTTTTGCTAATCGTTTTCATTTATTTTTAGGGCCCTACTTGTATAACCAGTTTAACAGAGGAATATTTGTCAAAACTCAATTACGCAGACACGGAAAAACTACAAGAAATTTTAAAATAATAGCTCTATCTATCTACTGTATATTAAGTCTCTTCCTTTACCTAATTAATAACAGTGTCCACTTTATCTACTTTAATATTATTTGTTAATTTATTTAAACATAATATATCTTAAATAATCTAGTTTTAAAATAATATACCCAAATTAATATTTACTCTTTAAGTCATTGAAAATATCATGTCTTCTTTTTAATTTAGCTTATTAAAAAACCTATTGTTGTCTTCTTTTTAAATGTTTGATGTAAATTGATGGCCTGAAACACAGGTTTTTTATAAACCTAGATCAGGCAGGTCTACATTACAGTTAGAATTTAATTTTCCTCGATTGTAATTAATCTAAATCATAATTTTACTTTATACTTGAATAAAATTTATTATTATATTATATTATTTTCACAAGCAACATCATCAAATGCAATTACAGAATTCGGTTTTGCGGTCTGAACACTCAGTACTTGCTCATTTTCATGATATTTCTGAAATGAAATGCCTGGTACTCGTTGCAAGACTTTTTCTAAAAAAACGTACTTGGGTTGTTGCAAAGTTTTCGAATAAACATAAACATTTTGAAATCTTAAACCATTCTCGTGTATAAGAAGACCAATTAATAAATTCGTTTTTCCGCAATTTGACGGCCCGCAAATGATGCATCGTACCGATTTAGGTAATAATTCTCCATGATGAAAACCAGTCTCTTGAGAATGAACACAAAGTTTGTTTACATGTAACGATTGTGGTTGTTTTACAAATTTCATGACGACTGCTTGAAACGGTTATATTAATAATGACTGAATTAATGTATTACATTGACACTTATAACTCGTTCCATCGGGTGGAATAACGTTGAACTGGAATAGGCGCCGAACCAGTATTTTCCTGTACTATGTAGAAATTCATACTCCAGCTTCCGTTCATCGGGTGGAATAGGCGCCGAACCAGTATTTTACTGCACTTTATAGGATTTCGTTTATATTATTGGGCATTCTAGTCCACCGAGAGTGACGAGGCGAACGTAGTGAGCCGATGGAACGGAAGGTGGGGCAGAATGCCCAATAATATCCTACTGTGAAGAGATTTTTTGCTAAGTAACAATATGGCAAATGTAATTATGCGGCAAATTGTTTCAGAAGTGATAATTTGGCAATTTCTTTTCGATGAAACAAGGGAGATCCTGCATGCTTGCTTGCAATTTTTAATTTCGGAATTGTATTAATCGGTATTTTAATAATCGGAATTCGTATTTTTGATGTTTCGAATTATCATTAAATCGGACTTTTTGTTATTCGATCTATTTAAACTCGGTATTTTGAGAATAGTAATTATAAACGTTAGGAATATTGAAATTTAGGAATTATAAAAAATAGGAGTAATGATAAGTCGGAATTGTTATAGTCGGAATTTTGAGCCATTCGGAATTACGAAAATCGGTATTTTGAAATTCGTATTTGTGACTGACGGAATAAAGTTTTTCGTATTTATGTAGTGTACCCATTCTTCAGCCCTCAATTATTTTTTTATTTCTTTATACGAAATCAAGCCTCTCAGATATCATTTTTGCCGCCATATCGACACAATATTGATTAAATAATGTAAGCTGTTGAAATCACCTGTTCTCACCATGAATCTAAAGGCATAAAACTGGGTACACTACATAAATACGAAAAACTTGATTCCGTCAGTCACAAATACAAATTTCAAAATACCGAATATAACAACTCCGACTAATCATTACTCCTATTTTTTATAATTCCTAAATTTCAATATTCCTAACGTTTATAATTACCATTCTCAAAAAAACTTTTTTACAAAAATAACAACTGACTTCCAAAAAAAAACACTAAAATAACTTTTTTACAAAACAAAATCCACCGAATTCCACAAAAATACACTTAAAAGTGAAAAATTACTTTAATTTCGGAAGTCGGTGGCAAAAAAGAAAATATTTTATACTAAGTATATACCAAAATTACCGTAATATAGTTATATAATATGAAAGCGATTCATAACTATATCCCTAAGGATATAACTATATCACGGCTTCAACCATCTTACTGCGAACCATCTTAATGTATAAGTAATACTGGTTCTGTATTTTCGTTTTTGCCACCGACTTCCGAAATTAAAGTATTTTTAAGTGTATTTTTGTGGAATTCGGTGGATATTGTTTTGTAAAAAAGTTATTTTAGTGTTTTTTTTTGGAAGTCGGTTGTTTTTTTTGTAAAAAAGTTTTTAATTTTCACTTTTTAGTTGTGGTACCTACCCCATACAAATTTGTATACCATTCGAATAACGGAAACACATCAAAAGATTTAAAAAAAAAATACTCCTAGTGGGGTTACAACTAGTGGGGCAAGTCCATCAAGATTTTAGACTAGTGGAATCTGCCCCACCAAATTGAACTAGTGGGGCAGATTTCACTGAAAATTTTAGGCATTCCACTTTGGACCAGAGGGGCGACTTGGTGGGGCAAAGTGGAATTAATTAAATTAACCCCTTTGTGGGTGAACAGGGGGATACATTTTGTATGAAAGATCTTATTCATTTGGTTTAGAAAACGTGTTATAAACTTATCTAGGTAATAGTAAAGATTTAATCATACATTTTTCAAAACTGGCTTGAAAGTGTAGAAAGGGCGTAACATTTTTTTTGCATCTCAATGACATCTATTGGCCCAAAATGGTACTAATGAATGCATTTTTCTACATACAATTTAGCAGATTGAAATTTAATTACAGTCCTATTAAAATTGTAAATAGAATATAATCACGATGTAACATTTAGTTTTTGTTTCATTGCAATCGATCTCATCCAATAAAAATATATGCTAATTTATAGTTTTCAAAGTGATACCCATACCACCAACAAGCACTACGTTCCAGGCGGCAAGGGGTTTCGGAGATGTGGAGCGTCGTATGCTGCCTCTAATATTAAGCTGGGTGGTCACAGTCCATAAATTATAGGGTACCATCCTCGAAAGATCTGTGATCTACCTTGGTAAAAAAAAAAAAAAGGGCAAATATACGTCGTGCTTAGTCGTGTCAGAAGTTTGAAAGGCATAGTTTTATCAGATTTGGACGCGAAAAAATTATTAAAGCGACCGCACGACGACAGGATCATTGACGGAAATAACGAAGCTACGAAATCTGTCTTCTGACATTCAAGGCCACACATAGCAGACGACTCAAGTAGCACAATTTGATGCCAGGATACTACCATTAATCATTTATAGGCAGAGTGCACCTCATGGCAGTTCCAATGAGCCCAAACACGGCTAGGATACATTGTTTTATGACGAAGTTCCGGTGCCTTCCTTCTGGCTTCATCTTCAGATCACTTCAATGGTACGTACCGTTTTCATCAGAATGTGCTTCATAGACGCTTAACTATTTAAATCGAGATATTTTATCACCACCCGTAAAATACTTATCATTGATTAGTTCCGGTGGCCATCTGTGGTCTTCTTCATCAGTTCCACTTCATCAAATCATACTTTCTGAAAGCAAATGCTTAATTCGTTGCTGAAAATTCCAAAATCGCTACGTGTATGCCTACAATATTTGAGGAGTTCCCTCAATTCCTCATGGATTCCATCATCAGAACTGAACTTTGATAAAAATGGGACCAATCGGGAAGTATATCCTTTCAAATAAAAAAAGAATTTTCCAAATCGGTTCATAAATGACGGAGTTATGAGGTAACAAACATAAAAAAAAAACATACAACCGAATTGATAACCTCCTCCTTTTTGGGAAGTCGGTTAAAAAGAGACAGAAACGGTGCCACTGTGTGATGGACGTAGCTCAGAGACTTGAGCAGTATTTTGTGGTGTTCTGTGGTCTGTAAATATTGTTGTGTTGTGTATTGTTCACTGAACTATTAATTAGCTTTAGGTTATATAGGGTAGTGTATGGAATGAAAGTTTGAATAATCTCACAAACATTTAATGGCAAATAGAACACGTTATTCAACATGATATTATTACACTGGAAATGACATTATACATTTTAGGCTTGAAGTACGTTACATGGTTGATTATATTATGTAATTTAGAAATAATAACAATCATAGCACATAATAATTAAATATCAAAGACTAAATTAACTGACCTGGACTTTCTCCAATGGATGGCACTATTTCTACACAGAGTAACACTTTAACACTTTATGATGTTTACACTTAGGCGTCGCAGGAACAACTGAGTTGCGCACTTTATTTTTTTATTTTTATATAGGGCATCTCGCAGTTAACCTCTGAGGAGGTCGTAGCTGCTTAACCGGACTTTCCTGTGGCTGCCTTAAGCTTCTACACTTAAAGCCTCCAGCCAGGGGCATAAACTATTCTAATTAAAACTAGGCGAACGCTCGCTAAGGGCACCCCCTGTGGGGTACGGACCTCGGCTTAGGGCGTCGCTGGGGGGAGGACAGCAAGATGGGACAGGCTGGATCAAACATAGATTATTATTATTCGGGGAATTTAAGACTACAGGCTCAGCTTCGACGCGGGCTGGCGCATCGTCGAGCAAGGGTCGGGGGGGAGTATCATTTACTCGGGAGGGACGCGGTCGCGGACCTCTGCGGCGAGGTCGGAACGTGTGTCGGTGTGTGTGTTTCTTTACTGTACTGGTGGCCCTATTGCTCTCCTGGAGGAGGGTTATGGGGTCATCTGGGTCGTTGAGAACATGCCTTGGACGGCGGATTTTACTTATTCCAGAGGGAATACAACTGGCGGCCTTCAGAACCAGAGGGTTGCGATGTATTGCGGCTTTATCAAAATAACGCGTTGCATTGCGTTTTAGAAATTGGGCTATTGTGGGGATTTTAAGGTCGAGATGGAGGATCTGGTTCCTAACATACCAGGGGGAAGCCGTCGCCATTCGAAGGAAACGGTTTTGGAGGGTCTGCATCTTATGGAGATGGTAGGGTTTGGCTTGTGCCCAGGCGGCACACGCATAGGTCATAATGGGTCTAATGCACGCCGTGTAGGTACGCAATTTGCACCTGAGTGACAATTTGCTTCGTGCATTGAGAACGGAGTGGAGCCTACCGAGAGCGAAAGCGGCTCGCGAGCGTGCCTGCTTTATGTGCTCGGAGAATGTGAGTTTAAAATCGAGGACCACACCTAGATATTTGGCTCGCTTCTCCCAGGGGATCGGCTTGTCAAACATGGTGATTGGTCGGGGGAGCGTGTTAATAAGTTTTTTGAGTCTCGGTTTTTTGAAGAGAACCGCTTGACTCTTATCGGGATTGACCTCGATTCTCCACTTTCTGAACCACTTGCCGAGCTTGTCGACTGCGGTTTGGAGAGTGAGAGCTATCGCGTCGGGGCTTCTGCCTGAATAGTAAATGGCCGTGTCGTCTGCGAACAGAGCCAACTGCGCCTTGTTACTTTTAGGGATATCGCTGGTGAACAGCGTGAAAATGAGAGGAGATAGCACGGAGCCCTGAGGGACACCCGCGCGTAAGGGTCGGGGGGAGGAGAGCGCTCCTTCGATGCGATAGCGGAAGGTGCGATTCGACAAAAAGTCTCGTAAGATGAGCACGAGACGATCTGGCACACCGAGTTTGTAGAGCTTATATAATAAGCCGTTGTGCCAGACTTTGTCAAAAGCTTTCGCTATGTCGAAGAAGATAGCACCCGTCATCAAGCCGCGCTGGAAACCAGCGCTTATGTCCTCGATGATGCGGTGGACCTGATGCACGCTAGAGTGCTGAGTTCGAAAGCCGAACTGTTCGTTGGGAATAAGGCCCTTGGTCTCGGCGTATTCTCTGAGACGCTTATAAATAAGCCTCTCATAGATTTTGCCGAGAACCTTGAGCAGACTAATGGGACGGTAACTAGAAGGCTCAGACTTGGGTTTGCCTGGCTTCGGGATGCCGATGACGTTGGCTTCTTTCCACGTTTGTGGGAAGATATTGTTGCTTAGGGCACCATTGAAGATGGTGGCCAATAACATTATCAAGTGGGCAGGGAAAAGCTGGACCACTCTGTTGGTGAGTCCATCTGAACCGGGGGCTTTACGAGCTTTAAGACCCTTGATGATATCGTGCACTTCGTCTGGAGTGACGGGAGGCAGAGGATTCTCAGGGTCTTCTACGGGAGGGAGAGAGGCTCTACGTTCGACTTCCGCGTCTACCTCTGCGAGGTGAGCTTGGTCTACTGGTAGGGAGCTGGGTGAGCACTGAGCTTCTAGACTGTCGGCTAGGCACTCGGCCTTGTCGACGTCGTCGAATGCAATGGTCTTATCAGGACGTACTAATGGGGGCATGGAAGTGACTTGCGGGGACTTGAGTTTCCTCTGAAGTTCCCAGAAGGCTAGATGGGTAGGCTCTAACTCGCTTAGCATCTTATCCCAGCCCGCGTTACGCAGCTCCGCTACGCGTTTCCTTACAGTTCTCTGTAAGTAGCGCATATGGGCTTTGTTCGCGTCGCAGGGAAAGCTACTGTACGCACGGATAGACGCGTTCTTCTCAGTCAACAGATTACGTACATCGTCAGGTAGCTTCCAGCGACGGTCATCCGTCACTGTGACTATGTGATCCGTGAATGAGTCGATCGCGGCCATCGTGTCCGAGATAGAGTCAAACTGATCGGGGATGTTATCTAATTGGGGGGACGTGTTGGATTTCAGCTGGGTGCTTACTTTCTTCCAGTCCGTTACCTTTTTAGTGACGGGAGGTCGATTGGGGTCGGAGAGACCTATGCGCGGGGCCAGTCTTATGACTATGGGACGGTGATCAGAGTTAAGCTCGTGTACCGTCTCTATTGAGTCTAATCGTAGATTGACGTTCTTAAGGAGCGCCAAGTCTAGGACATCGGGTGTATGGTTAGGGTTATGAGGGTAGTGGGTTGGGGTCATCGGAGCGATGACATCAAAGATCATAGAGGCAGAGAGGTCAAACAGGTGTTGTCCTCTGGTGGAGGTTCTGGTACTATTCCAGGAGGGATGCTTGGCGTTGAGATCGCCCGCCATGATAACGGAGTCACTCAGGCCAAATAAGATAGAGAGATCGTTTGCAAAGAGTCGGGGGTCCTCTGAAGTGGGTTGGGGAGGAAGGTAGACCGATATAAGGGTGATCGGCTGATGGCCTGACATGCCTAGGTGGCAGATGGAGACTTCTAATACTGAGAGCGGGGGAGGATCCATGGGGATGCAATAGAGGTCTTTTTTATAATAGATAAGGGTACCGCCCTTGTGACAACGAGTCCTATCGTTGCGAACTACACGATAGTTAGCGATTGACGGATCTCGTTTATTAAGTTTGAGGAAGGATTCCTGTAAGAGGAAGACGTCTATGTGGTGATCGCGGAGGAATTTCGCGATCTCGTCGCGTTGGCCATTAATGCCGTTTGCATTGAAGATGCCTAACATGAGGGATCGGGGTTTGAACCTAGCTAAGATGGTGTTAGACATTGTGGGTTCTATGGGAGGCGCGGGATGTCAGAGCACGCGTAATGTCTGGATACGCGTTGTAAATAGCTTGGATCTTTATGAGATCACAGGCGTCTTGGGCGGCCTCAAGTTGACTGGCCATTTGGAAAGCGCGAGGAGAGAGGAATGTCATCGCGGAGGAAAGGACATTTTGAGGCATGCTAGAAGAGGCTACGGGAGTGTTCGCGGGTTGCGGACGCGGTACTATAGGAGCAGGTGCGGGCTTATTAAGGGGCGCGGGGGGGTGATAACGGGGGCCCATAAGGGGGGGGGTGGTGGGGGGCGGGGGTTGGAAGGTAGCCATGGCTGGAAAGGCCTGCTGGTGGTGGAGGTAATTCCACGGAGTGGGCCTCTGAGGGCTTAATCTCTCAGGAAGTTGAGAGGATGGGATTCTATAATTTGAGGGAGTTTCCCTCTGTTGATGGGCGCCTGCGCGCTTGGTCAATTTTGGGGACGACGACTTGGGAGCTTTGGGACAGCCACGGTAGTTGGCAGGGTGGCCCTCTTGCCCGCATAGCACGCAGCTAGGTGGCGTGAGGCAAAGCGATCGATCTTTAGGTCGCGTGCACTCAGAAGTGCCATGCGCGCCCAGGCACTTTACGCACCTGGGTGTCGCGTGACAAAACTTTTGCGAGTGACCGTAAAGTTGGCAATTGTGACATTGCCCTACTATGCCATTTTTCCTGGGTTTCTCGATCTCGAGACCCGTGAGGTGACAGATGGATTTTACCTTAAAAATAGGGTGATAATCCTGAACTGGGGGACAGATAACAAGTACCATGTCGTATTGCTCTCCGCCTCTAGCGCGGTGCATACGGTGGACTTCGTCTACGGGGATATTTTGCGACTGAAGGTCGGCTAAAATATCGGCGGCTAGTATTTCGCGCGGCATCCTTTTGATGACTACGCGGGTCTGTTTTTCCTCTGGGAGAGAGAGAAAGTGTGGAATGCCACCTTTCTCTGTCTCAGAAGACTAGTGAGGTCCCTATAATCGCGGGACGTAGGGACATTTACTTTAATACCCTGTTGGGTGTTTCTAGCGTTGGTGTATGCGATTTTTTGGTCGCAACACCATTTAGACACGTCCGTCCACTTGCCCTTGTCCTGTATGAACACGGGTGGTGGCGGAGGGACCTTCTTAGGGCCAGAATTAGGTGGGATGGGAGTATCCTGCGAAGAGGATGACGCGATCGGGCGAGGGTCGGGGGAGGGGGTGACCTGCGAAGAGGATGACGCGGTCGGGCGGGGGGCGGGGGAGGGGGAAGCTACGGTAGTGCAAGTAGCGGGTGGGGCTGGGGATAGCGGGGAAAGTGAGAATGAGTCACGATCCTCAAACGCTACTACTTTGCTGGCCTGGGTGGAAGATTGTTTCTTATTCTTCCGCTTTTTCCCTTTTCCGTTGACTGGGGTGAACCCATCGTCATCAGAGTGGGATGAAGCGGAGGAAGAAGAAAATCTAGCCTCAGGTTCCGAGCTGTACGGGTAAGGGGTCGTGACGCGTTTCGTTGAATCTACTGGTTCGTTTGTGTCCATAGACATCAGCGGGCTAAGTGGGCTCTCTAGCTGGGGAGAGCGTGGGCTGTCATTGCTGCGTTCAGCGATGATAGGATCGGAGGGAATAGATTGAGTGGGCCGTCGTAGTGCAATTATTTCCGGGCCGAACTCAGTTTTCAGGGAGGGCGAGACGGTAATTATCCTTTTAAGGATGCTAGTGAGGGCTGCATTGTCGCTTTTAAGCGACCTAATGTCGTCTTGAAGAGACTTCAATAATGCCTCCATTATAATGGCTTTAATTAATAAGAGGAATAGTTCCTATTTCTCCTAACAATTTCTAACACTAACTCCCCGGGCGGATTAGCCGGGGATGTGTAAACCCTCCCTGTCGGGTATAGACAGGGAGGTTGTGTACTTAATGGTGAGCCCTAAGCTTGCTTTTGCCCGTTGCCTATCTTATTGTGCAACGGGGTCCTAACCAGTCTAGTGTGCCGGGTGTAGACACACCCGATCGACACTAGGTGAGTCGCTGTGAAGGGAAAACTGTCACCAATGTCGACTAGGAGATCCCCCAAGGCCGAACACTGGGACCCGTCCAACTGATTGCCTAGCCCTGAAGGGGTTCGGCGGGTGTAATTGGGGCAACACCCTCTCGGTTTCGTTGGCACCGTATAGGTTTCCACCGAAAACCACGAAACTGTGGATTTTACCCAGAAGGGGCCAAAAACGCGACGATTACGTTTTGAAACAACTCTGATTTAGAATTATTTATTAATTGTGTCTTGAAAAAGACAAACAATTAATAGGTCGATGATAGTCCACAGACTATAGAAGAACTTGTCGCAGGGCGCGACGATAGACGGCTCGGGAACCACTGCAGGAACCGCAGCAGGAACCACTGAGCCGGAAACAGGAATCTCGTACACACTGCGCAGCACGTCCGTCCGCGAGCGGTGTCGAGCGTAGAGTGAAATGTGAGTTGCGCACGGCCGTTTCATCGTTTAAATAACCAAGACGCGTCGTCCGTCAACCGTTACACAATTTGAGCCAGAAGGCGGTAGTTGATAAAATAAATGCGTTTGTCATAAATGTAAAACGCATTTATTACATTCACTAGTTATAATTATGTAATGAGTCTACTAAAATCATAACAGCTCGGCCATCCTGCTAGAGCAAGTCCCTTCGCTCTTTTATTTTTAGAATATTACGATTTGTATGACCAATTTATTAATGACACTGTTAAAATCATAGAATGCTAACAATTTGTATGAATCTCCATTGATTGATCGTTAATAGGTTATATACCTACTTAAATTTATTATTACAACGAATGTTTACAATGCCTATTTTATATACACAATCGTTTAGGATCAATTCAGTTACATAACTCAAAATTATTATAAAAAACAATTTAAAACAAAAATAACTAATTACTTACGCAAAATTAAAAATATCGAATTTAAAACAAGTATAAACTAATGTTATATCACATAAATTACAATATTATAAATGAGCAGAACCATCGCGTTCTTAAATATTAGATATTTATTATAAATTAGTTCTGTTAATAATAATGTTAAACATTCATTTGTCGCCATAGTCTTGACGAAATAATACATTACATTATAGCAATATTTTCTATGATGTATGAGATGTATCGTTCGATTGCTCGGACTCCGATGCAACGTTTTCACATTCGGATTCCGAACTACCAAAGTTTTGATTAAAACTAAGCCATGGTTTCATTTTATCTACTGCAATAATGTTTTCATAATTACGACAGCCCTTTTTTCGCGTGAGAGGGGTATCTGTTACTAAATAACGATCATTGGGCAAAACTTTAACGATCCTGTAGGGTCCTTGAAATTTCATAATTTATTTCTTGGACTTACCAGTATTCGGGATTTCCCTTCTCACACTTACCAAATCTCCGACTGTATATGATTTGTTCTTAATACGCTTTGAATCAAACCTTACCTTATCTTTAATCTGTTGGCTAGTGATTCTTTCTCCCGCTTTGCTTCTTTCTTTCTCCAGATCTTCTGATGCTGTAGTTTCTATAACTTCGTCGATGACTTCACTGAGCCTGTTCTCAGTCTGACTTTTTAGTCGTACGCCAAATAATAGTTCTGAAGGGGTCTTACCTGTAGTTTTGTGCACTGTAGTGTTCAGTCCAATTTGCACGTCAGGAATGAATTCGTCCCATGTCCTATCATCCTTAGCATGCGTTTTAGTGGAAAGGGCATCGATGATTGTCCGATTAAATCGTTCCACCTGACCATTGGCTCGCGGCGTGGCAACTGCGTTTAGGATATGTTTAATACTCAGTGATTTTGTAAATGATCGAAAGTTATTACTTGTAAAGGAAGTACCCTGATCGGTGATTAACCTTACAGGTGTTCCGAAATAACTAATGTGTTCTCGTAAAACTCTTATTGTTGTCGATGTTTTTGTATTCTTGACGGGTGAAATGTTAATGAACTTTGTAAAACCATCTATTATAACTAGAATATAAACGTTACCTCGTTTGCTACGAACGAACGGCCCCAGGTGGTCAGCATGAATAGTATGAAAAGGTATCTCTACCTTTGGAATTGGATGTAACTCACCTTGCTGTTTCCCCGTTGTGCCCTTGTGGTGAGCACATTCTAAACATGATCGGACATATTTTTTCACAAAACGTCTCATCTTCGGGAACCAAAATGATTGTTGAATTCGAGAAAGGGTTTTTTCGAAACCAAAATGACCGATGTCATCATGGTTCATTTTAACAACTTGCCAACGCACCCCTTTTGGTACTACCCATCGAACACAATCATCTCCGTTATAATTTAATAAACGATATACCTTATCGTTTTTTAGTTTGTAATTTCTGACTATTTCCGAAACGTTTTCAGATTCTGGATCAGTCAAAATTCGTTTAATCCGAGAGATCTCCTCGTCGGTGGATTGGACCGTTGCAATCCAATCCTCCGATTCGGTTGATAGAACGTCAAGTACGTGATCTTCTATAACCGCCTTGTCCACCGGATTTCTACTTAACGCGTCTGCATGCGTCATACCTGTACCCGGCCTATACTCTATTTCGCAATCAAACTCTTGGAGTTGAACCCACCAACGAGCAATTCGTGAAACTAGATCACGCTTTATTAGGGTTGTACGAAGCGCGTTGCAGTCTGTTAATATTTTAAATGGAATTCCAAGAAGATAAACACGGAATCTGTTGAGAGAAGCTACAACCGCAAGTGTTTCTAATTCAAACGAATGCATTCGTTGCTCATCTGGAGTCGTTTTCCGACTGAAGTAAGAGACCGGCTTGTAAAGACCTTCGTCGCATTTTTGCATTAGAATCCCCGCAACGCCATACTTGCATGCGTCAGTGTGTAACTGAGTCTCCCTTTTTGGATCGTAAAGAGCCAATATCGGCCGAGTAATAAGAGCTTGCTTTAAAGAATCAAATGAATCGTTTTGTTCTTTAGTCCATTTCCACTGACAGTCTTTTTTCAAAAGTTCCGACAATGGTTTGCAAATGACGGCAAAACCTTTTACAAATCTACGAAAAAAACTAGCCAAACCGATAAACTGCCTGACTTCGTGTTGGTTCTTTGGTACCGGGAATTTGGCCACAGCTTCGATTTTGCGAGTGCCTGGTTTAATTCCTACAGAGCTAACTTCAAAACCTAAGAAGTCTATTTTGTCAAAGAAGAAATGGCATTTGGAAAGTTTTAATGTTAGTTTTCCTTTGCGTAAAAGAGTTAGCACTTCCTGAAGCCTAACGAGACCTTCCTCAAACGTTGGTGCCGGGATAAGAACATCATCCATATAGATGAGAGCATATTTGATCTTTGCTTCAGAAAGTATTTTATTTATGGTTCTTTGAAAAACTGAAGGGGCATTTACTAAGCCAAACGGCATCCGAGTATATTCATATTGACCGTCTGGGGTAACGAATGAAGTTTTATCTTGTGAAGACGTTGAAATCGGAATTTGATAGTACCCGGATGCCAAATCAAGGGAAATGAATAATTTACTGCCAGCAAGTTGATCCAATTGGTCTTCGACTCTGGGAAGGGGGTAATGATCCTTTTTAGTTCGCTTATTTAGAGCACGATAATCGACACATAGTCGTTTTTCACCGGTCTTTTTTTTAACAAGCACTATCGGACTCGCGTACGGCGACGAGGACTCGCGAACTATGCCTGCATCAAGCATTTCGCCAACCATATCGCGAACGAGGTTCCTTTCCGCCAAAGACATCCGATAAGGTCTATAAACTACTGGTTCTGAATTTTCCAACTCTATTATCATTTCTCCAGCGGAGGTTAATCCTAAATCTTTTAAATTAGAAGAGAAGCAATCGTTAAATCTATTGAGTAAATTTTGTAATTTAACTTTTTGTTCATTTGTAATTGTGGGACCAACGAGTAAGGATTCATCGAAATTAGTTAAAGAGACAACGGAAACCTCTTGAACGATATTATTAGGAAAGGCACGTGTCAATAATATATTTTTGGAAAAGGTTATTCGTGAATTGCTCATATTGAATAAGATTACTCGACCTATACCTGATTTAAGATCGTATCCTCCGGGAAATAAATAATATTCACTACCGGCCGCGCCCCTTACAGAACCGTTAACATATATTTTCCCATTGAAATGATTGCATGAATATACTGGAACTGTAACTATTTCACACGGTGACAAAGAAATGTCTTCTGAAACCCTCAAAAACAGTTTATTATCTACACTAGTCTTTTCAAAAATAATTTCACTAGGTGTTTTGGTAATGATTATGTCAGGTAATTCCGTAAAAGTGTGTCCCAGTAACACAGGATATTTCAGCGCACTATTTTCGACGATTAGGATTTCAATATTTTCTTCTATACCTTGAACGTTAACATTAACCCTGGACCTACCTAACGGACTAACATAATTTCCACCTATTGCCCTCATTAAGGGTAAATCTTTGGTATCAAAAGATAGTTTTAAAGTTTTGGCTTCACTTTCCCTAATAAGACTGCATTGGCTACCTAAATCAACATGACATACTAATTCCTCATTGTTGATCAGAATTTTAATAATATATTTTGAGTTAGACTCACCTGATGTTAGTTCTGATACCAATTTTTCTTCGACAGTGTCCTTTTGATTGCTATCTTGTGGCTTTTGTTTCCTGAACCTACAATAAGTACTTAAATGGCCCAACTTACTACAATTAGTACACGTTGTTGGTGTTTTCCGGCAATGGATACTCTTGTGACCTTCTTCATTACAATTGTGACATACTAACCTTTTTGGTTCAGGACCGTTTCGCCTAGTGGAAGCGGCTGTTCCAGTAGCCCTCCTCTCGTGTTTTTGATGCCTTTCCCCAGCATCTCTAGTAGAACCTATTTTAACGGTTTTTACGTATTTCAGTACCTCTTCAGGCTCACGAAATTGAGCAGCTTGAGCACCGACTCTGACCGCGCGATCTTCAATCCCGTTTAAAATACAGTCAACCGCTTTACGACCTTGAATTCCGCACCTATTTAGTAGATTCATTTTTTCGTAAAAGTAGTGCTCCAATGATTCGCCATAACGGGCTTTTTTAGCTAACATTGCTATTAAAAGTTCCGCGTAATCGTCACGACAAGGAAAATTCTCTACCAATTTTCTTTTCCATTCGGTCCATGTGTAAAGGACTGTGCTGAGACCCTGGTACCAAATCTTTGCAACACCGGTTAATTTTGGTAGGGCAAAATGGATGGTTTCTTTTTCATCCCAGCCATAGATCTCTGCACACTCCTCCACTTTAGTAAGCCACATCAAGATGATCTGATCTTTTGTCATTGGATCAAATTCTGGAATGACGTTATTTAAGGAAAGTTTGGAGCCAGACCGACCTTTTACATCTTTAAGAATATCTAAAAACTTATCTAAGATACTGTTAGTATTATCTTTATCATCTAAATTAGTGTTTACACGTTTATGTGACTGAACATTCGGGGAGTAATGACGTCGCTTTCTTTGTTTATAATTAATTGAATGATCAGAATTGCTACTATTTCGTCGTCTTTTATTCCCCTCACGTCCGTCACTTATTCTATTGTTAGTTAGACGCTTTCGTTGATTATGTCGTTTACGCGATGAAGACCGATCTTCTGAACTGCTACCAGAATAATCTACGCATCTTGAGTCTCGTGATCTACAGCGTCGGCGTACTCGTAATTTGTGGGACTTACTACGTTCTCCAGATGCACGTTCCGACAAGCGTGACTGGTGACAACGTTTGGTCGATGTACATGGTCTTTGAGGTTGGCCGTTACGAGGACAGAGAATTATAGACTCATTGCTTGAAACATACGGCGAATTCTCCTGTTGCTGATCTGCGCCTGCAGCCGCTTCTCCAGTAGACATGACTTCGTGCCCGCTCGATAGCAGCACCGTGCCCAAGTTATTGACACTTGATAACAGCACTTGTGCCCAAGTTTTATACTTGATAGCAGCACTGATAATTAATGTGCCCAAGCCTTACACTTGACTTGATAGCAGCACTGATAATTAATGATTAGTACAAACCTTGATGATTAATATGGCCAAGCCTTGATGATTAATGTGCCCAAGCCTTGACGATTAATGTGCCCAAGCCTTACACTTGACTTGATAGCAGCACTGATAATTAATGATTAGTACAAACCTTGATGATTAATATGGCCAAGCCTTGATGATTAATGTGCCCAAGGCTTGACGATTAATGTGCCCAAGCCTTACACTTGACTTGATAGCAGCACTGATGATTAATGTGCCCAAGCTTTACTCTCGATAGCGGCACTGGCCTTTTATTAATGCGTGGTTAAAAACTGAAACCTTTAACAAATGTTAACAACGTCAGCATCATTAAAATAATGAAGACGCCGTCAACATCCACCAAAAGTGCATTGGAAAATCGGACGTACTCGTAGTATTAAAATGATCAACACTGGTGCAGTAAGTATTGAAGAGTACGCATTCGAATTTTACAAAAACATTTTAAATGAAAAAGCGTTGCAATGTTGAAGCGCCTCCGAGGGATAATTCTAGCAAAGCTCAGTAATGATGTAATGCTTCCAGAGGGTAGCCCTGGCTAAGCTGTGTAATGAAGTAACGCTTCCAGAGAGTAGCCCTGGCAAAGCTGTGTAATGATGAAGTGCTTCCAGAGAGTAGCCCTGGCAAAGCTGTGTAATGATGTGACGCTTCCAGAGGGTAGCCCTGGTAAAGCTGTGTAATGCTGTAACGCTTCCAGAGGGTAGCCCTGGCAAAGCTGTGTAATGATGAAGTGCTTCTACACTGCATTTAATATCATAGAAACACTCGAATGAATAATAATATTTTACACAATATAATATTTAACAGTTTAAAACAATATATTGAAAAATTGTATGTAAAAATTGTATATATAATTCACTAAAGTATAATGTCATTGCCAGTTTTATTTAAAAAAAATATATTAATTACTCAGACTAATAAAATACAGGTTATATTTTAACAGCAGAAGGAAAAAAAAAACAAAATAAAAATTTTCAACCGACAGTTTGTGGGCAGGATAAACGAGCAGGTAGTAATATTGTTTTTACTTTTACTCGTCTATCCCACTTCTGAGATGTAAGCACTGAACTATTAATTAGCTTTAGGTTATATAGGGTAGTGTATGGAATGAAAGTTTGAATAATCTCACAAACATTTAATGGCAAATAGAACACGTTATTCAACATGATATTATTACACTGGAAATGACATTATACATTTTAGGCTTGAAGTACGTTACATGGTTGATTATATTATGTAATTTAGAAATAATAACAATCATAGCACATAATAATTAAATATCAAAGACTAAATTAACTGACCTGGACTTTCTCCAATGGATGGCACTATTTCTACACAGAGTAACACTTTAACACTTTATGATGTTTACACTTAGGCGTCGCAGGAACAACTGAGTTGCGCACGGCCGTTTCATCGTTTAAATAACCAAGACGCGTCGTCCGTCAACCGTTACACAATTTGAGCCAGAAGGCGGTAGTTGATAAAATAAATGCGTTTGTCATAAATGTAAAACGCATTTATTACATTCACTAGTTATAATTATGTAATGAGTCTACTAAAATCCTAACAATATTAACTAAAATCACATAAATAAAACAAAATACTCCCCGGGATCGATGATAGTTTGAAATCCGTCACCGTTGAGGCATTGAGTTGACAGCCGGTTTTAAATCCTTTTAGTACGAAGTTTTCGCGACAAAACACACTGTATAATGACTGGATATAATACTTATTATCTAGGTTCAACGAAATTACACTAATTTAACATAATTAAAACACTTCTAATAATTTACTAAAATAATTAACCTAGAGACCGTTTTTTTTTCCTAACAATAACACGAAAATACTAGAATACACACGATTTAGAAATAAAGTAAACAAATTGATATTTAAAGCAAGAAATAAGTTTCGGCAAGAAGAAATAAAGAAATGTAACCGAGACCCAAAAAAAATTTGGGACAAAATAAATAGTTGGACAGGTAGAAAAAAAGCAAATATAGATGATATTGTTAAAAGATACTTTGGAGGTAAAGACACAATGTATAATATATGTAGTAACTTTGCAGATACATTTACTGAAGAATGTTTATTATAGTATATTAGTATTAAACACAAAAATACACTTAAAAATACTTTAATTTCGGAAGTCGGTGGCAAAAACGAAAATACAGAACCAGTATTACTTATACATTAAGATGGTTCGCAGTAAGATGGTTGAAGCCGTGATATAGTTATATCCTTAGGGATATAGTTATGAATCGCTTTCATATTATATAACTATATTACGGTAATTTTGGTATATACTTAGTATAAAATATTTTCGTTTTTGCCACCGACTTCCGAAATTAAAGTAATTTTTCACTTTTAGGTGTATTTTTGTGGAATTCGGTGGATTTTGTTTTGTAAAAAAGTTATTTTAGTGTTTTTTTTTGGAAGTCGGTTTGTATTTTTTGTAAAAAAGTTTTTTTGAGAATGGTAATTATAAACGTTAGGAATATTGAAATTTAGGAATTATAAAAAATAGGAGTAATGATTAGTCGGAGTTGTTATATTCGGTATTTTGAAATTTGTATTTGTGACTGACGGAATAAAGTTTTTCGTATTTATGTAGTGTACCCAGTTTTATGCCTTTAGATTCATGGTGAGAACAGGTGATTTCAACAGCTTACATTATTTAATCAATATTGTGTCGATATGGCGGCAAAAATGATATCTGAGAGGCTTGATTTCGTATAAAGAAATAAAAAAATAATTGAGGGCTGAAGAATGGGTACACTACATAAATACGAAAAACTTTATTCCGTCAGTCACAAATACGAATTTCAAAATACCGATTTTCGTAATTCCGAATGGCTCAAAATTCCGACTATAACAATTCCGACTTATCATTACTCCTATTTTTTATAATTCCTAAATTTCAATATTCCTAACGTTTATAATTACTATTCTCAAAATACCGAGTTTAAATAGATCGAATAACAAAAAGTTCGACTTAATGATAATTCGAAACATCAAAAATACGAATTCCGTAATTAAAATACCGATTAATACAATTCCGAAATAAACAAGCAAGCATGCAGCATGCAAGCAGGCATGCAGCGTGCAAGCAGACATGCAACATGCAAGCAAACATGCAAGCAAGCATGCAACATGCAAGCAGGCATGCAACATGCAAGCAGGCATGCAGCATGCAAGCAGCAAGCAAGCAGGCATGCAAAATGCAAGCAGGCATGCAACATCCAAGCTGGCATGCAGCATGCAAGCAGCAAGCAAGCAGGCATGCAACATGCAGCAAGCATTGTTTCTGTCACGGCTCCGGCGCTGCGGGGTTTGGGCGGCCCCGCAACGCTCATTACCGCAGCTTCGCACAAAATTCAAAATTCGGACTTTTGAAAATCGGAACATCGAAATTCGGAATAAAATATTTCGGAGTATTTGGGTGTTCCCCATAAAACTGCGTACATGATACAGTTTTAAATCTAGCAGCTCTATTTTGTTGTGGAATGTTTATGCGATACCCGTAATTGCCAGATGGAAACACTATGGGCTATTGAAGTGGGTCGTAAGATCTGTGAAGCTCAGAAACTCGTTGAAGTTGACCATCTCTCGTATTCAACACAATATCTCGGGGACTTTATCCTCGTCTATCAAAAGAACAGCTACTTCGTCTACCATTGGCACATTATACCGACCTCGATGATCATTGACAGGTTTTACATCAGCATGAATTATGAGTTTTAAATCACTCACTGGTCTATTTTCGAGATTGTATTTAAAACTTTGAATATACGTATTATTTTCGTGAAGATATTTTTGTTGCGCATCGATAAGTTCAATTTGTAAGGTCGAGTTTAAAGGACATGGCCAATTTTTGTATGGACGTCGGCATAGTTATCGAATTTAATGTTCATCAATGGTTCTTGTTGTTTTATATTCGTGAATAATCACACATCAAATTGCTATAAAAAAAAACTCATAGATCTTGTCATTTTAACAGACTAGACGGAAACAGTTTCATTAAACCTTTTAATCAGATCGCTGGAAATAAGTGTATAGATTATAATTTCGCAATAAAAAACTTATGGCGCTTTTAAATAGCGAACAGTTGTGAATTATTACGGTTAACTGATATGCTCTTAGGCCCGTATTACAGAACCTCACTCAAAACTCAAGCATTACTTAAAACTCGTTTAAAGCCTTTTGATTGTTGAAACTAGTTTTAAGTAATGCTTGAGTCTTGAGTGAGGTTCTGTAATACGGGCCTTAGTATTATTAAGCCCAACACACACACAAGGAGAGCGCGGGTCGGGCGCGGAGCGGGACAGGAGCGGAACGGGTCGGGAGCGGGAGCTGAGCACTCGTTTCGTGTGCTGACATCCATATAATACAATGAATTACAATATATACAAGCGCGCCGTACTGCCGTTCCGAACAGCGCCCGACACGCACCCGCCTTGTGTGTGTTGAGCTTTAGGCATTTAAACAAAGTTATGGCCACCTGAATTAAGTATTGACTGAATTAAGAATCAAATATTGCGATTGCAGACCTATCTCTAGTTATAGACTCGTCAGGATCACCCAATAATGCTTGAGGAATTCTTAAGTTTCTCTCTGATATTTCACTATGATATGGTTTACACCAATATTATTAGGAACAAAATGCTCACTGAGACACAACCTAACTTTTTTCATTATCAGTTCCAAGGTTGACCTAGGTATATCAAAAAGAGTTGCCAAACGTCTATTACTCTCGCCTGTTCTTAATTTTATTAAATAAATAGCTAAAGCGCGTTTAGATTGCTCAACATTAAAAGCAGGTAAAAGATTATACAGAATTAAAAACTGGGGTACTGTAAGACCCGTCCAATAATGGCAAAAATGGTTCGGCATTTCTGAGACATTCTCAAAGTTCAAAATATTAGCTTCTGTCTTCATAATCTTAATTATATATTCTATAAGAATAGCACAAAATGTATGCAGTAAGCGATAAGGCCGCCCATTGTATATTTTGTAGTGTATTACTTTTTCTTTATGTAATGTATAATCTGGTGTACAATAAAGTATATATAAATAAATAAATAAATAAATGTAGAATGTGTCTCATTCATTTGAGGCAATAAATGCCACTGATCGCTGTACAAACGTGTTTCACACACTCTACAGCTGCGAGGAACATAGAAACTATGTTCTTGCAAAAGCAGTCTTTTAATGAATTGCGGGACCAAATGTAACATTCTGTTTCTGCATTGTTGAAATATGCAATGAATCGATGTTGTCGAAGCTCGCTTATAATTAGGTAAGGATAAAGTATTACTTTCCCTTCGAAGTGGCCCACTTTGAACAGGCGGTAATGGTGGTGGCTCTGGTGGGCTAACCACTTGAACATTAGGGGCTGCTGCATTGTTGTCTGAAGTCAATTCCTGCGTGTCTCGTGATGAGTCTTGCACTGCCTGTCTATTTGTTCGCATCCAACACACATGACAAACGTAGTTATTTCTTGAGGGCTGAAAATAAACCACAGTTAGAATAAGCACAGATAATACAGCTTATGTTTATATTATTTTTAGCACCAAGGGTATCTTTTGTATACGTCTGTTTATGTTTTCAAGTATTATGTTATTGTGTAAACACATGTTACAATATGCTTACTTTATGCAAGTATATATGTGAAAGATGGAAAATATATGAAACACAGATATTACAATCATACACACATTATATGAACATACACACTTTTTATAGATTAATACAACTAGTTATTTATAATAATGAAAAATAAAATGCTTACCACATAATTAGTATTTTGGGATAATAGGACAGCCAGCAATGGACAGTCCATACTGACATCATGATGTCTTATTTTTCTCACAGATTTCCCACAACCAAGGCAAACCATGTTATGCCCCAATAGTCTCTCGTGTTCACCAGCTTCGGTATTTAATAATAAGAAGCATGGATGGCAAAATGTATCCAGAGGCAACTGAAAATAAGATACACCATAAGTTAATATCGCACACTAGAAAATATACCAGAAGTAGGTTTAAAAAAAAATCTAATAAAGTTTTTTTCTACTCCAACTTCATACCTGAGTTTGAATATTGGTTATCCAACGCGAAAGTCTTGTTTGATGGTGTGCAGAAAGGGAGGATATGAGATGCCTCTGCAACCTTTGCATCGCTATTCCGCAGTTGATGTACCTCATATTGATCCACAATACAAATCCGAAACGCAATGCCAATGAGAGTCCAGTGTTAATAACAAAGTAATCGAGTGGTAAAAGGTCAGAAAGGTATCAGTCCGTAGAGATAAGCGGGGGTCAAAAATATTAGAAAATAATCGCATAAACAGAAAACACAGTACACAACGTAGAATCTGCAGTAGCATTACAAATACATTGACATTTGACATAGACAATGACACATTGTCAAAGAAGTAAACGCGTTCCGTTTTACATTTTTTTTTGTGTAAAATTTAAAAAAAAACTATCTTGAACATGATCTACGTATGGTTTCCGAAATACCGCTCACCGAAAGGACGGTTTTCCGATAACACTCTACTCCGACGGTTTGTTGAACGAAAAAATGATTGGCCGATGAAACGTTTCGCCGAAAATATTATTCATCGACGGTTGGTAGTCCGAATGAATCCTTCGCCGATGTAACGGTTCACCGAAAACACTCTTCAACGACGATTGGTTGAACGAACGAATCTTTAGTAGTATTTATTTATTTTTTGTGGGTAGTTGCGAAATTTGTGACGACAGACCTCGTTACATGAAATGTTTCTCGCTCGTGGTTTGTTTAATTAAAAATGAATACGTGCAATTTTAGTTAAATCTAAACGCGGAGGACATGTGCTAGTAGTGAAATGATAACAAGTATTATTGGCGGTGTACAAAAAAAAACAAACAAGTGGTTGTGGTGTAAGTGTAATAACTTTATTTGATCGTTATGAACATACATTTGTTACTCAAAATAGTGATCATGCACATTTACCTGAGCCTGAAAAAATTATTGATATGAATTTTAAAAACAAATTGAGAACTAGTGCGAAGGAATCTATGGACAGTCCGTCACAAATTGTAAATCGTTGTTTAAAAGACGTAGCTACCATAAGTGCGCCTCAATTGCCCAATAAATCAGCTTGCCGAATGATTGTGCAGCGTGTTAGAAATAAAGGACTTTCTAAGATACCGCAAACAATCAACGAATTTCATGTACCACAATATCTCGCTAAAAGTAATGGAAAGCAATTTTTGCTTGGTCAATATACATGTAACAATGAAAGTGTTGTCATTTTTGGTACTAAAGCTAATGTTAAGCGTATGAATAATGCACAATGCTGGATCATGGACGGGACATTTTCGAGTTGTCCAACTCCGTTCTGTCAAGTTTTTTCTATTCATGTTTTAGTGGGAACTGCAGGTGGCACAAATAAATTTCTACCTATGGTATACGCACTACTGTCACATAAGACTGAAAGCTGTTATTTCATATTTTTGGAGATTTTGGAAAGATATGTGATCAATACATTAAATACCCATTTGTCACCAGCTAATATATTAACTGATTTTGAAGTAGCAGTGATCAATGCAGTCAAACGACAGTTTCCAGACTGCGCCCACAGGCTATGCTTATTCCATTTGACCCAAAGTATTTGGCGTCATGTCCAGTCAGAGGGTCTCGCAAGGCGATATGCTGAAGATTTCACATTTGCGCACAAAATCAGACACTTAGTTGCCCTCGCTTTTCTTGAGCCCGCTGAGATATCCGAAGCCTTCGAAATCATCCAAAATAAAATATTGCCGACAGAAGCAGCTGAAATTGCCCACTGGTTTAAGAAATATTATGTTGGATCACATCACACACAGCAAAGAACTAACACGGGTTTGATAATAAAAAGAAATCAGGCATTATTTCCACCAGCTATGTGGTCAGTTTACGATCGCACACTTTCTGTTCCAAGGACACAAAATGCATTAGAATCGTGGCATGAACGACGGAACACGCTTCTCCATAGAAGAAAATGGAACATTTATAAAACAATTATTGAATTTGCTAAAGAGCAGAAGCATACAGAATGTGTCATTGAACGAATCAACTCCTCGGAACCCATGCCAAAGCGTAGACGTAATGCACAGGTTGAATATGATGCTAGGATACAAACACACTTATCACAAAAGAGTGAAATGAATATTGAATCTTTCTTAGGTGGATTGGCACATATTCTATACCTGAAAAACAAGTTTTTTTTTTTTTTTTAATATCATTATAGAATTAAAATAATAATAAGTACAAATAATAATAATAACTCACAATTTACTATAACTTCAACAATTTATCACGTTGTGTTACTTTCATTTGTTTTTTGCTTTGTTCGCACAGTTTATTTAATTTTTTTCTATTGTCGCAGTTCTAATAGAGAAATCATAATAATCATAAACATATTGTTTATTGTAAAAAACAATATAAATTTGACTTTTTGATTAATTTTCTTATTGTTAAATAAAAACTATTTTTTTTTTCTATTGTTATAATAATAACTCACAATTTACTATTACTTTAACAATTTATCACGTTGTGTTACTTTCATTTGTTTTTTGCTTTGTTCGCACAGTTTATTTAAAAAAAATCTATTGTCGCAGTTCTAATAGAGAAATCATAATAATCATAAACATATTGTTTATTGTAAAAAACAATATAAATTTGCCTTTTTGATTAATTTTCTTATTGTTAAATAAAAACTATTTTTTTTTTCTATTGCCACTCTTCCATGTATTATTTTATTATTACCTGTATTTTTAACATGACTTCTACAAGACCTAAGGGTGTTGTCAAGCTGAAAGAAAAACTATTCATTTGGCAAAAGAATTCCTCTACAACGAGTGCTATCGGCGAAAGATTCGTTCGTTCAACCAATCGTCGTTGAAGAGTGTTTTCGGTGAACCGTTACATCGGCGAAGGATTCATTCGGACTACCAACTGTCGATGAATAATATTTTCGGCGAAACGTTTCATCGGCCAATCATTTTTTCGTTCAACAAACCGTCGGAGTAGAGTGTTATCGGAAAACCGTCCTTTCGGTGAGCGGTATTTCGGAATACCATACGTAGATCCTTGAACATCAACAGTAGGAAAAGATATTTTTAATAATCCAAAAAATACAAATGAAGACAGTTTCATATGAATAAAATGTTACTAATAAGAGCATTTCGTTGTTCATATTACATGTCTATGCATGGTGTGGAACGTCCTCTATTTTATTTTTCTTTCTCTATGGTCCATTATGGCGGACGTTGACAAACGGTACTTTGAATTACTTAATATTTTTATTTATAATCTGACAAGTTCAGACAGGTTAAAAACTACGTATTAATTCATTTTTCTATTTTTATTATACAATACATTTACTATGTTTGTGTATATGGAATGTACTTTTTTGTCCATATCCTTTGAACGCAAAGATACCTGATCTGCATGAGAAACAAAATATATTTGCAAACACTCTGGTTGTGCACCTTCATCCGGCCGTAAGTTACCGATTAAATGATAAACTTGTCCCTGCAATATAAATGTGGACATAAAGTTCCCCTCTCGAATTTCTTTGGCACCAAATCATCTGAAAAAGTGCATTATATTGCCTTGAATGATTTAAGAAATGTTTTGATGAAGGGTGTGATCCTGATATCAGTTCTTTTAAAACTGATGTTGGTTCAGGGATTTTAGGTATATTTATTTTTCCACCAGCACAACACAGACCAGGAGCTGCAGTCTTCCATTTCTTTGCTTGACATTGATTGCATATTTTATCCATTCTACCAATATTGACATCATTTAGCACAGCATAGTCAAGGTTAAAGTCATAAGCAAAAGCAGAATTCAATAAGTTGTGCTGTCTGCGAGTTCTATTCATTGCTGATCTTGCATTTTGTTGACCTAATCGGTGGGAACGTTCAACACTTGATTCGTGTCCTTCACCCCACAATCCTCACTTTTGAAAAGTTCATGAAAATCAATTTTGAAAACGCCAAAAAATTGTCAAGAAATAGTCATAAATAGACACCAAGGTTAAAAAAATAGTCGCATTATGGTTCCGAAGATACATCTATAAGATGGTGAGGGTTGTGGGGTGAACGTCTCCACACAATCCTTACCTCAGTGCAAGCAAACGGCTGGGAGTACCGACTTGGTTTCAATTCAAAAAAATAGTCATAACGCTATGCCAAATCTCGAAAATAGTCATTAAGGGATTCCAGAGATATAAAGGGGTCTTGGTGAGGATTACGTGGAGAGCCTTTCTCGCCACAATCCTCACCTGATTACCGCGGAACGCCTAGGTTTTTGAATTTGAATTTGGTGTCAATAAATAGTCGTCTCGAACCATGATAATTTCGACTTGGTTTACTATGTAGAAGTATGTTAAACTTCCACGTCAACTTCTACATACATTTTGTTTTGGTACAGTCGCGAACAGTAAAATTGTAAATCTTATTTTAATAGTATTGTATATTAATTTAAAACAGTAATACAATATTGTAGTTACTTACGTATAATTTTTTTTCTGTCAATGTTTAATAAATACCTACCTAGCTGTACATAATATTCCTCCAATTTTTCCGGTTGGCTTTATGAGACCAAATAAATGTCTTTATTTCAGATAAACTTGATTGTAGTATGAGTAATTAAGACTATCTACGAGTATCTACTTATATATTATGTACAGCTTGGTAGGTATTTATTAAACTTTGGTTGGTGGGTGTGTTAGTGGTAGGTTGGTGGGTAGGTTGGTGGGTAGGATGGTGCATAGGTTGGTTGGTGGGTAAGTTGGTGCATAGGTTGGTTGGTGGGTAGGTTGGTAGATAGGTTGGTTGGTGGGTAGGTTCGTTGGTGGGTAGGTTGGTAGATAGGTTGGTTGGTGGGTAGGTTCGTTGGTGGGTAGGTTGGTGGTAGGTTGGTGGGTAGGTTGGTGGGTAGGTTGGTGGTTAGGTTGGTTGGTGAGTAGGTTGGTGGGTAGGTTGGTGGGCGGGTTGGTGGTAGCTTAATTGGAAGGTAGTTTGGTGGGTAGCTTGGTGGGTAGCTTGGTGGGTAGGTTGGTGGATAGGTGAGTAGGTAGGTTGGTATGTAGGTTAGTTGGTGGATAGCTTGGTAGGTAGGTTGGTGGGTAGTATGGTGGGTAGGTTGGTGGGTAGGTTGGTTGGTAGGTTGGTTGGTTGGTGGGTAGGTTGATTTGTGGGTAGGTTGGTTGGTGGGTAGGGTAGGTTAGGTTGTTGGGTAGGTTGGTTGGTGTATAGGTTGGTGGTAGGTTGGTGAGTAGGTTGGTTAGTGGGTGTGTTGGTGGGTAGATTGTTTGGTTGGTTGGTGGGTAGGTTGGTGGATAGGTTGGTGGTAGATTGGTGAGTAGATTGGCTGGTGGGTAGGTTGGTGGTAGGTAGGTTGGTGGGTAGGTTGGTTGGTTGGTTAGTGGGTAGGTTGGTGGATAGGTTGGTTAGTGGGTAGGTTGGTAGGTACAAACTAACCCAAACATAAGGAGGCTATCTTGTTTAATTGAGGATATCGTATGGCGAGCTTAATACCAGCTCCATCATCAGATCCTGGACTACACTCTGGGATAACGTACCTACTTGTTAAAAAATTCCAAATGCCCGAAAAGACCCTGGACACCACCTAATGTAATAGCACTTCTCAATACATAACCAATGAAATACGATGGTGCTATCTTATTTGATTGAGGAGTTTCGATAGCCACTTACCTACTCCATAATCAGACCCTGGACACCATCTTGGGATATAGTTATTGTCAAGACAAAACCAACGATTTCAAACTCAACGACTCTATCTTATTTAGTTGAGGAGTACCTAACAACTAACTACTAAACAAGATAGGCTTGTTTTGTTTCGGCCATTTGGAATTATTTTCACAAGTACGTACGTTATCCCAGAGTGTAGTCCAGGATCTGATGATGGAGCTGGTATTAAGCTCGCCATACGATATCTTCAATTAACCAAGGTAGCCTCCTTATGTTTGGGTTAGTTTGTACCTACCAACCTACCCACCAACCAACCTAACACCAACCTACCCACTAACCAATCTACCCACCAACCAACCTACCCACCAACCAACCTACCTACCCACCAACCAACCTACCCACCAACCAACCTACCCACCAACCAACCTACCTACCAACCAACCTACCCACCAACCAACCTATTCACCAACCTACCCACCAACTAACCTACCCACCAACCAACCTATCCCCCAACAAACCTAACACCAACCTACCCACCAACCAACCTACCCACCAACCAACCTACCTACCTACCAACTAACCTACCCACCAACCAACCTATCCCCCAACAAACCTAACACCAACCTACCACCAACCTACCCACCAACCAACCTACCCACCAACCAACCTACCTACCCACCAACCAACCTACCCACCAACCAACCAACCTACCCACCAACCAACCTACCCACCAACAAACCTACCCACCAACCTAACACCAACCTACCCACCAACCTACCCACCAACCTACCCACCAACCAACCTACCCACCAACCTACCCACCAACGAACCTACCCACCAACCAACCTATCTACCAACCAACCTATCTACCAACCTACCCACCAACCAACCTATCTACCAACCTACCCACCAACCAACCTATGCACCAACTTACCCACCAACCAACCTATGCACCATCCTACCCACCAACCTACCCACCAACCTATTTATTGACTATTTTTTGGAATTGAAACCAAGTCGGTACTCCCAGCCGTTTGCTTGCACTGAGGTGAGGATTGTGTGGAGACGTTCACCCCACAATCCTCACCAACTTATAGCTGTATCTTCGGAACCATAATGCGACTATTTTTTTAACCTTGGTGACTATTTATGACTATTTCTTGACTATTTTTTGGCGTTTTCAAAATTGATTTTCATGAACTTTTCAAAAGTGAGGATTGTGGGGTGAAGGACACCTTGATTCCCGTTCCCTATTCGCCAATGTTCGGGACTTCTGTGCAGCCAAACGTTGCGAACGTTCATTGCTTGTTTCCCGTTCGCGGTTTACTGAACTTCGGAAATTCTGTGAGGCCAAACGTTGCGAACGTTCGTCGCTTGTTTCACGTTCACGGTTTGCTATTGATCTGGAATTTTGTGAGGCCAAACGATGCGAACGTTGAGCGCTTGTTTCCCGTTCAGGGTTTGCTATAGTAGGATATTAAATCCTACATAGTACAGTAAAATACTGGTTCGGCGCCTATTTCAACCGATGGAACGGAAGGTTGAGTAGAAATCTTACATAGTGGAGTAAAATACTGGTTCGGCGCCTATTCCACCCGATGAACGGAAGGTGGAGTAGAAATCTTACATAGTGGAGTAAAATACTGGTTCGGCGCCCATTCCACCCGATGAACGGAAGGTGGGGTATGAATTCCTACATAGTGCAGTAAACTATTGGTTCGGCGCCTATTCCACTATTTTAATATTTTTAGTTTGTGATTTTGGCGCTACTTCACTTTTTGAATCCCGTTTGGTTGCGAATGGAACGGGAAGTGTTCAAGAATGCCCAATAACATAAATGGATCAACAAATTGCGAACGTTCATTGCTTGTTTCCCGTTCGCGGTTTACTGAACTTCGGAAATTCTGTGAGGCCAAACGTTGCGAACGTTCATCGCTTGTTTCACGTTCACGGTTTGCTATTGATCTAGAATTTTGTGAGGCCAAACGATGCGAACGTTCAACGCTTGTTTCCCGTTCACGGTTTGCTATAGTAGGATATGATATCCTACATAGTACAGTAAAATACTGGTTCGGCGCCTATTTCAACCGATGGAACGGAAGGTGGAGTAGAAATCTTACATAGTGGAGTAAAATACCTACTGGTTCGGCGCCCATTCCACCCGATGAACGGAAGGTGAAGTATGAATTCCTACATAGTGCAGTAAACTATTGGTTCGGCGCCTATTCCACTATTTTAATATTTTTCAGTTTGTGGTTTTGGCGCTACTTCACTTTTTGAATCTCGTTTGGTTGCGAATGGAACGGAAAGTGTTCAAGAATGCCCAATAACATAAATGGATCTACAAATTTTGTGGTTTAAGCCCTATTCCACTTTTAAAATCTCGTTTGATTGCGAATTTAATTAGCTATGTTTATAAGTTTATGTCACATAGATTACTGAAAAATGTTCAGCACTTTGATCTTATGGTTTTAACCATGGGTGTAACGTATAGGTCCCATTAACGTGAACGTTTTATGATTATTTAAACATTGTCGGAAATGAATGTCGGAATTGACGAGCATTGAAAATTATTGAACGTTATTTTGACTAATTCGTATATTGAATTTAACAGCATACATTGTGACAAAAAATCGAGATATTCGATTTTAAACCTAGATTTTGAGACCTAATTACCGTGTAATGCCGAGAATTATGGTAAAATGGTAAATTATATCTGAAAGCCCTAAAATTATCCTTTTAATTAAACCATAAATCTTTGAGTCATTGCATGTTTCATACCGATACTAGGTTCCTTAGTCACTTGGTCATTGTCCTTTTAATTTAATTTATTCATACACTACCATACACGTTAACAAACAAGAGCGCTAGCTGTTTAAACCGCTATCCTAAAATTCAGGACAAGTTTGTCTTATGTCTCTTCACAAAGCAAGAAATAGCATGTGCCTACAGGCACACACACATTCTATTTCTATGACCCCAAATTGGGCACCAAGGACATCTGAACTTTAGGATACCGTAAACATTAAACTAAAATTTGGGACAGCTTTTCTCATATCTCTTCACAGAGCAAGAAATAGCATGCACCTAGAGGCACACACACATTCTTTTTCTATGGCCCCAGATTGGGCACCAAGGACATCCAAATTTTAATTTAATTTATTCATACACTATCATACACGTTAACAAACAAGGGCGCTCGCTGTTTAAACCGCTATCCTAAAATTCAGGACAAGTTTGTCTCATGTCTCTTCACAAAGCAAGAAATAGCATGCACCTACAGGCACACACACATTCTATTTTTATTACCCCAGATTCAAGGACATCTGAGCTTTAGGATACCGTAAACATTAAACTAAAATTTGGAACAGATCGCTCATGTCACTTCACGAAAGTAAGAAATAGTGCACAGGCACATACGCACATTCTATTTTTAGTAACCAGATTGGCTCGAGGACATCCAAATTTAAATTTATTTAATCAAACAGACGACACTACTTTACACGCTAACGTACAAGTAATGTATTGAGTAGTTCTCTCACGCTCTGCTGTACGAGCATTCTGCTGGTGTATGCGACACCAGCAGAATGCTCGTACAGCAGAGCGCAGCCGCAGCCACTGCGCCGTACTCATTCGTGAAGCGCCTGACGACAAGCGTTTGGAAATGTATCAGGCAGCCGTCGTGTATGTATAAATGATTATTTACAATGACAAAGACAGCAAAATTGCATCATACATATTAATTTGCTTATTTGAACTTTATAGTATTGTAAGACGATCGTCGTACATGTTGTAGACCGTAATTCAAATCTGAGTTTGGGATCTCCCTATATTCATCTACATTAAATTGGGGGAAGGTGTTCCTTAAATAAGAACGATACCAATTCCGTTAACTTATTATAAATGACTGATTCTTTCCTTGACACAACTTTACTCATTTTTTGTAATAAGCTGGTTTTAGTCTAAGAATTCTTTAAAAACGCGATCCCTTAATGTCATTGCTGAATTTAGAAGCCAACTTTCTATACATGAAATGTTTTATGAAAGTTTGTTAGTTTTAGTAGTTTCATGATTTTACATCAGCTTTGAGTTTAGCACAAAACAAATTTTGTAAGGATTTTGCATCTTTAGGTACATCCTGATTTCTGGCTATCAAAACGGTTTTTTTTTTTCCACGAGTTTGATGTCATTCAAAGTTTTATATCAAAACGTATTAAACAAATACACATACCTATTTTAATTAAAATATGTATTGTAGTAATTGTAAACGACAGCTAGGTATTGGTGCGGCTTCATCTTTGTCGACGAGGGTAAAACGCTAATTTCATATTTCATTTCTCACGATATAAAATGTAATTTTGCAGTGACGGTATGCAATTAATATGTGTGCCGACAAGCATGAACGTTTTTAGTTCAAATGTACCTTATCTTCATTTCATTCCATCATTGACTCCAATGCGCTTGTCGTATGCCAGGCACCGCAGGCTTCGTATCCGCCCGCCGGATACAGAAGCCATTGAGGCGGAGCTGTACGCCGGGTACAGAGCGGCGAAGACCGCCCTCCAAGCCGGGATCGAGCGGGCCAGAGGACTGGCCCGCGAGGAGTCGCTGGAGACTCTGAACAGAGACCCGTGGGGACGCCCATATAAATGGGTGCGAGATAAGCTCCGCCCATGGGCTCCCCCGCTGACGCAGAGTCTCCGGCCCCAGCTCGTGGAGGACGTGGTGAGCGCTCTGTTCCCTTCGCGAGGGGAACATACTCCCCCGCCCATGGCTTCGCCTCCTGCGGTGCCCGATGCGGACCACACAGGTGACGACGACGACGACGAATCTCCGGAGGTGACCGGGGTAGATTTGAGAGTGGCGGTACGTAAGCTGAATGCCAAAAATACCGCCCCAGGACCCGACGGCTTACCTGGAAAAGCCTGGGTTCTGGCCTTAGAGGCTCTCGGGCCTCGACTTCGAGGGCTCTTTAGCGCATGCTTGGAAAGGGGCCAGTTCCCACTTCGTTGAAAGACGGGGAAACTGGTCCTCATCAAGAAGCCGGGGCGCCCGGCGGACTCTCCGTCCACTTACCGGCCCATCGTGCTGCTCGACGAGGTGGGCAAGCTCTTTGAAAGAGTAATTGCAGACCGCCTTGTCGGGCAGCTGGTGCGAGTGGGCCCGGATTTCATATTCATATTCAGCTAATAGCTGATCATACAACATGATACAACACTAATACACACTATTCTTAACAAGTGTGCTTATATGAGGTGCAACATCGATGCATTCAATATTTCAATCAAAGACTTTCAAGACTTCGAGCATAACACGGAGCAAAATGGTCCTGAACTCCCTAAACCTTTAATCCTATCAAATCAAAGACTTTGTGTCTATCACAGAGCGGTGTTCCTGATCCTATCCTTTAACCCTGTCAAATCCAAGACTTTGTGTCCATCACAGAGCATTACCTTATATGAATGAAACTATTCAGCTAGCAGCTGATCGTACAAAACTACTCCACACTAGTATTAATAAGTGTGTTTATGCAAGGTGCAAAAGCAATGCATTCAATATTTCAATTAAAAACAAATTGTAACAAATGATTTAACACAGGGTTAATAATAAATGAAATTCAAACAACCTCAGTAAATGATTTTAATTAGTTATCTATAAAAATCACAGCAACTTATTTAAACTATAATCCGTTATAATCTAGTCACACGAAAACCAAATTAACAATCACTACTAAATAATTACTACAACATAAATCAAAAGATTAGTTATACTTATCGGGTTTTAATATTGTCAGCACTAACAGCAATACAAAATGGAATTAAAATAGTAAGTTGACGGAGGTTCGACCTGGTCAGTTGTTCTTGTGGAAAAAAGGGACGAGAATGACGTGCAAGCTTATTTATGCACCATTTCCCGTCATGGCGTCTTGTAGTGCGTGGAGGGGCTTGACGGTGGTGAGGGCACGCCGACAGTGTTGCCAGCGTCTTAGCAGGCCAGTATAGATGTAACAGCTCGGCCGTCCTGAAACAAAGTGTCCACACGATGTGCATTAGTTAACTTTCTAATAGATCTATAAGATCTTCTGTATCTAATTGACTGTCAGCATCATCACTATCAGAACCAACAACAGCTACATACGGCCTCAAAGAATCAACAGCCACCACTGTACAAAATTTCTTGTACCCTCTAAACCCTTTTACGCTGTGTATCATATACCGGTCATGACCAAGCGCCTTAGTTATTCTATACGTAGCATCAAGTTTCGTATTTACTCCAGACTGACCACAGCCCTTTGGATTACGCCATAAGACCAAGTCCCCTTTCTTGTAGATACGACCCTCTTTACGTTTTTTATCAAATTGATGTTTCATTAATTGTTGTTTACGTTTAATGTTAACAGTGGCCTTTGCTCTTCTATTGTCTATATCTAAATTGCTTTCGCTATTTTCTAAATTTGATACTTTAATACTTTACTCTTATGTTTGAACATTAAATTAAAGGGGGCTTGACGGCACGTGTTGTTAACACCGAAAACTACATCAGGCAGGCAACAGTCCCAGTTACTTTCCTCACTGCTAGTTCTTAAACCATTTAAAATTGTTCTATTGACCCTCTCAACCTGACCGTTCGCTCTTGGTGTTGCAACTGATGTCAGCACATGTTTTATAAGGTGTTTAACAGCAAAGTCTTTAAAATAACGGCTACAAAACGCAAGACCACGATCGGATACTATTGTGACAGTACCTGAAATACCCTAGGCTGATAAAATTTTCGTTTTTCCTAATTGTGTTAATATTAGTGTTTGGATCGGTTCCCCGTAGGGGGAAGAACTGTGCCCCTCCTTTCCGCACAGTTCTGTAGGGCTCGTCCCGGACTGGTCACCCTCCCACCGATATAAGAAAGAGAAGCATTCCCAGAAACTAAACTACCATGTTCCGCCTTGGAAGGTTAGGGAACATGATTGGACCAGGAAGTTAATATTGGGAATGCACAGTTAGTAAACACAAGTATTATAATATGAAGCTAAGAAGACAAGAGGGTATGCAAAAGTATATAATATTATGTTTTAGTATTATAAATGTTGGAACGCCAACGTCTCCTCCTCTCGCAGTTGAGCACCAATATCTGCAATACAGACTTGGTAAGGTAGAAGGGGTAAAGGGATCGTTACGCTTGTACTTTAAATACGATTACGTACTACTACGTTAATTTGTCTGTTTACAATATACCCACTTCACTGAGGCCGGGAACCGTATAATAACGTTTGCCTCATTGTACATGTTCCGCTAGACCTAACGCATAGAACCTCTGAGGAACTAATACGATTCTAACCGAACACGCTCCCTAAGCACTAAATAAATGTTTTACTCAATCCTAAGACAGAGTACTGCGAAGTCCAACTGTCATTGAGGAAAACAAGTTTAATATTGAATAGTTCTAATCGCGTACTAATATGAAAGACTCTTACGACAGCCTAGCCCATTTTTACAAAGTTAACACAAAACTAGCACAAACGCACCGTAGACTCAGTCTCTAGCAGAATACACTACGATCGTACCTGGTGAACACCGAAGTGGTAACTCGTCACTTCATATTTCCTTAATCTGCCCCATTAAGAGGATGCGGTGCGGCTGTTAGCGGCATTGCGTCCCCATAGCGTGTCTCGATAAACAGTGTCGATTTAGTAATAGTCCTACAGAACGGACGGGTATTTTTATCGAGATACGTTCCCTAGCGTTCATCGAACGTCTACCAATTCAGTTTAGGATACTTAGTGAAGCCTACCCCAAACTCCCTGGAAATATGTGGCAACACGCCTCACGCAAGGTATTCTGTGGCAAAACCTTTTCGGAAACAGAAATCGTCACTAACGTTTGGTTGTTTTTGTAATGCAATTACAGATTGGCTTTATAGCCTAGATCAATTCCAAATGACCTGAGAGTATTTATGGCTCTGCCTCCCAAATGTGATGCGTCATCTCAAAGTCAACAGTCGGAGCATTACTGCCCAGTCAAGTATGGTGGAAGGCCTTCGCCATTTCCCTATAGCCAACTGCTAGTGACAATAATCTGCCAAGGTACGGATTAGGACAAGGACACGTAATACACGAGAATGTAACATTAGTTATAAAACACGATACCAAATAAGTGTGGAGTTACAAGAACTTAACTTAACCTGAATTATATTACCAGCCTAGGGTAATTATTATAATGAAATACTCACTCAGTCACACCAACAAGCACACACTCACCCAACCGCACGAACACACACACACGTATACTCGTACTTCGTTAAATACTACATTATTCTAATCTGGGCTTCAACCCAACTATATTTAACTTAATAAATAATACTCGCTATCTTGCGACAGCCCACTTGGACAATCATGGCCTCTGGCATTCAACAAGCCTGCTAATCTCACTCGCCTAATATTACGTCCACACCCTACCGTGGTCTAAAACCAACTTCCTTTCTTCCCCCGCTTCGACTCCCGCGTCCGTCGTCTTTCGTGATCTCGAACCAACCCCCGGACTTCATTCCTCAGTCCCCTAAATTCCTAAAAAATACCACGTTGACCGTTGGGCCAAGTTTCTCAGAATAGTTTTATTACTCTTTTTGTGCACAACTTCTTAATTGTTTTAAAAGGGTCTTTTGAATAGTTCGACTTAATCCTTAGCAGATGTTCGTACAGTCTCAGGGATGGTCCATCTTTTGAGACCGACGACGAGTTATTATTTATATACATTTTATTATAAACCATACAAATATTTTAGCACAGAACATATATTAAGTTTCGGTCGGCCCGGGTACGTTAACAGTACGAGAGCGGTTAAAGCATTCTAGCTAGGTGCTAGCTAGGATAATAAAATAATTAATTCAATAATATAACTGCAGTTATTGGATAATTGATAGTGACATCGATGGAAGCATCGGCTTTGCATGACTTTTGAAAGTTTGGTTAGATCCATCTTCATAACTTGTTGTTTAAAGTTTCAAGCATGAAAATCGAGAGCTGTAAGTTTACATTGAAAGAACTGCATGTCGACACCCCTGCTCTCAGAATATTTGTACAAAGTGGACACGTGTTGCAGCCCATAAAATATAAATGGAATGGGTTTGTAAGAGGTTCAACATTGTTTTAACATTTTAAAGAAATAGGATATTTTGTTATTAATTAGGGTAACGTGTCGAGCTGTCAACCCATAAAATTGAGATTTAATGTGTTCTTAAGAACCTCGAATCGGCCCTTAAGTGACGGTTTTAAAATAAATATAATAATATATTGTTATTAAATTAGAGTAAATGGCACACAGTCACATTCCCCCCTCTGAAAATCAGACGCGTGACGCAGTACAGCGTATGAGCTTTCATAATAGGACGTACTCTGCCTTTCCTTGATAGTATTATAGAATACTTATAGCTCTCATTTGTTCACTTAATCAAATAGGTAATTAACTATAATGATTCTAATTGGAACTTCAATCTAATAAGACCATACGATGTAGTGTCTGCTATGATTTAGTATTGTTTTGCAGGACCATCTTCAACCGATTTTAATTGCTCTATAATATTTGAACTATTATTGTTCTTGCAAATACTCTTTTCATTATAATTTAAATAATATTATCGCGCCTCTGTTAAGGTCAGAAAACCTGTGCATGCTTATAATGTTGTTTTACATACCAGGGTCTCTTTTAAGAGTATTTGTGTTAGCGTGGCACGCTACCTACGGTGCTCCATCGTTCTAAACACGGCCTATCGCAGTTGCCGCTGGATAGAGGCCTCTCCTTATGCACCTCAATGCTGAGTCAGCTTAGTCAGCTGCTCGCAGTCGTATCCAGGAGCAGCTGAAATGGTCCGCACATAAACATATTAGATTGTATTCCAGTTAGACGCCCCCCTCTGATTCTAAGAGTTTAGTGCAGTTTTGAAATCCAATAAGAATTGGGAATTTATACTCATTAAAAATATAGGCATCCTAGATTGTCCATACAATTGTTGGTTTATTATTACACAATGCTGTTAACTATCCTCTCAAATTATAAACATGTTGATAAGAACATCCTCGTGAACATATCAGATTGTGTTCCAACTGGACGCCCCCCTCTGATTCTAATTGGTTAGAGCACTCTTGGAATTCAATAAGAGTTGAGACGTTATACCTACTGATTAGAAAATATAGGTATCCTAGACTGAGCAAAATATTATTGGTTTAGTATTACAAAAGATTGTCAATTCCTCTCTTTGTCTATAAAATAATATTGACAATAAAATGCTCTAGCTTATCTGAAGTGATAACTATAGTGTCTTAGCTCAAGACATCAATAATATTAGGTGAGATAACAAAAATCATACCGCTTAGTAACGGGTAACCCTAATGTACAAACAGAATTGAAACTTAGCTTCGTCACAGGAGCCACGTTACTGCTGCTGCTGTTGCAGTCAGCCGATCTCAGCCGATTTTGACGAAACTGTAGACCTAGCGCTCTCACAAACCAATGGTTTAGTCATAGCGTTGTCGCAGCTTAGCGAAGACTTAAACATCCTGGAATTTGAAATAAGGCCACAAGAGTATCCGTTCAAGTATATGCTGCTGATTGCAGAGTTAGAAAGATTCATGTTTACTTCCTATGATGATAGTTAATGAACCTTTTCGATCATTTTCTTTTCTCTTTTATAAAATATCACAGTTGGCGATACTATAGTATACATTAGAGTCTAGCCTATTACCTACCTAGTTTAATTATAAATTAAACTAAAGTATCAGTTTAAGTTTAACTATAAAATTAAGAAATCGTTCAATAACGTCTTTCACATTTACTTTACGAACGTAAACGTAAGTCACGTGATCCACGTGTTCTTTATAATTGTCAGCAGTAAACACTGCAGTCTTGGTAAATGAATTGTCATCTTATAAGCTTTACGCTTTGTAGATCTTAGTAACTAATAATATTAGGTTTACCCATATTAAGGGTGTCTTATACCAAAGCTTAACTCACACACATATAAATTTCAAACACATTTCATATTCACTAACTAATTGATACAACTCAATTTTTTTCAGGGAGTCGAACCCATTATTACATTCGCACAGGAACCCAAACAACAATCATTCCATAACATACTTAAAATTATATCCGTGCATGTGGAAATCGAACCCACTATCATCGCATCGGAACCAAAGTTCTACAATGACCTATTCACGTGGGGAATGAACCCACAAGCCGCGACACAGGAATACAAGTACTTATAAACCAATACATCAGCCGGGGATCGAACCCAAGATTCATTTACAATGGAATCTAAGCACATCAACCAATAAATCATTCGGGAATTGAACCCAGTAGTGCTAATTGAGAAATTCACCTTCTATAGGCAAACCGTTACCTAATCTAAACCTAAGTTATTATAGCCATTGTAACTCTTGTCGTCTCTAACAAATATAGAACCATAAAATTACGTTGTGTTATTGTTTACGTTGTGTTATTTTTGTAGTAACCCATAATTTGTTCTTTCTCGTTGCACTGAAGTGAATCAGTACATTTAATGACGAGAATCCTGGTCACGCTGCACCACATGTGACAGTACCTGAAATACCCTAGGCTGATAAAATTTTCGTTTTTCCTAATTGTGTTAATATTAGTGTTTGGATCGGTTCCCCGTAGGGGGAAGAACTGTGCCCCTCCTTTCCGCACAGTTCTGTAGGGCTCGTCCCGGACTGGTCACCCTCCCACCGATATAAGAAAGAGAAGCATTCCCAGAAACTAAACTACCATGTTCCGCCTTGGAAGGTTAGGGAACATGATTGGACCAGGAAGTTAATATTGGGAATGCACAGTTAGTAAACACAAGTATTATAATATGAAGCTAAGAAGACAAGAGGGTATGCAAAAGTATATAATATAATATTATGTTTTAGTATTATAAATGTTGGAACGCCAACGTCTCCTCCTCTCGCAGTTGAGCACCAATATCTGCAATACAGACTTGGTAAGGTAGAAGGGGTAAAGGGATCGTTACGCTTGTACTTTAAATACGATTACGTACTACTACGTTAATTTGTCTGTTTACAATATACCCACTTCACTGAGGCCGGGAACCGTATAATAACGTTTGCCTCATTGTACGTGTTCCGCTAGACCTAACGCATAGAACCTCTGAGGAACTAATACGATTCTAACCGAACACGCTCCCTAAGCACTAAATAAATGTTTTACTCAATCCTAAGACAGAGTACTGCGAAGTCCAACTGTCATTGAGGAAAACAAGTTTAATATTGAATAGTTCTAATCGCGTACTAATATGAAAGACTCTTACGACAGCCTAGCCCATTTTTACAAAGTTAACACAAAACTAGCACAAACGCACCGTAGACTCAGTCTCTAGCAGAATACACTACGATCGTACCTGGTGAACACCGAAGTGGTAACTCGTCACTTCATATTTCCTTAATCTGCCCCATTAAGAGGATGCGGTGCGGCTGTTAGCGGCATTGCGTCCCCATAGCGTGTCTCGATAAACAGTGTCGATTTAGTAATAGTCCTACAGAACGGACGGGTATTTTTATCGAGATACGTTCCCTAGCGTTCATCGAACGTCTACCAATTCAGTTTAGGATACTTAGTGAAGCCTACCCCAAACTCCCTGGAAATATGTGGCAACACGCCTCACGCAAGGTATTCTGTGGCAAAACCTTTTCGGAAACAGAAATCGTCACTAACGTTTGGTTGTTTTTGTAATGCAATTACAGATTGGCTTTATAGCCTAGATCAATTCCAAATGACCTGAGAGTATTTATGGCTCTGCCTCCCAAATGTGATGCGTCATCTCAAAGTCAACAGTCGGAGCATTACTGCCCAGTCAAGTATGGTGGAAGGCCTTCGCCATTTCCCTATAGCCAACTGCTAGTGACAATAATCTGCCAAGGTACGGATTAGGACAAGGACACGTAATACACGAGAATGTAACATTAGTTATAAAACACGATACCAAATAAGTGTGGAGTTACAAGAACTTAACTTAACCTGAATTATATTACCAGCCTAGGGTAATTATTATAATGAAATACTCACTCAGTCACACCAACAAGCACACACTCACCCAACCGCACGAACACACACACACGTATACTCGTACTTCGTTAAATACTACATTATTCTAATCTGGGCTTCAACCCAACTATATTTAACTTAATAAATAATACTCGCTATCTTGCGACAGCCCACTTGGACAATCATGGCCTCTGGCATTCAACAAGCCTGCTAATCTCACTCGCCTAATATTACGTCCACACCCTACCGTGGTCTAAAACCAACTTCCTTTCTTCCCCCGCTTCGACTCCCGCGTCCGTCGTCTTTCGTGATCTCGAACCAACCCCCAGACTTCATTCCTCAGTCCCCTAAATTCCTAAAAAATACCACGTTGACCGTTGGGCCAAGTTTCTCAGAATAGTTTTATTACTCTTTTTGTGCACAACTTCTTAATTGTTTTAAAAGGGTCTTTTGAATAGTTCGACTTAATCCTTAGCAGATGTTCGTACAGTCTCAGGGATGGTCCATCTTTTGAGACCGACGACGAGTTATTATTTATATACATTTTATTATAAACCATACAAATATTTTAGCACAGAACATATATTAAGTTTCGGTCGGCCCGGGTACGTTAACAGTACGAGAGCGGTTAAAGCATTCTAGCTAGGTGCTAGCTAGGATAATAAAATAATTAATTCAATAATATAACTGCAGTTATTGGATAATTGATAGTGACATCGATGGAAGCATCGGCTTTGCATGACTTTTGAAAGTTTGGTTAGATCCATCTTCATAACTTGTTGTTTAAAGTTTCAAGCATGAAAATCGAGAGCTGTAAGTTTACATTGAAAGAACTGCATGTCGACACCCCTGCTCTCAGAATATTTGTACAAAGTGGACACGTGTTGCAGCCCATAAAATATAAATGGAATGGGTTTGTAAGAGGTTCAACATTGTTTTAACATTTTAAAGAAATAGGATATTTTGTTATTAATTAGGGTAACGTGTCGAGCTGTCAACCCATAAAATTGAGATTTAATGTGTTCTTAAGAACCTCGAATCGGCCCTTAAGTGACGGTTTTAAAATAAATATAATAATATATTGTTATTAAATTAGAGTAAATGGCACACAGTCACACTATGGTGGAAGGGAAACCAAATTATGAAAATACGTCATGTAAAATATGAATAGTTTCAGCTGAACTTAAGGTGCGTGTTGCTCTGGCAATAACAAATTTTGAAAAGGAACATGTAATTACTAAAATATATTGATTGTGTTTACTAGTCTTCGGAAAAGGCCCTAAGTGGTCAATATGTAGAGTATCCATTGGCACCTCAGGTTTTGGTATAGGATTTAATTTTCCTTCCAGTTTTCCATAATGTCCTTTCCGAAAAGCACAATCCAGACACGAAATGACATACTTTTTTATGAACTTAATCATTTTAGGGAACCAAAATTTTTCTTTTATAGCGCTATCGCATTTCTTTAATCCACTATGCCCCATATTATCGTGATATTTTTGCAAAAGCTTCCAACGAGCATTACAAGGAACTAACAAACGATCCCCATATAAAGTTTTCTTATACAAACGTTCATTACCTATTTTGTAATTATTTAATATGTCTGGATTGGCATTAGGTCCACGCAACTGATTGATAATGTTACATAGCTTAGGATCCTGCATTTGAACAGTAAGAAACCAATCATCAGCAGACAGAGCATACACGTGGGTATCTACTAGGTTACGGCTCAGCGCATCAACGTGTCTCATTTTGTCTCCAGGCCTATATTCTATTTCTAAATCGAACTCTTGAATTTGCAGCCACCAGCGTGCAATTCTCGGAACTAAATCTTTTTTGACAAATGTGTGACGAATAGCAACACAATCCGTTAATATTTTTACCTTAATACCTAACAAATAAATTTTGAACCTTTTTAACGACTCGACAACTGCTAGTGCCTCCAATTCGTAACTATGATAATTCTGTTCTTCACGGGTAGTTGTGCGACTAAAGTACATTACAGGTTTTAAAGAGTTATCTACTTGACGTTGAAGCAAAATTCCTGCAACACCGAACTTACTTGCATCCGTATGGAGTTCTGTGTGCAAATGTCTATCATAGATTGCTAAAACTGGTTGCGAGACTAAACTAGACTTAAGATCTTTAAAAGCTTTATCTTGGGCTTCTCCCCATGACCAGGTCATATTTTTCTTTGTAAGGTCTGTAAGGGGTTTAGCAATAAGGGAAAAATTACGTATAAACTTTCTAAAGAATGAACAAAGACCAATGAATTGCCTGACTTGATGAACATTAGATGGTGCAGGAAAATCACGAACAGATTTTATTTTATGTTCACCTGGCTTAATGCCATTCTTAGAAATGTAATGACCGAGATAATTTAATCCAGTTTGAAGAAAAGAACACTTTTTCATATTAAGTTTAAGATTTAATCTTTGACGTTTCATAAGTGCCCATGTAGGTTTATGTGAAATAAAATATTTTGAATTTGGATTTGAACTATTAAATATTTTGGTACTAAGAGCAGCGAGGATGATTCCATTGTGCCGCATGTACACCACCCACGTGTTTAACACGTAATAAATTAACAAAGTATTTAAACTTCCTGGAAGTAAAAGAGATTCCTCAGTCTGATACTACTGCCTGCACGGGATCTACTTTGATGTGTGTGTACATCACATTTTACTATACAACTAACCATTTATAATAAGCACTGCTGAAGTCGGTATACAGATTGACGCTCTGTATACCGACTTCAGCAGTGCTTTTGATAAAGTCGACCATGAAATCCTGCTGTTGAAATTACATGGTCTTGGCATACACGGGGCCCTGCTGGAGTGGTTCAGATCGTATCTATGCGGGCGAAAACAGAGAGTGGTGGTAAATGGCTATCAATCTCCGGAGTATATCGCAACCTCCGGTGTGCCTCAAGGATCTCATACCGGGCCGATTCTCTTTGTTATTTTCATTAATGACATAATAAACTGCATCAAACATAGCCAATGTTCCTTATTTGCCAATGACCTTAAAATCTATCGTCAAATAAAAACTCAAGAAGACATTGCTCTACTTCAATCTGATTTGAACTCAATGCAGAGCTGGTGTGTGGTGAATGGGATGGTTCTGAATGCCAGCAAATGTTATCACATAACATTTACGAGGAAAAAGCATCCCATACCATCTACTTACTCTCTCAATGGGACGTCATTGCAACTAGTCAAAAACATACGGGATCTTGGTTTAGTGCTTAGTAGTGATCTCTCATTTACCACACACATCAATAATATAATAAAAAAAGCAATGAAAATGGTTGGGTTTATCAACAGACTGAGCAAAGATTTTAAGGGAACCTTGGCATTGAAAGTGCTCTATAACACCTTTGTGCGGAGCCTCTTAGAATATGCATCTCCCGTCTGGAGTCCGACTTACAATATTCATAAAGAGCGAATTGAGCGCGTTCAAAAAAAAATGACGAGATGCTTGCGGTTTAAAGACAACACTCCTTAACTTACCAGTTTTGAGAAGTTTTGTAGATAATTTTTTTAATTATTGAGCAAGGCACACCAACGACATATTTACAAAAAAAAAATAACAATAGGTAATCACAAGTCTTCAGTACTGTGTAAATACATCACTTATAGGCATGCACAACATTCTTAAGGATGAACTACTATTAAATTAGAAATTAATTTATAAATCAATACGTTATTTATAAAATTGAATACATAATAAAATTACCAAACACATTAGATTATAAAAATAACAAATAATAAAAAATAATACATTGCCTCACATTGCATGAGAGCAATACAACCACAGAAAATCACAACAAAATATTCGCACATATGGTAACAAAACGAATTAAATGGGATAAAATAAAGTTAATCACGTAATAAAAGTTAAAAGATTTAAAATAAAATAAAAGCCGAAAAACTAATTTCGTTAAACTAAATTACAATTAAATTATTATTCTGATAACAAATTAAATTAAAATCCAATCAAATAAATTAAAATTTACAAAACAATTAATTACATTAAATTGACATAAATATTGAACTAAATTAGAACAAGTCAGTGTCTGTATAAGTATAAGTAGGCAGCTGATTACAGATCAATTTGGCTAATTTTAGTCTTAAATATTGGCAGACTATCAAAGAAAATATCGATACTGTTGTCAACTGAACATGCTCTGTTGTAGAAAGTCAACATTCTGTTTAGGGGAGATCTAATCAAATTAGACTCATTGAAGCGACGAAGGGTTCTACATGACCTGACAACTCTTTATAAATTAGTAAATGGGATAACATCAACTCCAGATCTCCTTAACAAAATAAACATAGACGTACCTCGTCATTCTCACCTCCGGTCCAAGCGTACCACTAGAACGTTTGCCACTAAACCTTGTCGCACAAACCTGGGCCAGCATGCTCCCCTAAACAGAATGTTGACTTTCTACAACAGAGCATGTTCAGTTGACAACAGTATCGATATTTTCTTTGATAGTCTGCCAATATTTAAGACTAAAATTAGCCAAATTGATCTGTAATCAGCTGCCTACTTATACTTATACAGACACTGACTTGTTCTAATTTAGTTCAATATTTATGTCAATTTAATGTAATTAATTGTTTTGTAAATTTTAATTTATTTGATTGGATTTTAATTTAATTTGTTATCAGAATAATAATTTAATTGTAATTTAGTTTAACGAAATTAGTTTTTCGGCTTTTATTTTATTTTAAATCTTTTAACTTTTATTACGTGATTAACTTTATTTTATCCCATTTAATTCGTTTTGTTACCATATGTGCGAATATTTTGTTGTGATTTTCTGTGGTTGTATTGCTCTCATGCAATGTGAGGCAATGTATTATTTTTTATTATTTGTTATTTTTATAATCTAATGTGTTTGGTAATTTTATTATGTATTCAATTTTATAAATAACGTATTGATTTATAAATTAATTTCTAATTTAATAGTAGTTCATCCTTAAGAATGTTGTGCATGCCTATAAGTGATGTATTTACACAGTACTGAAGACTTGTGATTACCTATTGTTATTTTTTTTTTGTAAATATGTCGTTGGTGTGCCTTGCTCAATAATTAAAAAAATTATCTACAAAACTTCTCAAAACTGGTAAGTTAAGGAGTGTTGTCTTTAAACCGCAAGCATCTCGTCATTTTTTTTTGAACGCGCTCAATTCGCTCTTTATGAATATTGTAAGTCGGACTCCAGACGGGAGATGCATATTCTAAGAGGCTCCGCACAAAGGTGTTATAGAGCACTTTCAATGCCAAGGTTCCCTTAAAATCTTTGCTCAGTCTGTTGATAAACCCAACCATTTTCATTGCTTTTTTTATTATATTATTGATGTGTGTGGTAAATGAGAGATCACTACTAAGCACTAAACCAAGATCCCGTATGTTTTTGACTAGTTGCAATGACGTCCCATTGAGAGAGTAAGTAGATGGTATGGGATGCTTTTTCCTCGTAAATGTTATGTGATAACATTTGCTGGCATTCAGAACCATCCCATTCACCACACACCAGCTCTGCATTGAGTTCAAATCAGATTGAAGTAGAGCAATGTCTTCTTGAGTTTTTATTTGACGATAGATTTTAAGGTCATTGGCAAATAAGGAACATTGGCTATGTTTGATGCAGTTTATTATGTCATTAATGAAAATAACAAAGAGAATCGGCCCGGTATGAGATCCTTGAGGCACACCGGAGGTTGCGATATACTCCGGAGATTGATAGCCATTTACCACCACTCTCTGTTTTCGCCCGCATAGATACGATCTGAACCACTCCAGCAGGGCCCCGTGTATGCCAAGACCATGTAATTTCAACAGCAGGATTTCATGGTCGACTTTATCAAAAGCACTGCTGAAGTCGGTATACAGAGCGTCAATCTGTATACCGACTTCAGCAGTGCTTATTATAAATGGTTAGTTGTATAGTAAAATGTGATGTACACACACATCAAAGTAGATCCCGTGCAGGCAGTAGTATCGGACTGAGGAATCTCTTTTACTTCCAGGAAGTTTAAATACTTTGTTAATTTATTACGTGTTAAACACGTGGGTGGTGTACATGCGGCACAATGGAATCATCCTCGCTGCTCTTAGTACCAAAATATTTAATAATTCAAATCCAAATTCAAAATATTTTATTTCACATAAACCTACATGGGCACTTATGAAACGTCAGAAGCTAGGTTCACGGTTCCAATTGGTCGTTTTCTATGGAGAAGAGCCGGCAAAAAACTCCACGATTACTCTTTTAAAAGTAAATGGTTTTTATAATGTTTTCAAATTACAGTGTAAAAAGTATGAGAGGACAGTGTAGGCCTATCAACGGGTACCATGTACTTAGCAAAATATAAAATGGTCCACAGATCTACAGTCTGTTAAGCCTACAAAGTTTTCACATTCACAAAATTTTAAAGAAAATAATTTATAAAAGATTAAGTATGTCAAGGAAGTATGTAAAAAAAAAAAAGTTAATATAATAATGTAACAACAATAACATAACGTCGCACCGTCGCACGTCACACTGGGCGTGGCCTCCCCGCGTGCGATCGCCCCACCGCTCGACCCCACCGCTCGCCGCCGACCAGCGCCTATAAAGCACCTCCACCGCCGTGCATACGCTCAGGTCTTCGCCGAGCACCTGGAGCGTCAGTTCCGCCCTAACCCGACCGCCGACACCGAGCATGTCGCAGCAGTCGAGAAGCACCTAGGAGACTATTTCGCAACGCCGATAGCTCCAGAGGAGGACCCTATCTTCTTCTCGCCTGGCGCAGTTAGACGCGCCATCCTAAGAACGAAGCCCAGGAAGGCCCCCGGTGCTGACGGTATCACCAACACAGTGCTGCGCCACCTGCCGTTCCGTACGGTAGCGGCGCTGGCGCGCCTGTTTACGGCGATACTGCGCACGGGGGTCTTTCCCACCTCGTGGAAGGAGGGGCGCGTCATAATGCTGCCCAAGGCGGGGAAGAACATAGCGAAGCCGGAGAGCTATCGGCCGATTACACTCTTGCCGACGGTCTCCAAGGTGTTCGAAGTACTCCTGCTGCGACACCTACAACACCACATTGCCCCACGCCCGGAACAATTCGGCTTCAGGGCGGAGCATAGCACGACGCTTCAGTTGTCGAGGGTACTGCACCTTCTGACGACCGCATTAAATAAAAAGGAATGCTCGGTGGCAGTATTCCTCGACATGGAGAAGGCCTTCGACCGTGTATGGCACGAGGGCCTAGTCTACAAGTTGGCCACGTCCGACGCGCCCCGTCGCGTTGTAAGGGTGGTCTCCTCTTTTCTGTCCCACAGGATCTTCAAGGTGGTGGTCGACGGGGCGCTATCCGGTGCCCGCCCGGTGATGGCTGGCGTGCCCCAGGGCAGCTGCCTCTCGCCGGCGTGTTACTCACGTTACACCGACGACATCCCCACCACTCCAGAGGCGACGCTCGCGCTGTATGCCGACGACGCCGCGTACATTGTAAACTCGCTCAATGCGAAGTACGCGGCGGTCAAAATGCAGCGCGCCCTCGACCTACTTCCCGATTGGCTGTCGAAGTGGCGGCTATCGGTTAACGTGAGTAAGACGCAGGCAATGGTCACTGGATCGGCGCCTCTCCCGCCACCTTTGAAACTACATGGAGCCGCCGTCGATTGGTCGCCCCGGGTCAAGTACTTGGGTGTGACCATCGACCGCCGCCTCACGATGGGGCCCCATGTCCGCAAGGTCGCCGCACAGGGTAAGGTCGCCCGCAACCTCCTCAGGCCCGTGCTCTCATCCCGCATCCCGGCGCGCGTCAAGTTGGGCGTGTACAAAATGTACGTGCGCCCAATCTTGACGTACGCCGCCCCAGCGTGGTTCGCCCTCACAAGGGAGTCGAGCCGAAAGCTGCTCCGCACGCAACAAAACTTTGCGTTGCGGACCATTGTCGCTGCTCCTCGCTTTGTGAGGAACGATGTTCTCCACCGGGATCTCGGGATCGAGAGCCTGGATGAGTTTGTAGGGCGACTTGCGAAGGCGATGTTCGCGCGTGCCGACGCTTCTGCCTGGCCCCATGTCAGGCAGATAGCGCCACTGCACGCGCGCCCGCCTGACGCGAGACCCCTGCCCCGCGACCTGGTAGCGGACACTGACCCCATCGCACCGGACTGACGCCTCGAGTAAGCCGCACCCAGGTTACACGCGGCTCACTCGATATAATAAGACTCTACAGATGTACACATACATCTGTTGCGCGGCGTGTTCTAGGTTAATATAGGCACGCCGCGTAACTATATACAGACAACCTATACTACACAGACACCTACATAACACGTGCGAGCGCGACGCGGGCCGCGAAGCACGTTGACACTGAGCGGTGTTACACTACAACACAAGCCGCTCACACAAACACGACTGCTTATCCCTCAATCCGTAAACGGCTAGATCTGTGAGCGGGGCGAGGGAAAGCTACATATCTACCTGTAGGTGCGTCGAGTCGGCATCTCTGTCGCTGGTCGTCTTCGTCGGGCCTCCCCCAGGCAACTGGGGGTCTCACCTGGCGGGGACAGACCGCCGGGATGTCGTGAAGAAGCGACGCTATAGGAATATAGCGTCGCGGCGCGCCTACAGAAATATTCATAGCAACCATTCACACAGACGCACTTTGCCTGCGTCATTTCCACAGGCCGCCCAAGGCAAACATAGCGAAGGGCCCGTATTAGCGGGCCACTGTATTGCTTCCGCGGGCAAAGGGCGAAGCCCTGACCCCGCTCGCCACGCCCCCTGACGGGGGCGTCGCGACATCTCGACATACGCTCAGTGTCCGCTGCGCTCTCGGTCAGCTTCAACCTCCCTGGTTGGACTGCTCTGAGAACCAGTACTACGCTAGCGCACGCACGGGGTCCCGCTCCCTGTACTGTACTAGACGTATATAAGTTTTTTTCTGTATTTTATTTACAATTAATAAACAACGTCTACGTTGGTTAAAACTAATTGTAGTGTGTTTGTTTTAACAAACCTGCTACAATCTGGCGCACAACGCGAAGCCGAATCCGGTCAAGAAGATTGAAACCTTGCGACCTCTTCCACATCGAGTCGTCAAGATGCCTATGTCAGACGAGCAGTTCCAGCAGCTCCTGGGTACAATCCTGGCCAATAAACGGGGAACATTTGCATCCTGTAGTTACACGTACGACGGGAAAAAGAACACGGATGCAGTGGAAGCCTTCTTAGCCGCAGCAACCGTTTATAAGTCAGCAGAGAAGATAAGTGACTCAGACGCCCTGCAAGGTCTTCCACTATTACTTCGAGACGACGCAGCAGTGTGGTGGCAGGGTGTGAAAACTGGTGTGACACGTTGGGAAGATTTCTGCGATAAGCTGCGTCATACGTTTGCTCCAAAGAAACCAGCATTCATGGTGTACTACCAGATTACGCATGAAGTTCAGGAGGCGAACATCACGACGGAAGCATTTATTGCCAGGAAAAGGGCCTTGTTTTCATTGGGTCCTCCTCCGGCATTCACTGAAACGCAGCAAATTAATCTGATCTTCGCACTCATCCGCTTGGAAATAAGAAACCGTATGCCACGAGATACAGTGCCAACATTTGAAAAGCTTTTGGTGACGGCACGAGGAATCGAAGAGACCTTACAGGAGTACTTGGCTAGTTCACAGACAGGCGAAACCAGCGAAACCAGGACTCAAGAAAAGAAAGGAAAACAGAGGTGCACTTTCTGCAAAAACCCGGGCCATACAGCGGATGTGTGTCGCAAGAAGCAACGGGCTGAAGGCACTCGTCCTATCCCGGTGAAAAATATTGCAGAAAGTCAGACGCAGGCACCATCTCCTTCTCAGCCGAAGTTCTCCTGCTATGGATGTGGAACACCCGGAGTTTATCGAAGCAATTGTACCACATGCAAGAAAAGTTCGTCACCGCTAAAAAAAGAAGATATTAGTTTCTGCGCTCTTAACGCTTCTGAAGTTACATGCTCACGTCCTGTTGTGTTTCTGGAAGTTGAAGGGATCATGGGGACGGCATATATGGACACATGTGCAAAAAGGAGTGTCGCATCGTACTCCCTTTACCAGTCCTTGCTGAAGAGTGGATGCCAATTCAAAGAGCAAACGGTGGACCTGACATTGGCCGATGGCATTAAGAGAAGGCAGACGGTGCTAGTGTGTAAAGCCAAGGTGGATTTGAACGGTCGGAAAATACGTACAGAGTTCATCGTACTGAAAGAAGCAAGAGACAACCGCACACTACTAGGTGTCGATTACCTGCAAAATGCGGGTGTGGTGATCAACATGCCTCAATATACGTGGAACTTCATTGATGAACCTGACTTGCAGTACGAACTTTACTCCGAAGAGTTCACTATTTTCAAATCCACTGCCATCAAGGAAATGACGGAGATGCCAAGCCCAGTCAGCGCGATGACAATGACAGACAGTGAGGACGCCGCTAGCATGTCCTCTGCCATACCTACGCCTCCATCGACCCCTCCTCCGACGATGATGCCCACAGGTGAAACAGCAACTCCAAACAAAGATCAACGTGCGAGTACAGACTATAAACTGATGCCAATAGACCTGACTACCACACCTCCAAGCAAGAAGAGGCCTCGGCTATTCGATGGGTACTCCCCAAGCTTCATGGATTTCATGATGCGAGATGCTCAAATAAGTGTCCACCGGGAAAACGTCGAGCTATCTCCAGAGAGTGCTAGTTTCTTTGACGCCAATAATTGGGACGTTCGTATAGACTCAATCGATGTGATGGCACATATAACAACGGACCAGAGGGAGCTAGTCGATCAGCTGCTGGAGAAGAACAACGACGTCTTCAATATGAAGCAACAACCTACAAAGCTGATTGAGCATACAATCAAGACGGTGGATGACAAACCAATCTCAGTCCCTCCATACAGGTTATCACCACCCCGACGAGAGGCTCTGCAACAGGAGATCAAGGCAATGTTAGCAGATGGCATCATCCAACCATCTACATCACCATGGGCGGCGCCTGTAGTGCTAGTACCTAAGCCCAACGGGAGCACACGGGTCTGTATAGACTACCGCCGACTCAATGCGATAACGGTACCCGACCCTTATCCCATGCCAAGGATTGATGATCTCCTTCACGAAGCGAAGCCAACGCCTTTCATGTCGCTGTTAGACTTGAAAGCTGGTTATTGGCAAATTGGCGTCCGTAAAGAAGACCAGGACAAGACGGCGTTTATCACCCCTTTTGGCATATTCAAATTTACCCGCATGCCATTTGGTTTAAGGAACGCTCCAGCTACATTCCAGCGACTCATTGACCGCCTGCGAGTGGGTATGCCTGACGTAAAGCTGTTGGCATACTTAGATGACCTGGCCGTATTTTCTCAAACGTTTGAACGTCACCTGGAAGACTTGCAGAAGGTGTTTAATAAACTGAAAGAATTTGGCCTAACCGCGAATCGAGCGAAGTGCCATGTCTGCTGCCCTACCATCAAATACTTGGGTCACTATATAACGCCAGAAGGTTTGCAAGTGGACCTAGAAAAGACGGCTGCTATCGCAAAGCTTCCCATGCCCTCCAACCAGAAACATTTAATTAGTTTCCTGCAGACATGCTCGTGGTATAGGAGATTTATAAAAGACTTTGCGAAGATTGCAGAACCCCTGACTCGCTTAACAAAGAAGAATGCTAGTTGGGAGTGGACCGGAGATCAACAAAACGCCTACGATGAGTTGAGGACTCGTCTAACTTCCGCGCCAATTTTGAGACAAGCTGATGAAACCAAACCCTATGTTATAAAAAGCGACGCAAGCTCGTATGCAATAGGAGCAGTTTTGGTCCAGGGGGAGAGCGAAGACGAACATCCTGTTGAGTTCGCTAGTCGTCTCCTGACATCAGCTGAACGGAATTATACCACCACCGAAAGAGAGGCGCTCGCTGTGGTTTGGGCGGTATCAAAATTTCGTGGATATATCGAAGGGCTTCCTGTCACCGTGATCACAGACCATCAAGCCTTGAAGTGGCTCATGTCATTAAAAACTCCTACTGGCAGGCTGGCAAGGTGGGCCCTACAGCTGCAGGCGTTCGACATTACCATCAAGTATGCTCCTGGTAAAACGAATGTTGTCGCTGATTTCCTCTCCAGACCACCGTGCAATGATGAGACAGTACGAACCTGTGGTATTTGTACAGTAACCATCGATATGCCCCTACGGAGTCCAGCTGAAATCAGAGCTGAGCAGTTAAGAGATGGCAGGCTACAACAGATTGTGAAGGACCTAGAAGGTTCGGTCGACGACGAAAAAGCCGTATACTGGAGCAACAAGGGTTATCTGTTGAACAATGGGCTACTCTACCGACATAGTCCACATTCAGACTCCGAGGAGGCACAATTGACAGTACCTGAACATGAATGGGCTAATATATTGACAATATACCATGACAACCCCTTAGCCGGACATTATGGTTCAGAGAAGACCTACCGCCGGATCTCAGAGAGGTATTATTGGACTGGCATGAGGAAGTACATTGAAAGTTATACAAAGAATTGTCTGGAGTGTCAGCGTTACAAATCATCCAATCGGAAACCTGCAGGGTTGCTCCAAACCACTACAATGAATCAAAGATTTGAGGCCATATCCTTTGATTTGTTCGGCCCACTACCAACCTCCCCAGACGGCAAAACCTGGATTCTCATCGTGGAAGATGTGGCAACACGCTGGTTGGAACTCTTCGCCTTACATCAGTCTACCGCAGGAAATTGTGCCATGACACTGATTAACGAAGTGTTCCTCCGCTTCGGTCTGCCTCGCCGAATGACAAGCGATAATGGACCTCAATTCGTCAGCGCCGTCATGCAACAAGTTGCTTTCACATTGAACATCAAGCATGCCTTCACTCCTGTGTATCACCCAGAGACAAATCCAGTAGAAAGGAAGAACAGGGATTTGAAACCCCAGTTAGCTATCCTGGTCAAGGATAAGCACAGAGAATGGCCAGAGCACCTCCCGAGTATTAGGTTTGCGATGAATACCGCGAGCAGCCTATCAACTGGATTTACGCCGGCATTCTTAACCTTTGGTAGAGAACTGAGAACACCGGATGACACATCCCATGATTTCAGGAAGATTTTGCAATCCGAGAATTTTATCCCAGAAGTCACCCCAAAGTTGATGCAATTAGCCAATACTCTGCAAAAAGCTCGTGAAATACAGGAACACGGCGAAGAACGGCGAAAGAAATACGCTGATCAACATCGACGAGAAGATCCGGGTTACAAACCCGGTGAACTGGTACTTGCTACAACCCACTCATTGAGTAATGCCTCACGGGGTATAAGTAACAAATTTGCACCGAAACGGGACGGACCCTACGTTATCAAGAAGCGACATGGTCCATCGTCCTACTAAATTGCTGACCCACACAAGCCAGAAGTTGTGGTTGGCGTATATCACTCCTCGGCTTTGGTGCCCTATGCCGGAAAATCATCCACGTTACCAGCCCCTGTACAGTCCTTGAGGAAAAGAGGACGACCACGAAAGCAAAACCCGGAGCATGGTAGTAACGAAGGGCAAGCGAAGAAACGCGGAAGACCCAAGAACACGCCTCCAATTGCTGGATCATCGTCGGGCCGACTTCAGATCCAGAGGGGGAGAATGTAACAACAATAACATAACGTCGCACCGTCGCACGTCACACTGGGCGTGGCCTCCCCGCGTGCGATCGCCCCACCGCTCGACCCCACCGCTCGCCGCCGACCAGCGCCTATAAAGCACCTCCACCGCCGTGCATACGCTCAGTGAGACGCGGCTTACCCATGACAAAAAGAACTCCACAATCGTTACACGACACCCGCAACGCGCAAAGCGACCTAGGTTAATATAGGCGCTAAGCGCGCGGCCCACACACACATGACTCCACACTCGCAGAAAAACCCAAAAAGTTCCACACGAGCAACGCACACACAACTCAAGTCGCTCGACACACACTACAACGCTCCGCACCCTACAGCGCTACCGGCTAGATCTGGTTCACGCTGCGGGGGGCGGGGAAGACTCCCACTGTGGGGAGCGCCAACCAAAACCGACGCCCTCGCTGCTAGACCGGTCCTTGTTGGGCCTTCCCTAGGGAACTAGGGATCTCACCCGGCAGGGACCTGGTCGCACGGGCGCCGTGAAGCACTTAGGGCGCTCCTACAGATACACCCCAGAAACACACCCCAAAACGCTGAGGGGAGGCAAGCTGCCCCCCCTCTTGCGATTAGGTGTGCAGTAAAGCACCCCCACCCCCTCCGAGGAGGGGGAGGGGAACCCAATGACGGGCCCCCGATTTCGTGGGCCGAGAGAAAAATCCCTCGGGCAAGGGGCCAATAAAGCCCCAAAACCGATTCCTCGCGCCCCCTGCGGGGGCGCAGAGACGATTATCCGTCCGACATACGCTCAGTGTCCGCTGCGCTCTCGGTCAGCTTCAACCTCCCTGGTTGGACTGCTCTGAGAACCAGTACTACGCTAGCGCACGCACGGGGTCCCGCTCCCTGTACTGTACTAGACGTATATAAGTTTTTTTCTGTATTTTATTTACAATTAATAAACAACGTCTACGTTGGTTAAAACTAATTGTAGTGTGTTTGTTTTAACAAACCTGCTACAATAATATAATATTTTCGAAATTTGGGAGCAGTTAATAGACATTTACATAGTTATGCCATTAATGAACCAGAGAAGCCACATGTGCAGAAGGGATTATTTCCAAACTTCCTTGTCTTCAACGTAGTCTTTAATCTAATAATATGTTTTTTTTTTATAAGGAGTCGTTTGATGTGGGTTTTGAACTTTCCATCGCTAAGTTCTGTAACTGACTTTGGCAACTTGTTATAAAAGCGAATACTGTTTATAAGAAATGACTTACTAGTTTTAGTTAATCTAAATTTGGGTATCACAATTTCATGTTTACTACGTGTTTATATATTGTGGAATTGATTATATTATGATTGTATTTGTTCATATTATGGAAATCGCTGCTTATTTTGAAAAGTCCTAAGTTTTTACGAATATACAAAATACTAAGAGAGGGCTGAGTAAGTATATCGGTTTCTTTGAATTTATCTCTAAGGGACTCACGAGGACCCATTTTATAGATCGCGCGAGTTGCCCTCTTTTGTAAAAATGAAAACAGAATCTATATCAGCTGCCAATTCCCACATCAGAACGCCATAATACATAATACTGTGGAAATAAGCAAAGTAAACCTAGCTGTGGCTATATCAGTCAACTGCCTTATTTTTCTTACTGCATATGCAGTTGAACTTAATCTACCTGAAAGACCTCTAATGTGGTCGCCCCATTGCAATCTCGAATCTAAAGTAATATCTAGAAATACAGTTTCCGTAATAGCATCTAGATTCTTGCCATCAAGTTTTAAATTTAGACCTACTTGAGGTGCATTTGGTAATGAGAACTTAAGACATTTAGTTTTGTTCGCAATAAGTAAAAGATTATTGGCTGCGAACCATTTCGAAAGAACTGCCAGACTATTGTTGACATGTAAGACATCTGTACCTTTTCTATCTATTTAAAAAAATAAGAAAAGAGTCATCAGCGAATAGAATTATATCTATTATATAAAATAAAAATTAATTATTATCTATTATAAAATTTAAAAGATAAATTGGCCATCATGTAAGGAAGGTCATTAATATAAACTAGAATTAGGAAAGGGCCAAGAATTGATCCTTGAGGCACGCCGATCTTGACTAAAGACCCCGAGGACATCGCCCCGTTAAAGTTTACTTTTTGCTGCCTGTTTGATAGATAGGAAAGAACAAGATCAGCAGCTTGTCCACGAATTCCGTAGTGGTGTAATTTACAGATCAGTGTTTTATGGTCAACGCAGTCAAACGCTTTTGAGAGGTCACAGAAAATGCCAATTGCATCCTGGGACTTTTCCCAGGATTCCAAAATGTGACTAACATTAGTTTTAACTCCTGCGTCAGTCGTCGACCTACCTTTCGTGAAACCAAACTGGTGACTATGTAAAATCCCATTTGAATTAAAATGTGACAACATCTGGTCTAGCATGATTTTGTCATAGATTTACTCAATGCTGGTAGCACAGATATAGGTCTATAATTAGAGGGATCACTCTTACTACCCGATTAAAAAATTGGTACTACTTTACTATGTTTAATTAAATCAGGAAACGTACCGCTATCTAGACATTGATTAAATATGCCTGTTAGGACAGGGGCAATTGTGTCAATGATATCTGCAAGAACCTTAACGGAAATCCCCTTCAGTGTTTTTTTATGTTAAGACTTTTGAATGTTTTTTTCAATTGTGACAATAGAAATGGACAAAAATTCAAAACTTGGAATATCCTTACTGAAGTTTTCTTTTAGAAGAGATTCAGCTAATATAGATGATGAGCGGAGATATTTCGTAACCTCTATTGGGATGACCATAAAGAATATTATATCGCCAGATAATTATTATAGTAGGTACATATTTGTTTGTTTTAAATGAATAATTATTTGTGTACTAATGGTTATTACATTAAGTTTACCGATTTTTTATGATTAAAAGCAGGTTTCACTGAATCAATATTGCTCTGCTATGCAAGTTAACTAAGGTGAGTTAATGAAGTTAATGGTGCATTTCGTGTTATCGTCAAACTACTGAAAATATGTAGAGGTTTCAGTGGAATGACTTGACAATGCTGAAGACATGAAGGGGCTTCAGTATTGTATTGTAAAATTTAATATTTTGAGGCAAAAACATGAAGGGGTTTCGTCCTCGGACTATTTGGTATGTGAGATATTTGTTGTAGATATGTAGAGGCTACAACGAATATAATGTTCAATGAAAATCAGGTACTGTAGTAATAATGATATTTTTTTGTATTAAATGCTTAATGTACAATTTAATTATTTTCACGAGACGTGAATTTGTCAGGAAAGGCCGACTGTTAACTATTGTTATTGTTTAATTTAATTATGTTAAGCCATGTTCTAAATATTATTTATTTTTATAATCATGTATTTGCAGTTTTTATATTTTCTGTTGTAAAGTTGTAACCATGTGCCCAAATGAAATTACATCGATTACTTATTAGTTGTTAAACTGACTTTTGCCGGTTGACAGCAGCTAGCTGTCAAACGGTAGCCTACGTGTACAGCCTCACTTGGGAACATGGCAGTCGAGCTTGAACACTCGCAGAGTGAAGACGTATTTCGTGTTATTAGAAACAGTATTATCAAAGTGTAGTATTGATATTAAACTAATTATTAAGCTATACAGACTTTGCTTTCTTTGCAACCTTATAGTGGATTACATATTGTACTTCCACAAGTTTTCAAGCAAAGGTGTCATTAACCTTGCCAGTGTGTACCAATAACAATATTTTAAAATAATAAAACAAAATACTTCCCGGGATTGATGTTGAAATCCATTGACGGAGTGATTATTATCTTTACTTTTCTGGTGTCTTTGTCTTTGTTTATTCTGCTGCTTCGGTCATTCTGTGCTGTACATGTTGTTATGCTTAAGTGCACCATGAGGCTCATCTAGAATTTCATGATTTTGTTTCTATAAGTCATTGATTGTTTCTCCTCCTAAGGATAGCGTTTGATATTTTCGTATTGTGTTCTCAGTGTCAGTTGTGATCATAGTGCAGTAGGCCACAGCACATTGCCGTCCACCAGCTACATGGATGAGAATGCAGCCAACTCCTAGGCTACTGGCACCAGAACTATTAAGTTCAGTGCGTTTTCGCTTTACGGAAAATCATTCTCTTCAGTATCTTCCTTTACATGAGTTTGTAGCGGCATCTACATCGCTACATGCGAACTACGCATCAAAGACCTGACGTCACATAACATCCTGACGTCACAAAAATCCTGCATCGCGCAATTAGAGTTAACCGCGCGATAAACAATATATAGAATCTCCCAACTTCAAACCGGTCTGGTCGGAGGATCCTCCCTTTTCTATGGGGGATGAGTGAACTTTACACCCTGTTCCTCATACCCCTAAAAGTTAATTGCCACTGCCAGCACCTGTTGCCATCATCATTAAATTTGTAATCAATCTTCATGTTCAGTACGTTCATCAGGGTCGTAGGAAGAAATATTTCAGTTGTCGTGGCAGTAGCTGGGCAACCAGTCGCTCACTCTTGGAACACATCATGTTCACGGTTTCAGAGAAAAAATCTTTTGGCACGCACTCGGTCACGGTAGTGCAAGCAGGTTTCGCAGTTGGACGTAATTCTTTGGATGTCCGGCATAACCATGAGCGGAAGGGGGTATCTACTCTGTGCCGTGTCTGACTCGTCTCCGGTGTAATTATTCGTTGATGGTAGATATAGGTAGTTGATTTTCAATCACACACAATTCTAAACTCAAACTCAAAGCATTTATTTCAATTATAACGTTTACACTTTTGAGTTAGCACTTTGTCACATATCAAGGAGTGATTGAAGCTAGTCGCCCATTCCAAAACGAAGTAGGTACTGATGGAGAAGAACGGGCAAGACACTCTTTTAAATCAAAACATTATGTTACAGAGGGTAAATACAACTTTTCTTTTACATCTCGTCTCCCACGCGCCATTTTTTGTGTCTGTGCCCATTCTCTAAGTCAGCGGATATATCGCGTATTCCAATACAAAATCTTATTACTTAGTTAGTTCAATAAAACTTATAAATAATGCTAAAATGCTTATCAGTTAATTATTTTATAATTAAACAATGCTAATATTCACAAATACAAAGGTCATTCAAAATTAAAGTTAAATTAGAACCTTTATTACTTTTTACACCTTCGTTCTTACTACTTTTGACAACACTTCCTGTGATTCAAGGAATTTAATCAAACAACAGGTATTCATTAGTAAATTGCAGTGTAAAATAATCTTATTACTTTATAGTTGGTTTTCTATTATTGAAACTGATTTAGTTCTCGTATTACATTATTAAATTCAGTTATTGATCATAATATTCGCAAATCGCGCCATCTTCGTGACATTAGGTAGCGCTTTGCCATAAACAAATTTACTATCAAATGACCACTTGTCAGTATGACTAAAAACCCAAAAATCATTAATTAAATGTTCCCTTTTAATTCCAACTATAGTTTCGGCTCTAAAATTGAAATTAGTTTAATAATTTCACTATCAGTATTATCGACTAACTGACTGAGTTCACAAGTTTGGCAATAGATGGCATCTGATCTCAAAGGAACTGATACCTTGATTAATGCTTGTGACAGCATAGCACTTTATGGCTACGCATAGGATTATGTTATAATCTTTACAGGTTGACGCCTTCGCGGCGACTTATATATTATCTATATATATAAAATGGTAAACTGACTGACTGACTGACTGGGTGATATATCAACACACAGCCCAAACCGCTGGTCCTAGAGACATGAAACTTGGAGGGTGTGTTTTTTGTGAAGAGTAAGTATCCACTTAGAAAGAATTTTTGGGAATTCCACCCCTAAAGGGGTAAAATAGGGATGGAAGTTTATTTGAAAGTCCGTCAGTTTTGAAGTTAGGATCTTCAAATTTTGTGTTTAGGCTGAAGATTGAAAACTAATTTATACGTTTCCCAGCGTTTCTGATAATTCCACCCCAAAGGGTTAAAAAGGGAGATGAAGTTGAAAAGACCTTAATTTTAGAAGAAAAATCACTAAATTTACTATCTAGGCTTATGGTTGGAAGCTAACGCAACGGTGTTGTTAGAATTTCAACCATAAAGGGGGTGAAAAGGGCATGAAATTTTGTTTTTAATTAGTCCTTTATTTTTTAAGTTAAAATCACTAATATTTCGGCTTATGGTTGGAAACTAACACAATGTAAATCGTTGTTTTTTTTTTTTTTTCAACCCACAAGGGCGATGAAGTGTTGTATTGAAGTTGTTCATTCGCAAAATTTTGTACTCAAGTAAAAATAATATAAGTACACGTGTACTGTTTCTAACTTTACAGTATTTTACATAGAGCGACTGCCTATCTGACCTCCACAACGCAGTTACTGGGTAATATGATACCCCTTGGTAAGAACGGTTTTCAGACTTTCGGGCTTCTGACTTCCCGTAATGACTGTCAAAGATCCACGAATGACAGCCGGGATCAACAGCTTAACGTGCTTTCCGAGGCACGGACGGGTCTCTGTATGTAAAGATGGTAACCCATCCACAGACCAACCGCGGCAAGTGTAGCTTAACCTTATCGATCGACCTGTGCGGCTGTTATTATTTAGCCACGGGCCCCTCCCCCGGAGAACTCCCCCAATCCCCTTCTTCGGGAGAATCGATATAGATATAGATTAGGATAGTTAGGAAACGAACAGAATGCGATACTGCTCATCCCTCATAGCAAATAGCGTGATAATTTGTATTTGTGCAATGGAACTAGACTCCAAGTAACAGCTCTCCGCTGCAATGTTATTGAGGCCAAAATACTAACTGGATCTGCTAGAGGAAACAGTCTTCGTGCAGCGTATACCATAGATACCAAATGACCTTCCGTTTGAATTTAAAAGATTGCAGTTCCCAATCAAGTTTTGTTTCGCGATGACTATTAATAAGTCACAGGGACAAACTCTGAAATTTGCTGGAGTTGATTTGCGGCAAGACTGTTTCTCCCACGGCCAATTTTATGTGGCTTGCTCACGTGTTAGCTTTCCAACTAGCCTGGTTGTTTTAGTGCCCGCTTCCGAATTAGTGAAAAACATTGTATATACCTACCTAGAGAAATACTGTGAAGAATTTAGGTAGATACCGGTCCTTTACAGTAGGCATTTCTTTTCAGTATTCCTCAATTATCACACGTAGTGGAGGACAATTTAGCCATGAACAAAGCTCTATTATTGTTATTTTTATAATAATTCATAATTATCTAAAAAAAAAATTATACTCTACGCAGACGAAGTAAAATAAATTAGTAACGAAATCAAACCTTACATTGAATATTCGAATCTGATGCCGAAAATATAGTTTTTACGTTTTTAGAATTATGGTCTGTCTGTTTGTATGTATGTTCCGGTTTGCACAAAAACGGATTTGGATGATATTTGGCACACAGATAGTTTATAACCTGGATTAACCTATAGGTTATTTTTTAATACCGGTAGTACGTTCCCGTCGGATATTTTTCGACATCTACGCGGGCGAAGCCGCGGGCAAAAGCTAGTACTTCTATATTTACACAGCCCAGCTACATACTACAAAGATCTTTTGGATGGCGTAAATAACTCGATAGCCCTCGATAACGAACAAATTCGAAGTTTCATAGTGAACATTATAAATCAGCATTTTTCGTGTCCTTCACCACACAATCCTCACTTTTGAAAACTTCATGAAAATCAATTTTGAGAACGCCAAAAAATAGTCAAGAAATAGAAAAATAAATAAAAAATAAATAATAATATAATAGTAAATAGTCACCTAATTTAAAAAAAAAAATGTGTCCTGGGACACAGTAGAAGTGAAACTTCAACGGACATGTGGAAAAACGAATCGCAACGGACAAGTGGAAATGCATTTTTTATTTAATTAAACATATTTTATTTTATCAAACAAAAAGACTGAATTCAATCCGGAATCAAAAAAAACTTCCATAGTCTACTACTCTAAACTTATACACACACAAAGGAACATTAACAAATGCACATATTTCGTCATCAATCTTCATACGGCTCATCTACGTTATAATCCAATCCAAGGTTGCCTACGGCACTTCATTTCTTGACATTGACTGTCCCGTACGCGTACGGCCCGTACCCCAGTGACGCCTACATTGCATAAGGTGCTGCCTAGCTAGCCGAGCAGGGTGAGCGGCTACCACGCAACTTTTTTCTAATACTTACATTTTTAAACTCGTGATATCTTTCGAATGGAATGTCCGAATTGAATAATTCAAAAAATTATATAAAGGTATTGAAGCAGTCTTGAATATATTCTATTTTGATAAGGATTAATCCCAAGATACAAATAAAGAGCCTTTTCTAGCGGCGGCATTTCAATTAAATTTAAATAATAAAATAACACTTATTGTGGCATAACTATAATAGTTAGACATATGCTGTCGCGACACTTTTTGTAAATAATGATGGGTTCTGCAAAGTCGTAGTACATTATTTTATTCTATCATCAATAGTTTTCGCAGCGCACGCGATGTAAACAATATTTTAGGTATTTTTTTTACTACTTGGATTACATTATTGGAGTTTTAGGAAGGATTCCATTTTTTTTTTGAAAATATAATATAGCCTATGTCACCCAGAGATAGTGTAGCTTCCCAACAGTGAAAACATTTTTCAAATCGGTTCAATATAAAAACTTGAGACTCCAATCTATTCTCTCCCTCCGCAGCTGCAGCCTCTCACCACGCGGTATATCGTCTACCCCCTCCACACGGCCGTAACGCTTTTTCATGACAGAAAAATCCTAATACCCCCGTCTATATAGAAGTTTCACTTCAAAAAATTGTCGCATTATGGTTCCGAAGTTATAGCTATAAGTTGGTGAGGATTGTGGGGTGAACATCTCCACACAATCCTCACCTCAGTGCAAGCAAACGGCTGGGAGTATCGACTTGGTTTCAATTCCAAAAAATAGTCAATATTAAAGGAGATTGACCGATCTGGACCAAATGCTGCCCAGGCATGGGAATACTTTCATTTGTTTCCTTACATGAATAGACATTTAAAATTATAAATGAAATTAAAAAAAAACATCCACGGGGTTATGTGGTATCTAAAAACTTTTTGATGCTTTAACTCTTGATTTTTTTTTTTAGCTTTTTCGTGAAATAATACTATTATCTTACTTATTCTACCTCCCAAGTCCAGTCCTGACCTCGCTAGTCACGCTCGAAGCAAGTTTTTTTGTAAGCTCTATACGAAAATGACAGCTTTGTATAGCGCTGTCTCGATTTTCAATTCACAGCGAGAGTTGAGAGAAATCATAAGTCTCGCTTGCTCATATTCAGATTTGGTATGTGTCTGTCTCTTTCGCGCACGGTGGGTTTCTCTATACCAATGCGCAACGCTGTAGCAATGTGCAACTAATTCGAGCGCACATAAAGAGCAGATATACATCTTCAAAAGTGTATCATTGCTTTATTTTAATTGACGAGAACAATTATGGGCTCGATTCCGTTCAAAATTATTGCTGCTCATGTTTTACTGGGCGAAGGACGATCGGCAGTTGTGCCCACGTTGTTTGCTAGTTTGGTTTTTGGGGTGGGCTAGGCACCAAGACGTTTTGAGGCGCCCTGCTTTATTTTTAGATTAAATAATTATAGACGACGATGAGGATGACGATTGATTAGGTATTTTAATGTTTACATGAGGCCGTATAGAGGAAAATTTATTATGTTGTAAACCTATGTAACGAATAACAATTGATTGATTCAATGAGTATCCTTAACTAAGTGTTGTTATAATAATATAATCCATTGTTTATAATATACCGTCTTTTATTTAAAAAATAAGCTGTTGATTATGATTTTTCGTCAATGTAAAACCTATACAATAGATATTTTTTTCTCAATACTCCTCGGATAGATTCTGAAGCGCTTTGGGTTACAGACTAGTATTAGTCTAAGGAACATTATGCACTATGATTCAATGATGGGCAACACTTGGTCCAACGTCCATACAAAAATGGTCAATCTCCTTTAGTCATAACGCTATGCCAAATCTCGAAAATAGTCATTAAGAGATTCCAGAGGTGTCTTGGTGAGGATTACGTGGTGAGCCTTTCTCGCCACAATCCTCACCTGATTACCGCGGAATGCTTACGTTTTTTAATTTAAATTTGGTGTCAAAAAATAGCCAAGAAATAGTTGTCTCCAACCGTGATAATTTCGACCTGATTTACTATGTAGAAGTATGTTAAACTTCCATGTAAACTTCTACATACATTTTCGAGTCGAGTACAGTTGAGCACAAAATTATGAAGTACGAATTTTTAATGGTCTCCTTATTTTTGGTTGTATTATTGTAAGTTATGTAGCTATTTTAGGTAGGTATTTTAACCCTTAATTCGACGGATATTTTGTTAAATTCAATTTGTAAAATCGTTACAGATTTTAGTTCTTAGCTTGTAGAGGGCCGTAGAAAAAATACACTCATTACAGTTTCCTGAAAAACCTACGTCCATTATACTGGACATTATCAAGTTCATAGTTCAGGAAAATACTCAGTATAATTTCGAAAATTAGTCTCATAGTTACATTGGCTTACGCTTAAAACACTAATAGGAACTCTGAAAACTTATAAGTACGAAGAACTCAAGTATTTTTTGAACATACGTATAATAATAATTAAATATCTATAAAATCTTCATAATAATTAACTAGAAGGCTGATTGTTTTTGAATAAGCGAAATGCTTATTCAAAAACAATCAGCCTTCTAGTTCTTAAAAATATCAATGTAGATTAATCTATATCAACTCTCACTTGCTTTTTGGTCGCCTGCCTACCTTTTACTTATTGTGGAAATTATAAAAGCAATTTCTTTTGGCCACTAAGCACAACCTCTGCTTGCATTTGGAACAATGTATGTTCGTTTTATTGTTCTTGCAGAACTTGCAACGTCCATATGTCGTATATTCAAGCCAGTGGCTGTAGCCGTCATAACGCACAGAAACAGGTGGCCTCGGTGCACTTGGGTTTTAGATCAGTGCTTTTTTCGGTACAGAGCTTAGTGGTTCCGTCTCAATTGATCTTCCCTTTTGCCTCAATTCGACTGCCAACCTCTGTCTAAACTTTTTCAGGTTTATGTTTTTCAGGCTCTTCATGTTGCATTTTCTCCTGTAGAGTAGCCAAGCATTGTTAACCGCTATATCTAACATTTGGCCAAAGATGTTCATGTACTAACGACGGCTCTTGAAAGATGTTCTGTAGAGAGCTATCAACATGTCGCACAGGTCAAAGCCTCCCATATGTTGATTGTAGTGTCGAACTAACTGCGGACACACGACACCAATTTTTTTTTTCTGTTCTTTACTCCATCTCTTTATTTCTTGAACTGGGTAAGCATCTGCGTAACAACAGGCCAAAGTCACAACTTTATTGTCGTATCATTTGACAATGGCGATCTTTTTGTCATTGTCTACGACTTGGCTAAATGAAGCTATGCCTCTTTTCTTCAGTTCTTTGTCACTTATCAGTCCCTTGATGCAACCTTTCAGTCTGTTTTGCCGTATGGTTCCGAGACTGAAAATTCCCCAGTGTTCACGTAGATACCAGATCAAGTCGAGCGTTGTGAAATAGTTATCGAAATAAACAGCACATCCTGGAGTGTGAATTGTCTTGCAAAGGGCTAATACCAATTTAGCACCCAGTGTCATCTGTTCTTCCTCCTCGCTGAAATCGATATACCGGAAGGTGTCATCGCCGCCGTACAATAGAAAATCATAGACGATTCCAGACGCACCAGCGCGTACTACGTTCTTGAATCCCCATTTATTAGGTTTCATGGGGTTATACTGTCTCCGGTTTCCTGCTTTAGAACCCTTATACGGTATAGTCATCTCATTTATGCTAAACTGTTTCTTCTTCCGTTGCAAGGCAGTTTCTCCTTATTTTTTCAATGAATGGTCGTATCTTGTAATATCTGTCCTCATCTGAATTGGCGTTGTCCACAAAGTGAATGTTGCGTCGAATCTGCTCGAATCGTTTCAATGGCATGACGTTGTTTCAATGGCATAACGTCAGCCACTCGGGAATATCTGAATTCTGTAGACCAATAGTCTAGATAAGAAGGCATTTTCACTATACCCATAATAAGACAACAGAAAGCAGATTTTAGAAATAACAAGAATATGCCCGGGAATACGCACGGGAATTGAAAGAAGATACAGATCTAGTACTAGAATAATTAAATACGGAGTCCCACAATGCAGTGTGTTAGGACCGCAACTATTCTTAACTTACATAAATGATCTCCCTAAAGAAATAAAGCATCCTATGGTACTATTTGCTGACGACAGCACGGTAGTAGTAAAGTTTGACGATCCTAATACATACGAAGCAGAAATAAATTTGACATTGAATAAAATAATTACTTGGCTAAATAATAATAATCTCGTCATAAATCTAGAAAATACTAAAATAATGCATTTTTATCAGAGGATTCCTAATGTGAACCTTGACATTAACTATTTGGGGACTAAAATAGAGTCGGCAACCATGACTAGATTCCTTGGTGTTATTATAGATAATACCTTGTCCTGGAAACCGCAAACGGACAATATTTGTAAGAAAATGAATAAATTTGCTTATGCACTTTATAAACTGGCGAAAATTGTAAGCCTAGAATCTCTTTTAATGGCTTATCATGGCTATGTAGCATCCACACTAAGATTTGGCATAATATATTGGGGCAATTCAGTAAATAAAGAGTATGTCTTCAAAGCCCAAAAAAGATGCATCAGAGCTATGTGTGGGTTACAAAGTACTGACAGCTGTCAACCTCTATTTAAAAGCCTCAAAATCTTAACCTTAACTTCACTGTATATTTATGAAGTAAATATATTTGTTAAAACAAACATCTCCCTATATGAAAAAGCTTTTAAAAACCAATATAGAAAACTACGTGATACAAATAAGTTAGAGCTTAAAGTACCATATGCACGTACGGCTTTAATGAGGAAAAGCTTTTTTTGTATGGCCCAAAGAATATTTAAAAAGTTACCTTGCTCAATAAAAAGTTTAAATTTTGTAAATTTCAAGTGTAAATTATGTAACATCTACAGAAATGTTAATAATGTGAAAAAAATTAAATAATAATAATAATGTGTAAAAAATTGTAAAAAAAAAAAAAAAAAAAAAAAAAAAAAAAAAAAAAAAAAAAAAAAAAAAAAATTTTTCTTATCTTTATTATTGACATTATTACATTTCGTTAAATATTTTCATTAATTATCTAACATTACCTATTACATTTTATTAAATTACATTAAAAAAATTGACATTGATACTACTGAATTATTTTATTTTATATTAATTTACTTAATTGGCGAAAGCCTCCCATAAATGTATATTTGTACGCCAAATGGCAAAACATGGAGAAACTAATATAACAATTGTAACATCTCGCACACTGTTGTAACCTATGTTTACAAATAAAGAATATTGATTGATTGATTGATTGATTGAAGAACCATGAGAAAGTCTTTCAACTCTTCGATAGTCAATTGTAAACATTTGCCAGTTCTTTGGGTTGCGTACAAGTTCGTATTGTCGACAATATCAACGAGTATATCTGGGGAGAAGAACCGATGAAAAAAGTCCAACGGTGAGTCAGTATCCGGTAAATCAAAAACGAAGTCGTTTGATTCAATGTCAGCCTTGTGTCTGAATTGTCCTTTATTCCATTTGTAACTCACAATGAGTGTTTTCTTGGTCTTTTTTGCGCGGACATTTGGCACAGCTCGTACTGGTTGTTTTCGCTTACGCCTGGTGGTTCTTGGTGTTGATGAAATAGCAATAGACGAAGCATTTGGTGATGGAATCGACAATAATGAAGCCAAACTTGGTAAGGCATTATAATTTACTTCACAAGTCGGTAGTAGCACATCGTTAATAACAGGAGTCAACGGAGGTCGCGTAAGGTTCAAGTCGTCTTCGACTTCCAACACAGGGTTGTTCTCACTGCCATTGACCCTAGGACAGTCCTCTGTTTGAAGACTTTTGCCTACTGTCTCCATGAAAGTATCATCATCAACGTTAGTCTCGTCACTGTCGATTGAAGTATTGTCTTGTGTATAATTTTCGGAGTTGTCTAATATATTCATACGCTCCAAGTATGAATGGATGGAAGGGCAGGGTGAGGAGGACAACTCTTCAGTTCTATGAACAGCAATTTCCTCTTCATTCTCAGGTTCCGAACCACTATCTACATCCGATGAAGCATTTTCAGGTGGCACCAATGCTACTAAGCGATGTCCTCTAGACTTGAAGCCCTGAAAAACGAAAAGTAGTAATGTGTAAAACATTTTATTTGCGGGTTCTTCAAAATATTATTACGAGAATCAACAAAAGTAAATTTTCTAATAATACGGCTACGGGAAGAATACTAGACATACGATTTTGTATTTCATTTTCTACTACTTTGATGAGGGGAAGAATATTGGACATAGTATTTAGCAGTTACTTTACTAGGAATTCGACGACGGGTAGTAAGTATACTGGACATACAAGTTGTGGGCGTCATAAAAACTAAACAAAACTCAGTAAGATAATCAAAACATTATAAGTAGCTTTACGGGTATGTTATCTTTAGTTACCAATGATATTACAAGGAAATAAGCCGTGAAACAATGAATAAAATGCAACTTACCGAAAGCCCGCGCAGCGAGTCCTTCCTCCCCGCCATCTCGCCGGCGACTGCTCGCGTCCCGTCAATGTGTACGCGTTGTTGATTTTTGACAAAGTAGTTAGATAGTTCAGGGTGCAATTATACCACCTAGGGCTCTAGTTCTACGGTCTATTTTTTTATGTAGATTTTTCTTCATTCAATGGGAAGTATAATGCACGGCTTCGAATTAAGGGTTAAGTATGTGTCCTCCGCCACGTCTGTCTGAACGCGATAAACTCAAAACTTCCGAACGGATTTTCGTGCGGTTTTCACCAAATCTTCGATGTTATTGGCTTGATTTGTATTCTGTTTATTATTTCTAAAAGCCTAAATAAGCTTTTGGAAATAATGAATAACATGAAAAATATTAAAGATAGACCCCCCCTTTTAAAGTAAATTTTCGATAATTTTTATGAATATTCAGAAAAATACGGGCGGTCACATGCCCATGGGCGGCTTTGTATACAGGGTTATTGATTATATGTCGGCAATCCATTAGGGGATGTAGGAGATTTCATGTCATTTGCAAGCTTTCTTTGACATATAACCAATAACCCTGTTTATACAAGGTGCAGTTTTGGATCTGCAAAACATTTTAGGAGGATGTTAGTGATTCTCGACCCGAATCAACAATAAAATGGGCAGGTATTTTTTTTTCATTTTATTCTTATTTACGGAAATCGGTAAGTGTGAACTCCCCTTTTTAAAACGCGGCCAATCTGTACGTGTCCTTAAACTGCGCTTTCACACTCACAAACAAACGCAACCGACATTTCTTTCATAAATCCAAAGCACCAACCACCACCCGCTCCCTCTCCAACTAGCCACGCCCCCGCGGCCATCGCAACCGCATAAATCGGGTCAATTTATTAGTGTAATTGATGACGCCGTGTATGTGCATACGTTTGCAAATTCCGCCCCTCAAGTGCGCCTTCGATTAACGGTCGCGATAGGTACCTACTACCTAGTTGTAAAGATGGCGGACTGATACTCCAATGTAGAATTGGTGGAGATGGTCCGCTTGTATGCCATCAGTGGAGACAATGTATCTCGAGCCATCGAAATGTTCGCGGAGTTATTCCCCAATCGGCAACGTCCCTCACACAGGGTAATGCTGGCTGCTACGCAGAGACTGCGCGATTATCGGCAGTTCGACGTTCCCCAGCATGCTGAAGGTCGCGGCAACGTAGGCCTGCCTGTCGCCTTGCAGGAAGATATCCTGGAATTCTTCCGGCGAGAGCCACGGGCAAGCACGCGGGAGGCTGGTCGACGGTTTGGAGTGCACCACTCCACAGTGTGGCGGCTACTGCACAAAGAAATGCAGCATCCTTTTCATTACCGCAAGGTACAGGATCTCCACCAACGTGATAACGCCGCGCGAGTTACATTTTGTCGCTGGTTGCTGGAACACCAAGACGCCAACATCCTGTGGACGGACGAGTGTTTATTTACTCGAGTTGGCGTCTACAATGTTCATAACGAACACTGGTGGGCTCACCGCGAACACAACCCGCACGTGACTAAAAGGCATTCTTTTCAAGTGAGGTTCAGTTTAAATGTGTGGGCTGGCATAATGGGAGACCAATTGCTTGGACCCCATTTTATCGATGGTCACCTCACTGTGCCACATATCTGGAGATGTTGCAATACGTCGTCGAGGAAATGTTGGAAGAAGTTCCCCTGGGAAGATTCCCTTCGTGAAAAATTCAAAGAAGTAAATATTCTGACTGTAGCCTCACAATATATATTTGAAAACCTTTTGTATGTACACAAAAACATATCAAATTTTAAGAAAATGTCCGATATTCATAGTATAAATACCAGGAATAAACACAACCTTGCAGTAAGATCCGCCGCCCGAGGCAAATCCTTTCCGACCCAGACGACCCCATAACCCTCCTCCAGGAGAGCAATAGGGAAACCAGTACAGTGAGAAAACACACACACCGACACACTTTCCGACCTCACCGCAGAGGTCCGCGATCACGACCCTCCCGAGTAAATGATACTCCCCCCTGACCCTTGCTCGACGATGCGCCAGCCCGCGTCGATGATGCTGAGCCTGTAGCTTTAAATTCCCCGACTAATAATAATGATATACCTTCTATCCAGCCTGTCCCTCTTGCTGTCCTCCCCCCAGCGAACGCCCTAAGCCGAGGTTCGTACCCCACAGGGGGTGCCCTTAGCGAGCGTTCGCCTAGTTTTAATTAGCATAGTTTTTGCCCCTGGCTGGAGGCTTTGAGTGTAGAAGCTTAAGGCAGCCACAGGATTGACCGGTTGAGTAGTCATGACCTTAGTGGTCAGCTACGAGATGCCCTACAAAAAAAAAAAAAACAACCTTGCTGTACATCACACTCGTCTCCACAGAGTAGGCAACTCGTTCATCGGTCAATGTATACGCTTTTACAACAAACTTCCCATTGACATTCGAAACTTACCTATTAAACGATTTAAAAATTATATTAAAACCAAACTTTGTAAAAAAGAGTACTATAAAATTTCTGATTATTTGGAAGATAAAAAAGCTTGGGATTGAGCTGCTCGCTCTGCTAAACCTTGTGATAAAACCATAAAACTTGACATTAGAATTATTTAGTAAAATCATCAAAATATACCAGTTTTATTTAAACATTCATATAATTGAATATTACATTCAAAATGACATGATTACTTTGTAAAGTATTATATTTTTTAATTACCTATTGTGAATGTGAGGACTATGTAGATATTTTAATTTTTAATGTTTTTTTTTGTTTTCTCTACTCAGTTTTTTTATTTCCTTTCTCAGATAGTTTTAATAATGGTCTGACGGTTTGAGTAGTTTATGCGGCCTACCCAAATGTCCTTTCTTTGGTATGTTCGTCGAGTTGAGCTCCTTATGTTCTGAGTTGAGCTCCACGATTACTGACAAATGCTTGCACTGACTGGACAGGTCCACTCAAATCTGTGTGGTTCTTTTCTCAAAAGACCATTTCAGACACTAATCTACATGGTCCTCATATGGCTTGACCAAGATTATGTCTGGACTTTAAAAGAGACTGTGACCTCTGAGTTTGTTTCGGCCTTTCTTCTCAGAGTAGTCGGATAGGAAACGCCGAACTCATCTAGCAAATTTTAATAATATATTTTTTTATATGACGTGTAAAAGTGATTCCTATATCCTATTTACAGAATAAACAATTCCATTTCATTTCATTTCATTGGGAGTAGAACGCAACATGTACTACCAGCAGGACGGTGCACCTCCTCACTACGGTAGGCAAGTACGTGAGTACTTGAGTGACAGGTTTGGCACCCACTGGATTGGTCGCGGTGGTCCAGTGGCTTGGCCTCCGCGTTCTCCGGACCTCACGCCCCTGGACTTTTATCTGTGGGGAGACGTTAAAAGATTGGTGTACACAGACGAAATCACCAGTGTTACCCAACTACGTGCAAAAGTGATCAGTGCTTTCGACACAATAAAAACGAATGTGTTTGTGTTACGTAAGCTGAAGGAAAATCAGCAACGTCGTGCTAGACTGTGCCTGCAGTGTGACGGTGGAAACTTTGAACAATATCTCCAGGTAACATAAGTAGGTAATTTATTTATTTATTTGTAAATAGACAATAATTTGTAAATACGATGTTAGCTAAATCAACTTGATTAGTGTAAATAAGTTGATTTAAAATTTTTAACTACGCCAAAATACCTATCAGACAAAATGAATCACTTAAGGACGCGTTTGCAAAATTGATCTACTACGTCGACACGGGTCACACACACAAGTGTACGCTCGGTTAGCTGCGGGAATAGTAGTGAAGTGAACTAATTTTGATACTTTGGAAAATTGTTTTTTTTTCTAATGTCTTTATATTACTTGGTACCTACAATAGTTATTTATGCTATAAGTGCGGAAGGTAGGTCATCTTACGCACGTGTATCATACAACGTTTTACTATGCATTGTGCGAGGAAATTAAAAAAAACTTGAGAGGTGTCAAGGGACACCCGGATGGAACGAAGTTCCTCTTTCTATGAGAGAGAGAGAGAGAGAGACAGACACAGAAACACGCGCACGCCGCACGGCTTACAGCTATAGCAAAAAGTGTCGTTACAACTTTTGGTCTTAATTTTTTCTAAACTCTAAGGTCTCTAGACTTTGACTCCGACTCCGACTCCGACTCCGACTGACTCCGACTCCGACTCCGACTGACTCCGACCGACTTCGACTGACTCCGACTGACTCCGACCGACTCCGACCGACTCCGACCGACTCCGACTGACTCCGACCGACTCCGACAGACTCCGACCGACTCCGACTGACTCCGACCGACTCTTACTGACTCCGACCGACTCCGACTGACTCCGACACCAACTCCGACTCCGACTCCGACCGATTTCGACCGACTCCGACCGATTCCGATGCCGACTCCGACCCCGACTCCGACTCCGACTCCGACTCCGACTCCGACTCCGACTTCTACTCCGACTGACTCCGACCGACTCCGACCAACTCCGACCGACTCCGACTGACTCCGACCGTCTCCGACCGACTCCGACAGACTCCGACCGACTCCGACTGACTCCGACCGACTCCGACAGACTCCGACCGACTCCGACTGACTCCGACCGACTCTTACTGACTCCGACCGACTCCGACTGACTCCGACACCAACTCCGACTCCGACTCCGACCGATTTCGACCGACTCCGACCGATTCCGATGCCGACTCCGACCCCGACTCCGACTCCGACTCCGACTCCGACTCCGACTCCGACTTCTACTCCGACTGACTCCGACCGACTCCGACCAACTCCGACCGACTCCGACTGACTCCGACCGTCTCCGACCGACTCCGACAGACTCCGACCGACTCCGACTGACTCCGACCGACTCCGACTGACTCCGACTCCGACTCCAACTCCGACTCCGACTCCGACCGACTTCGACCGACTCCGACCGACTCCGAGCCCGACTCCGACTCCGACTTCTACTTCGACTGCGACTTCGACTTCGACTCCGACTCCGACTTTGACTTTGACTTTGACTTTGACTTCGACTACGACTTTGACTTCGACTCCGCCATTGTGTGACACTAGACGACGTAGTGACACTTTCCGCACTAATTTACTGCTTGGAAAAGGCTCTTTTCGAGCAAATGCATTGTAAAAAATATTTTAGTACGGTTCTTTATATTTTTACTAACCTGCGGACTTGATGCAGTGACCTGAAGGTGTACTTCGGTGACTGCTACTGGAACTCCTCGATGAGTAGAACTAGGTGTGCCGAGTTTGGGCTCGTTTTGTTGTACACCTTCAGGTCACTCCATCTAGTCCGGAGGTAAGATCTCATCATAACTAACAAAACGAGCCCAAACTCGGCACACCTAGTTCTACTCATCGAGGAGTTCCAGTAGCAGTCACCGAAGTACACCTTCAGGTCACTCCATCAAACCGTAGGTAAGATCTCATTATAACTAACAAAACGAGCCCAAACTCGGCACACCTAGTTCTACTCGTCGAGGAGTTCCAGTAGCAGTCACCGAAGTACACCTTCAGGTCATTCCATCTAGTCCGGAGGTAAGGTCTCATCATAACTAACAAAACGAGCTCAAACTCGGCACACCTAGTTCTACTCGTCGAGGAGTTCCAGTAGCAGTCACCGAAGTACACCTTCAGGTCACTCCATCAAGTCCGGAGGTAAGATCTCATCATAACTAACAAAGCAAGCTCAAACTCGGCACACCTAGTTCTACTCGTCGAGGAGTTCCAGTAGCAGTCACCGAAGTACACCTTCAGGTTATTCCATCTAGTCCGGAGGTAAGGTCTCATCATAACTAACAAAACGAGCCCAAACTCGGCACACCTAGTTCTACTCGTCGAGGAGTTCCAGTAGCAGTCACCGAAGTACACCTTTAGGTCATTCCATCTAGTCCGGAGGTAAGGTCTCATCATTACTAACAAAACGAGCCCAAACTCGGCACACCTAGTTCTACTCGTCGAGGAGTTCCAGTAGCAGTCACCGAAGTACACAGGTCACTCCATCAAGTCCCAGTCGAATAGGCAATTATAAACCGTACTTACTTTTACCAAAATAAAATTATCTATATATATAAAATGGTAAACTGACTGACTGACTGGGTGATATATCAACACACAGCTCAAACCGCTGGACTTAGAGATATGAAATTTGGAGGGTGTGTTCTTTGTGAAGAGTAAGTATCCACTAAGAAAGGATTTTTGAGAATTCCACCCCTAAAGAGGTAAAATAGGGGATGGAAGTTTGTATGAAAGTCCGTCAGTTTTGGAGTTAGGATCTTAAAATTTTATGTTTAGGCTGACGATTGAAAATTAATTTATATGTATCTCAGCGTTTTTGATAATTCCAACCCGAAGGGTTAAAAAGGGGAATGAAGTTGAAAACTCCAAAATTTTCTAAGAAAAATCTCATTTTTTTTAACTAGGCTTATGGTTGGAAGATAACGCTACGGTTTTGTTAGAATTTCACACCTTAAGGGGGTGAAAAGGGGGATGAAATATTGTTTTTAATTAAAGTTCTTTATTTTTTTAAGTTAAAATCACAAATATTTCGGCTTATGGTTGGAAACTATACAACGTTAATAATCGTTGTCATTTTTTAATTTCAACCCTGGAGATCATCATGGAGAGTGTGATTGTAGTAACTCACTGCTGGGCACGCCACAATTGAGGCGATAAGCCCCCTCTTTGCGGAGTGGCTAGAAAGGCGACACGGCGTTCCCACCTTCCGCCTGACACAGGTCCTCACCGGACACGGTTGTTTCGGGAGGTTCCTGTTCCGCATAAGGCGGGAGGAACGCCCGGGTGTCACCACTGTGGATCGCCCGGAGGACACAGTGGAGCATACGGTGGAGGTCTACCTGGCTTGCCACCTGGTGTCCTTGTGGAGGCGATCGGTGACAGTGATCTCTCGCGTCCGGCCCTGGTCCAGGCTATGGTACGGAGCGAGAGGCCGTGGCAAGCCGTCACTTCCTTCTGCGAAGCAGTAATGCTCGCGAAGGAGGAGACGGAGCGCGTGGCGAAGAGGCAAATGTTGCGCCCTCACGCCCCCTAGCTGCCGCAGGAGACGCCCTGGGCGTCGGGAATCGCAGGCCGATTCCCGGCCACCGTAGGTCCGATAGAGATACCGTGGCCCCTGGCAACGTGGGTATTAGTTAGTAAGAGTCTGACACGCCCTCCCGCTCCGTCCAGAGCGGGAGAAGTTATTTGATAATTTCCCACCCTAAAAAAAAAAACGGTCTGAAAAGGGCGATGAATTTTTGTATTGAATTTGTTCATTCGCTGAATTTTGTATTCAAGTAAAAATAATATAAGTACACGTGTACTGTTTCTACTATTTCTAACTTTACAGTATTTTACATAGAGCGACTGCCTATCTGACCTCCACAACGCAGTTACTGGGTAATACAATAGCCCTTGGTAAGAATGGTTGTCAGACTTTTGGGCTTCTGACCTCCCGTAACAACTGTGAAAGATCCACGAATGACAGCCGGAACCAACGGCTTAACGTGCTTTCCGTGACACGGACACTCAGGTCTTTGTATGTAAAGATGGTCACTCATCCACAGACCAACTGCGGCAAGTGTAGCTTAACCTGATCGATCGACCTGTGTGACTGTTATTATTTAGCCACGGGTCCCTCCCCCGGAGTACCCCCCCTGGGTTCTCCGGGGGAGGGGCCCGTCCCCTTCTCCGGGAGAATCGATGTACTCGTAGATATAGATTAGGATAGTAAGGATACGAACAGAATGCGATACTGCTCATCCCTCATAGCAAATAGCGTGATAATTTGTACCCTACAGACTGGCCACACATATTATAGGGAACATCTATGCTATGTTATTGAGGCCAAAATACTAACTGGATCTGCCAGAGGAAAAACAGTCTTCGTGCCGCGTATACCATTGATACCAAATTACCTTCCGTTTAAATTTAAAAGATTGCAGTTCCCAATAAAGGTTTGTTTCGCGATGACTATTAATAAGTCACAGGGACAAACTCTGAAATTTGCTGGAGTTGATTTGCGGCAAGACAGTTTCTCCGTCGGTCGGTTTTCTGTGGCTTACTCGCGTGTTAGCTCTCCAACTAGCCTGGTTGTTTTAGTACCCGCTTCCAAATTAGTGAAAAACATTGTATATAGAGAAATACTGTGAAGGATTTAGGTAGATACCGGTCCTTTACAGTAGGTATTTCTTAACAGTATTTCTCAAATATCTCACATAGTGGAGGACAATTAGCCATGAACAAAGCTCTATATTGTAATTGTTATAATAATTCATAATTATCTAGAAAAAAAGAATGTATACTCTCCGCAGACGAAGTAAAATAAAATAGAAACGAAGTCAAACCTTACATTGAATATTCGAGTCTGATGCCGAAAACATAGTTTTTAGAATTTTGGTCTGTTTGTTTGTATGCATGTTCCGGTTTGCACAAAAACGGATGAACGGATTTGGATGATATATGGCGCTCAAATAGTTTATAACCTGGATTAACCTATAGGTTATTTTTTAATCCAAGTAGTAAGTTCCCGTTGGATATTTTTCGACATCCACGCGGGCGAAGCCGCGGGCAAAAGCTAGTTATTATTATAAAACTCTGTGAATACAAAATTATCTTACCATAGCAAATATCAAATTTGGTTTATCGAATATTTTGTATTTGTACAACGATCTTTTTCCACACGAGCCGCTGCAAAAAGGCAACACAGGGTCCACCACCGACCCGCCTTGTCGGGCAGCTGGTGCGAGTGGGGCCGGATTTGGCGGACAGCCAGTTTGGTTTCCGCAAGGGGCGCTCTACGGTGGATGCCATCATGCGCGTTCGAGCCCTCACGACGGGGGATGCTGTTGCCCGGGGTGGGGTGGTCTTGGCGGTGTCTCTTGACATCGCCAATGCGTTCAATACCCTGCCCTGGAGTTGCATTAGGGAGGCACTCCGGTATCACCGGATGCCGACCTACCTCTGTCGAGTGGTCGAGGCCTATTTGACGGACAGGGCCGTCATCTACCCCGGTCACCACGGAGAGTGGAACCGGCGAGAGATGTCGTGCGGTGTCCCGCAGGGATCGGTCCTGGGGCCGCATCTGTGGGACATCGGCTACGACTGGGTGCTGCGCGCCGACCTCCCTAGCGGCGTCAGCGTAGTCTGCTACGCTGACGACACGCTGGTCCTGGTGCAGGGGAGGTCGCATGAGGCGGCGGCCGAACTAGCGACACGTTGGGTTGCGACAATCGTCGATAGGATCCGGCAACTGGGACTCGAGGTGGCCTTGCACAAGTCCGAGGCCATGTGTTTCTATGGTCCTCGGAACGCGCCACTGTCGGGTTCCCAGATGACGGCGGGAGGGGTTCACATCGGTGTCGAGTCGACGATGAAGTACCTGGGACTCGTCCTCGACAGCCGGTGGAACTTCGTGGAGCACTTCCGACGTTTGGCTCCCAAACTGCAGAGGGCTGGGGCTGCTTTGAAGCGGCTTCTGCCCAATCTAGGGGGTCCAAACGCCTCCTGCCGGAGGCTCTACGCGGGGATCGTTCGGTCCATGGCCCTTTACGGGGCACCGGTGTGGGCGCGTTCATTAAGGCTGCGACCAGCCCAGCGATTGAACGCGTCCCAAAGGGTCATGGCCATTAGGCTGGTCAGAGGATACCGCACGGTCTCCCGTGAGGCGGCGAGCCTCCTTGCCGGACTTCCGCCATGGGATCTGGAGGCAAAAGTCCTCGCGCACATGTGGGAGTTGCGCGAGGAGGCGAAACGCCGGGGCGTAACTCCGCTGCCGCGAGAAATCACGGCACAGCGGACAGAGCTCCGGCGGGATCTCATGGCGGCATGGAGAGTGCGATTGTCGCAACCCAGCGCTGGGCACGCCACAATTGCGGCGGTAAGGCCCCTCTTTGAGGAGTGGCTAGAGAGGCGCCACGGCGTCCTCACCTTCCGCCTGACGCAGGTCCTCACCGGACACGGTTGTTTCGGGAGTTTCCTGTTCAGGATAAAGCGGGAGGAAACGCCCGGGTGTTACCATTGTGTGGATCGCCCGGAGGACACGGTGGAGCATACGGTGGAGGTCTGCCCGGCTTGGGCGGGGCACCGCCGTGTCCTCACGGAGGCGATCGGCAGCGGCGATCTCTCGCGTCCGGCCCTGGTTCAGGCCATGGTCCGGAGCGAGAGTGCATGGGAAGCCGTCACTTCCTTCTGCGAAGCAGTAATGCTCGCGAAGGAGGAGGCGGAGCGCGCGAGGGAAATGCAAGATGCGCGCCCTCGCGCCCCTAGTCGCCGCAGGAGACGCCCCGGGCGTCGGGAGTCGCGAGCCGACTTCCGGCCACCGTAGGCGCGGGCTTGCGGACGGTGGGCAATGGGTAGCTCGCCGTCCGATTAGGACCAGGCCCGGGTCGACGGCGCGTTGTGTTCCACGCGCGCCTCAAAGAGATGTCAGCACCAACTGACGGGGTCCGTAAGGGCCAATGCCTGCCAGGGTTGCGAGTTGGTCCGAAAGGGATATCGCGGCCCCGGCACACAGGCAACGGAAGGAACACGGGTGGGTTTTAGTCAGTAAAAGTCTGACACTCCCTCTCGCTCCGCCCAGAGCGGGAGGAGTCATTTGATGATTTCCCACCCAAAAAAAAAAAAAAAAAAAAAAAAAAGGGTCCACCACCGACAGCGGCCAAGCGCGGACTGACTGAGGTTTCTTTCGAAATATTTGTGAAATAAATCAAAACAGACCAAAAATAAAATAACCCTTAATACAATCGATTACGATTCATCCGTAATAGCAAAATATGTGAAAAACTTAGTTTCGTTTTTTATTTTTTTTTGCCGCTATTTGTGACATTTTGAAACATTTTTTTCCTAAGGTTTAAAATTGAACATGTCTGCCTGCTAATAGTATTTTTAGAAATCTTAAAATATATTGATAATAGAACAAAAAATGTACCTAAACTCAACCCGGTATCGTTAATTTTGTGGAAAATGGCAACGGAAGATCGTTTTTACAATATAAAAAACTATAATTTTGAATAAAAAAGTTCCTATCATTTGAAGATGAAGAACCAACCTACAAGTGGTAGTTATTAGTTATATTTGATTCGGTTTAGTTTTGTCACAAAATTTACCGAAAAACAGCATCATTTTGTCCGATTTGCAAACGCGCCCTTAAAATCCCTAACACATGGATCATGAACCTACCTACTTAACCAGCACAAATTATCTTGATGTATTTCTGTCGGTCCTCAGCCCGTTAAAAAGTAGGAAGGAAAATCTTAAATCAACCAATTTAATCTACAAATAAAAACGAAAACCATCCTTGGGGCTGAATTTACCTACAGAGCGCGCCGACTGCGCCGAGTACCTACATGCCTTATTATTATTATTAGGTGCCTACCTAAATCCCGCGCACGCGCTCGCGACCATAGTTTCACCATTGTGCAACAGAAACTGCTTACGTGCTATGTAAGGTTTATTTAACTCCGCCTATCATTTTATTCATCAGCTGATGATAGGTAACTAACGACGGCAACGTGAACTTTTTTTGGCGCAGTTGTATCTACTTCCTACTATTATTATTTATCGTAATAGCCCAGTGGTTAAGGCTTTCTCCTCTCATGCATGAGGTTGCGGGTTCGCAACTGAGCAAGTACCATTGTGTTCTTTTTTTAATTCATAATGATGTATGTACTTTTTAAATTTATCTAGGATATCATTGAAATCCCGTGTTTCGGTAAGCACTTAATTAAAGCCTTTGGTTCGAATTGATTTGTAGCTCTCGGATAGTCGTTAGGTACCACACGGGTCGATACGGGTCAACGACCTTACAGCCCTGTCGTATGGTCGTTGGTACGGGTAGTCAAAAGCCAGAAAGTCTGACAATTAGTCTAACAAATGGGTATCGTGTTATCAAGTAACTGGTTTGTTGAGGTCTGATACGCAGTCGCCCTACGTGATTCACTGGCACTCCATGTAGTGAGCTGCATACAGTTAAACTGAAAGCCGACCCTAACATAGTTGGGAACAGGCTCGGCAGATGATGAAGATTTTCGCATTGTAATGATGCTTAAAAATTAGTTATTATTTAGCGAAATTTAAAACAATAATGTAGGTACCTACATTGTGATTTTCAAATTCGAACTACATCTAAGATAAAAATTATTTGCTATAAGTTGCTGTAGCTACAACAACTTGTACAGATCGCGGCACGTTGGTTGAACCTTCGATGCGCAGTAACAGATTTTCGAGTCTTAATCGAAATGCGGTATGACGAGCATCGCGGGGGCTTCCCGTAACCATAGCAAAGACCATCATTTTAGTTCAACGTACGTGCCGCGTTCGTTTCGTAGAAATGTGGGCGGAGACTCGTACAGGCTGACGTCACTGGTCATCGCATTCACGCACACAGTGACATGACGCGCGATACATCGCAATGGGTGATTCTGTTTTTTTGAAGAGGGTTATTAAGAGAGTTATTCTGAAAATAAAAAGTATTATTGATTATTGACTTGGTATCGTATTGTTATATGATTATTTACGAGTCTCATAACAACCTCCTGAAATGTTTTGCAGGTTCAAAACTGCACCTTGTATATATTTGAATTTACAGAATATCATGATTTCTGTTACCAAGTACCTACATAAGCTGTTGAATTTTACTTTCAAAACTATTCGGTCGTAACATAGTAATTAAGGTGCCATTATCATTTTGCGGACTTTGTGATAAAAACTTGTTTGTCTTTTGGCATTATAGTATATTTAGCTACTGAATTGCCCAAAACTAAAAAATCAGCACGTTAACAAATACCAATGATCTTAGTATACCTTCTCCGTATATCCGTCTATTTTAGTATACCCGCTCAGCACGCCAACAATAAATTTTCATACACTTTTTCGATCCGCATATTTGTACAACAGTAATGACGTACATTCTGCCTCATTTAAAAAAAGTAATAAGGTGCTTAACCAGCAGGTATTGTATAAAGTAAATGACATAGGTACTACCGCACTTAAACAAAGTAGAAAATATAAATTATAAGGGGTTAATAATGAATCTGTACGTATTTAAGTAATAGATAAGTAGGTAGATAGTCTTAATTGACGACACGGTTGGCGCAGTGGCTGAGCGATCGACTGCTGCGCAACGTGTCGCGGGTTCGATCCCCGCGCGGAACAAATATTTGTATGATCTGCAAGTAGTTGTTCCAGGTCTGGGTGTTAGTGTATGTGAGTTTCTATGTTTGTAAACGCACCCACGATACAAGAAGAAAAAAAAAAAAAAAAAAAAAATTACTCATACTATAATAAAATTAATCTGAATCATTCGGTCATCAGTTAACTTTCAAAGCCAACCGGAAGGAAATGTCTAGAAATGAAATAGCTGGAAACATTTTTCAAATTGAAGGAATATTATGTAGAGGTAGATAGGTATTTAATAATAATAGGTAATAGGTAATACGGGCTGGTATCCGCAACTCCACGTCTAAGCGCGTATTTTGCGTACGGGTGGGAAAATCGGTTATTCGATCCACCCCAGCTCCTCAAAGAAGGCCAGCAACGCCTTGGTGTCACTGACAATCTCACGTAGGGTACCTGGGTTACCGAAGTACTTTGCCCTGTATGCGGCGACCGCCGGGCAGTATAACAGCACATGAGCTGCTGTCTCGTCGTCCTCCATGCAGGCTCTGCACAGCGGACTGTCTGTGACTCCTATTACAAAGAGGTGTTTATTAAATGACCCATGGCCAGTTACAGCTGCTGTGACTGTACGCAGCTGTTGTTTCGTTAGTCGGAGAACCTTTTTCGTGAGGCGGCCATCAATTGTAGGGAGTGCCTCCTTAGCCTGCCTGCACTCACCGTGATCCAACCATAGTTTGTGATGTTGGTCCCTGGTTCGTTTCCTTACCAGAGTGCGTAAATACCCGAAGGGGAGTGGCGCAATGGGTTCGGGGCCCACTGGTGCCATGCTCGACCCTCTTCTGGCAGAAAGGCGAGTGGCGAGAAAGGCTCACCACGTAATCCTCACCAAGACACCTCTATATCTCTGGAATCTCTTAATGACTATTTCCGTGATTTGGCATAGCGTTATGACTATTTTTTGGAATTGAAACCAAGTCGATACTCCCAGCCGTTTGCTTGCACTGAGGTGAGGATTGTGTGGAGACGTTCACCCCACAATCCTTACCAACTTATAGCTATAACTTCGGAACCATAATGCGACAATTTTTTTTAAATTTGGTGACTATTTATGACAATTTCTTGACTATGTTTTAGCGTTCTCAAAATTGATTTTCATTAAGTTTTCAAATGTGAGGATTGTGTGGTGAAGGACAACATTTTTCGACTACTACACCGACGGCGATGACAACACAGGAAAACGTAGACCATAGCCATACAGTAGTAAATGTTTCACGGAACATCAAGGACCAACTCGGACCAGAAATAAAGAAGGCGCTCAAACAACATACCTCCGGTGCAACAAGCCCATCTACAGAACTTGATTTAGAAACTAAAATCAGGGTGGCAATGGCACTTTACGACGGTGGAGGAAAAATGGGAGAGCACTTAACAAAATTATATAAAGCTTTGAAATCTATACCTCCAACAAGTGTGGAATCAGAGAGAGCCTTTTCATCAGCGGTTCTCATGTGTAATAAAATCAGTAGTACTCTAACCGATGACTTCCTTGATGTACTTGTTTCCTTATGGTCATTCTATCAAAATAAAAAATAGTATTTTGGTTTAGTTGTGTAACTTTAATTTTAAAATCTATATTTACTCGTTTAAGAATGACTGATTTATTTTGTTTTGGTAAATTAGGAATAAGACTTCTATTTTATGTGATACTAGCTTTTGCCCGCGGCTTCGCCGGCGTGGATGTAAGAAAATATCCCACGGGTAAGTACTACTGGGATTAGTTAGATCATACCTAATATCCGAGGAAAAGTCGTTGATTCCTACCGCTGCGCCCGCGTTGTCGGCGACCATAATTATTTTGTCACGCGTAATTTTGAATCTGTAATATCTTTTAAAGTATTAATTTTAATCATATGATGTCAAGGTATTTTTTAATCTAAATTAAATGCCCAATTTTTACATAATATATTTTATTGGATAAGGATAAATAAAATACCGGTCAAAATAGCTTCGGAAATAACAATGAAATTTGTATCAAATTCTGAAAGATAAAAATGGTTACTGTAGGTCAACCTTAGAAGATAGACATATGCTATCGCGGACTTTATTTTTGAACTTTTTAAGATATACAATTCTGTAAAACATAAATTTGATGTATCTCTTACGGCTTACGCGGCGCACGCCAGTAAAGCTCCCAGTTGGCATGATTTTTCCGACATCTTCGACAATAATCGTCATATTTCAGCCAATTTACACAAAACCTTAATGTTTTATACACAAAAACCTTTCTCTTGAATTACTCTATCTATTAAAAAAACGCTGCATCAAAATCCGTTATGTAGTTTTAAAGATCTAAGCATACATAGGGACAGACAGCGCGAAGCGACAGTGTTTTATTATATTATATTTATCCATATCTTCATTTTTTTATTTTTTTTATATTTATATTTATTATATTTATTTTGCTTTTGTTATGTTTATGTTGTCTTTTGCAAATGTCACAAGAGTGCTAAGAGTACGTATTAGTCCTTGGTCTGTGGCCTTGACATCAACCAATGAACAACATTATTTTTGTTTTTTAAATTTTATTTAATGGTTGAATACAGGGCCTTTGGCTGCTTTTGTATGTGTGTATTTTGGATTTTTGCTTTTTTATGTGCGTTTTGTTTGTGCAGAATAAACAATTTTTCTTTCTTTTCTTTCTTCTTTCTTATACTATGTAATAATAATAATAATAATAATAAGCCCCCTAAACAACCACACGTCCTGATTGACCATCTAATCACGTGGGGGGCGGACACACGAATGAGAAATTACTGGCGTGGCTAACGTGGCTCTGGAAAATTCAAAATGGAGACACGTTCAAAAAGAAAACGTATAGGACCGCTGCCCGGGTCGATCGCCGGGGCGCACCTGGAGCTGACGCTGGGTGTCTCAGCATGCGAACCATCAGCGGTGAGGAGTTGAACAGGCGGACTCCCACCGACAAAGATGCTACAGCCGAAATCATCATTGACGATGGTGACAGACTGACGGACAGGACCCACACCCCTGTAGAACCGTATAGTCCAAGCACAGTATTTTACACACCTTCTAGACCATCATCACCATCCATACCATCATCACCCATACCAACATCACCTCCCATTACTAGTTTAAATTCAATTTTACCCACTCCGACCTTGAATGTTGCGCGGGAGGTTAGTTCCTTCTTACCCGCGTCCACCAAGGCTGGAAAAGCAAGAGTTCGCATGAGATGGAGCAAAGAAGTTAACCTATTTATCATGCGAACTTACTTTTATATCACTAAATTAGAGACCGACATGACCACCTACAGACAACAACTGCATGAACGTTTTTCACGGCAATATCCTGAAATTTCCGTTTCAGAATAGCGGATTTCAGATCAACAAAGAACTATAATTAGGAATAAACTCTTGTCCCAAGTCGAATTAGAACAGTTAAAAGTTCTTCTTTTGTCTGAACACACACAGTTACGACAAGAAACAGAAAAGTATGCAGACACTAACACAAAACACAAACGAAAATAGCCTACAAGATCAACCACAATTGCTCACTCAATTACAACCAAATTTTGAATCTCAACCATACAATCAATCACAAACATCAAACATATCCACACAAACCGAATCTATAACCCTAACGTTGGAAAATGATATTGAGACAGTCGCCGCCGTGAATCAAAATCCGATAACAGATATGTATATACAAGAAATATGTGACAAATTTAGAACGACACTAACACAGTACTCTGGGATGGACCCAGCGTCTCGACCAAAACTTCCTAAACTGAAATATAGCCCTAACCTTTTTCGCTTAGTTAATTTATTTAATGAAGATATACTAAAACAGTTTTTATCTGATGACACAACTGATTGACATACACACCCTTATTTATTGCACAGCAGTTGTTATTTCTGAAGAACTAAATTTTCAAATCACTGAACACGCATGAAACACAATACAAAGAGACGCTGTCAAACCAACATGGCAGCTGAGGCTAGAAAAAGACATTGAAAAAAACTTTTTACAAAAAAAATACAACCGACTTCCAAAAAAAAACCCTACAAAATGAAAAATAACTTTAATTTCGGAAGTTGGTGTCTTTGGTTTTGAATTTTCGTTTTATGACACCGACTTCCGAAATTAAAGTTATTTTTCATTTTGTAGGGTTTTTTTTCGGAAGTCAGTTGTATTTTTTTTTGTAAAAAGTTTTTATTTTTCACTTTTTAGTTGTGGTACCTACCACACCCAAATTCGAATACCAGTACCTGCTATGTAAATAACAGTGACAGCAAGTTATCATCATATCATCCACATAAACCAATTGGGAAAAATACGTATTATCGAAGCTTACTCAAAAACTATCCAAGCAAAGTTAATAAAATTTATATGGGACCAATCCGGGAGCATACCCTTTCATACAAAAAAAAATATTTTTTAAAATCGGTTCACAATTGACGGAGAAATCATACATAAAAAAAAAAAAAAAAAAAACATACATACGCGTCGAACATATAACCTCCTCCTTTTTGGAAGTCGGTTAAAAATTAAGAACAGACTGTGGCAGACTCACACATTACATCAACGGTGCAGATCACAAAAATTAGTTAAAAGAGTTGAATAGATATTTAAAAACAATTTTACACACACTAGACATGAAAATAACAATAGAAAACCTGAAGAGTTTTTGGACACATTAAAACAAATAAATTAAAAGCAAAAAAACCTTTAAAAAAAAAGCTTTTATTTAAATGCTCTAAAATGAAGAAAATGAAATTTTCTTTTAAAATTTTAATTATCAACTTATAACCTCATTATACATGTCGCCGCGAAGGCATCAACCTGTAAAGATTATAACATAATCCTATGCGTAGCCATAAAGTGCTATGCTGTCACAAGCATTAATCAAGGTATCAGTTCCTTTGAGATCAGACGCCATCTATTGCCAAACTTGTGAACTCAGTCCTGTCAGGCGATATCACTGATAGTGAAATTATTAAACTAATTTCGACGTTAGAGCCAAAACTATAGTTGGAATTAAAAGGGAACATTTAATTAATGTTTTTGGGTTTTTAGTCATATTGACAAGTGGTCATTTGATAGTAAATTTGTTTATGGCAAAGCGCTACCTAATGTCACGAAGATGGCGCGATTTGCGAATATTATGATCAATAACTGAATGTAATAATTTAATACGAGAACGAAATAAGTTTCAATAATAGAGAACCAACTATAAAGTAATAAGATTATTTTACACTGCAATTTACTAATGAATACCTGTTGTTTGATTAAATTCCTTGTATCACAGGAAGTGTTGTCAAAAGTAGTAAGAATGAAAGTGTAAAAAGTAATGAAGGTTCTAATTTAACTTTAATTCTGAATGACCTTAGTATTTGTGAATATAAGCATTGTTTAATTATAAAATAATTAACTGATAAGCATTTTAGCATTATTTATAAGTTTTATAGAACTAACTAAGTAATAAGATTTTGTATTGGAATACGCGATATATCCGCTGACTGAAAAAATGGTCACAGACACAACAATGGCGCATGTTAAACCTCTGTAATTATGCTTTGATATAAAAAAGTGTCTAAGGAGTTTCTTGCGCCCGTGCTTCTCCTTCGGTACCTACAGTTTCGTTTTGGAATGGGCGACTAGCTTCACCAACTAACTTAAACTCAATGACTCAATTAACTATTAAGTGACAAAGTGATAACTCAAAAGTGTAAACGTTATTATTGAAATAAATGCTTTGAGTTTGAGTTAAGAATTGTGTGTGATTGAAAACCAACTACCTATATCTACCATCAACGAAGAATTACACCGGAGACTAGTCAGACACGGCACAGAGTAGATACCCCGTCGTGTCATCAGAAGTGGGATCGCACTTGCGATCCCCTTCCGCTCATGGGTATGCCGGACATCCAAAGAATTACGTTCAACTGCGAAACCTGCTTGCACTCCCGTGACCGAGTGCGTACCAAAAGATTTTTTCTCTGAAACCGTGAACATGATGTGTTCCAAGAGTGAGCAACTGGTTGCCCAGCTACTGAAATATTTCTTCCTACGACCCTGATGACAACATGAAGGTTGCCTGGAAGAGATCGCAGTAAGCGATAAGGCCGCCCATTGTATATTTTGTATTGTATTACTTTTTTTTTAATGTAATGTATAATCTGGTGTACAATAAAGTATATATAAATAAATATAAATAAATAAATGAAGATTGATTACAAATTTAATGATGATGGCAACAGGTGCTGGCAGTGGCAATGGACTCATGTAAAGGAAGATACTGAAGAGAATGATTTTCCGTAAAGCGAAAACGCACTTAATGAACTTAATAGTTCTGATGCCAGTAGCCTAGGAGTTGGCTGCATTCTCATCCATGTAGCTGGTGGACGGCAACATGCTGTGGTCTACTGCAGTATGATCGCAACTGACGCTGAGAACATAATATGAGAATATCAAACGCTATCCTTAGGAGGAGCAACAATCAATGACTTATAGAAACAAAATCATGAAATTCAAGATGAGCCTCATGGTGCACTTAAGCATAACAACATGTAAAGCACAGAATGACCGAAGCAGCAGAATAAACAAAGACTTGACACCAGAAAGGCAAAGATAATAATCACTCCGTCAATGGATTTCAACATCAATCCCGGGAAGTATTTTGTTTTATTATTTTAACATAAAGTGTATACCAATAACAATATTATTGTTATTGGTATACACTGGCAAGGTTAATGACACCTTTGCTTGAAATTTGTGGAAGTACAGTAACAACACCAGATAAATTACTCCACAAAATAAGCTCATTACAAGGTCAATGTTATTATTCTATTATAAAGTTTTCTGAAATGGATCTCAAACTAGTTTTGTTGAATTAGTGTTTGCACTACATTTAGGAACTAAGTAGTTTTTGTTTAATTTCAATATTTGTTGTTGGCTACATTCACACTGACATAAATAAAAAAATAAAAAATATTCAATAGACTTGTCACGTTTGAAATTTGCACTGCTGTTTGTTTATGTCTCGCAACTTCTCTATAGCTTGAGTTTAGAACAATGTTTAGGGCCTGTTTATTAGTTGAAAGTTCCCAATAAAACTTCTACTCTATTCTATTTTTTTAATAAATGGCGAGCAAAGCAGATGTCGACTATTCTGCCAATGTGTAAGATGAGTTACTTTAAACAAGGGAAATAATTCGTAATAAACAAATAAAATTCTTAGATCCCAATTAGAGTTATTTGGCAAGAATAATTAACAAACATCATAAGTCAATTTCACAAGCGAAAACGAAATTTCATTAAGTGAATGACGTAACAAATCATAAATGTTACAATACAATCGTTTAATGTCACTCGTCAAACCTCATTGCACCTCTCACTAATCGATGACATGTGTTTTTATGTCTTGTTGAATTGTTAGGAATATAATTGCGTGCGATTTAAATTTTGAAGTAAACACGCTAATAAGACAATAAGTCTGCCAAAGACACGGTGGTATGTAAGTTATCTAATGTGAATAGTGCTAGTCAAACGTTATGAAATTTATAGCAATGGGGAACTTTGAATGGCGATTAGAGTTTTCCAAATAAGTATGTAAACATTGAAACATATAGTGGACAACACGTTGCAAGATTCATACAGAAACATTTAAATATGCAATAGGTTTGTAAAATAAGTCGAGAGATAAGTATGAACCACCAAACAAGAAGTTGTGTGACAATGCAAACATGATTTGACACATTGAGAGAAAACATAATTTTCAACATGCTTTTATGCATGCAAATTAAAACAACCAATGCACTGTTCATAAGTACTTCCCTTCTGTTTAACTTCATCAAACTGTAATAGCCATTACATAACAATAGATTAATTTATTTATTTATCACTGCTTGTTCCTTCTAATCTAAATATTAGTAGGAACATCTTTTCTTGCATTATTATTTATCTGCATAACATCTCACATTCCAGGTTCCAGGTGATTGTCATATCAAAAAGAAAATGATAACCCGCAGAACTACTATCAAGGATATCAACAAAATTGTGAGCACCCTTAAAGGAACTTGAGTCTTCTAAAGCTCTATGGACCCAACTACTTCAAGAATGAGATGAAATCAAGGTGGATGTGAAGATCATCTTTGAGAACAACACCTTCCTTAAGAATAAGCTGGCTGACATGTGCTTACATCACAGGGTTTTAGCCGAACAATACAATCAACTTCAAGATAAAGTGTCAACATTCAAAGAGTGCCATAAACTGGCTTTGAAGCATATTTCATCTCTTGAACATGAACCGCCCATAGGGCCCCGTCTGTTTCAGCCAAAGGTACTTAAAAATTACTGCTACCTCAGCGAACCAATTGTTATCAAGGTCACCTCAAAAAGGCGACTCAACCAACAACTTGAACCGCTGCAGCCTGTTGAACAAGTGACCGTGTCGCCAGCCCAGTAACAACCAACTGACATCCCAGCAAATGAAAGTCAGCTTAAGGACAGCCAATCAGAGATGACTGTTCCAGCTCGTCCACACAAAATAGCTAAAATAAAAGGTGAGGAGTTTCAAACTACTTTCTGCTCACCTTGCCAATACTGCTACAATGGTCAAGTGTCAAAGGCTCAATACAATACCCAAGTAAACAACCTGCCTACATGATGTTCACATGTGATGCATATCATGCACCAAAGTACTTCTTGAATTATTTTTACAATTTTTGATTTTTGCAATTCAACCTGTAGCAATGAATTCTAGTCTATTGCAAAGTACTATTAGTATCTTAACTTAACTACGGGTTAACTGATAAGTAATACTGACACCAAACTATTACTCTCACTGGAGGATAACTCATTCATTTTCAAATCTTTTCAATGAACAAAAATGCAGTTATCCTAAGCCACATTAACTCATTAAAATTAAGACACTATGAGGCTATTCACATTTCAAAGCTTATAAGGGATATTTTCATAACTGTTAATAACTTAAACATAACAAACAATAATCATGGGTACATGATGACGGTTACGCAAATTATTTAACTAGTTATAATTTACCTACTGATTGCATGAAGGTATGACAAGAACAACATATTTTAAGTAAATAGGTCGCGCGGTGTACGTATGTAAATACTAGTAACCGTGCGACCAGTCAATTATCAGCGGATAGAGCCTATGCCGCCCGCGCTCCTGTTTCTGGAGGTTAACTAATAATGATAACAACAAATAATAATCTATTAGTAGCCCTGGAGGTAACTAATTATGAAAAAAATAACCTATTACGAAGCCCTAGAGGTAACTAATAGGCAATACTCTCGTATTAAGGATAATACGAGAGTATTGCCCACCTTTAATCCTGTCAAATAAAGACTTTCCGTCTTATTCCAAAACACGGTCTAATTTTGGTACTGGGATTAGTACTAGCTTTAGTACCATGACTAAATAAAACGTTATTATAAAATGAAGTTTATCACTCGTTTCAGAACTATTTATGGTACTAAAGTTAGTCCGCCGAGTCCCCTAGTTTATCTTTGGTACTAATTTATTTGACGTTTGCGTTGATTATTATTGTTTGTCAATTTATATAAAAATCGTTAAAAAAATATATTAATATGATTGACTTGATGGATTTGGAAGATTTGGATATGCTGGAAACGTCTCGGAGGTCTTACAGACATTGACATCGTGTAAATCTTTTTGAATTGAGTGACGAAGATTTTAGAATAAGTATAGGTTCACAAAACGTTTTGAAGAAAAAATTGTGGATGTTTTACGTGAGGATTTATCCCACGACCCTCGAGGATGCCCATCGAATCCTGAAGTGCAAGAGGTTTGCGCATTACGCAACTGGGCTCGCCATTAAGTATGTAAGTACCTATCCTTGGTCAATGCTAACCTAACATTAGACGAAATCCAAATAATATACTAATAATATTTTTTTATTCGTAGATTCAAGACTATACAGCTGATTTACATGGTGTGTCTCAACCAGTTGTCAACAAAACATGTAAAAAGGTAGCAGATGTCCTGAAGATTTATAAAAATGCATATTACTCTAAATAAACAGGAGGAAAGCATTAGGAAGTTCCCCAGTATTGCTAATTTTCCTACAGTAATTGGACCAATAGAATGAATATAAGAGTAAAGAAAGTAAATGCTGATGGGGGTCAGTTATATATTAATAGAAATGGATTTTCTTGATTAAATGCTATACAAACTATATAAGAAATTTGTTTTTTTGTCTGTACCATACCTCTGTTTCGAAACAGCGTGTAGCGATCCAAGAACGGTAGTTTGAACGCCCGTTCGGTACGGTACGGTGGTACGGCGTCGCACCGTACCGTACCGATCCGCGCACGATACGCACCCGCCTTGTGTGTGTATTGAGATTTACAGTTAGGTATATTAAGAACAATAAATACAAATAAGAAGTGCATTTATTTATTAATATGTAAAGGACGTAACATAAACATGCGTTTAAAATTACACGCGCCGCCGCGCCGCCGTATGTGAGTCGCTGCACTTCACGCTAAAGATTGTCTAGCAAGCTCACGAGCGCCCAGCGTCCGTCGCCGAATCTCTGGATGTTTTTTAATGGATATTTCAGGTTCGATTAGTGGAATTGATAATATTGAGGAATTATTATTAATAAATTAATGTCCTTTCGAGTCGTTTTTCCCAAGAAAAACGTCACTCATGTTTATTCAGTCAACTTGACAGCTTTTTGCCAACTAACGTTTCGTTCACAAAAAAAAACCTCAACAGAGGTGTTAAAAAATAATGACAACTTGATTATAAAAAGCGCATCAAAAGTACAAGTTTTGCTTGTTCTATATATTGTAACCTAAACAAAGAACAATTTAGGACATATTTTGGTATTAATAAATAATTATTTAAGCATTTCAAGTGTTATTACAATATCAGCATTTAGAGGAACAGAACGTTGCTTCTAATAAAGCCTGCGTGAACGAATGAAAGAATGCCATTATTGTTTCTTATCTGTGGATATTATTTGAACCATGAACCTTCTTTGGTACTAACTGATCCTCCTCGATTGGTCTTCGTTTTGTAATCGGGACACATTTTGAGGCTGGTACTAGCTTTGTTACCGTAACAATCCAAGACCTTTTAGTCTTGGTTTAAACCATTACTTATGCAGTTTTTTGTAATAAGACGGTTTGTGTCAATCACAGAGCATTACCTTCGAAAAACGAAGCGAATGAAACTATTCAGCTAACAGCTGACCATACAGCAATCTACACACCATTTTTAACAAGTGTGCTTATGTAAGATGCAACATCAATGCATTAAATATTTTAATTAAAGACAAATTAACTAGACAGTAAATTTACAACAAGCTGTCAATGTAAACTAAGACTGTTTATTACCATCCTATCCCTTACTCCTGTCAAATCTAAGACTTTGTGTCAATCACAGAGCATTACCTTCGAAAAACGAAGCGAATGAAACTATTCAGCTAACAGCTGACCATACAGCAATCTACACACCATTTTTAACAAGTGTGCTTATGTAAGATGCAGCATCAATGCATTCAATATTTTAATTAAAGACAAATTAACTAGACAGTAAATTTACAACAAGCTGTCAATGTAAACTAAGACTGTTTATTACCATCCTATCCCTTACTCCTGTCAAATCTAAGACTGTGTCTATCACAGAGCATTACCTTCGAAAAACGAAGCGAATGAAACTATTCAGCTAACAGCTGACCATACAGCAATCTACACACCATTTTTAACAAGTGTGCTTATGTAAGATGCAACATCAATGCATTCAATATTTTAATTAAAGATAAATTAAGTAGACAGTAAATTTACAACAAGCTGTCAATGTAAACTAAGACTGTTTATTACCATTCTATCCCTTACCCCTGTCAAATCCAAGAGTTTGTGTCTATCATAGAGCATTACCTTCTTATGTGAATGAAACTATTCAGCTAGCAGCTGATCCTATTCCACACTATTCTTAATAAGTGTGTTTATGCAAGGTGCAAAAGCATAGCATTCAATATTTCAATTAAAAACAAATTATGTAGACAGAAAATCTACAACAAGCTGTCAATGTAAACTAAAACTGTTTACTACCTACCAACTCCTACAATTCAATGCTAATTGTAGGATAATTCAAGCAGTAGCATCCTGTATACATGTGAAAATTAAATTAATAAGCTAACAGTTAATCATACAATAAACTGAAATACAAATTGCATGCCTTCAATGGCATGACATGAGGCACTAGTTATTTTGCACACCATTGCATAACACAGCTTTATATTGTAACCTGCTCATGTTATAGGAAAAATATTGATCCTAATCCTACTGCAAGTAGAGTACTCTATGTAGCTGTACTTATTTAGGTATTCCATATTAAATGCATTCGATATTCCCGTTAAGACAAATTTAGTAGACAGCAGATCTATTATACGATTTCAATGTGAACTAGAACTGACGATTAACTCATTCTACAATTTCTGCATGCATCCAAAAATTAAACTAGTCAGCTAACAGCTGATCATGCAATATCAATTAAACAAATCGCAAGTAAAATACCTAAAGCCCAGCTATGCTATGTTTCATAAATACAATCTATATTTCAATTTAAGGCAAACTGAATAGATGTCAGATCTATTACAAGCTTTCAATGTTAACTAAACTGTCTTACCAAATCCTACAATTCATTGAATATTGTAGGATAATAGAAACAACAATAATCTGCCGACAAAATTTATCTCCACTATTTCAGATAACAACCTACACATACTCAACTCTACAATAAGGGCATCGGCAGGTGCAGAGCGCGCACCGCCGATCAGAATGGCCGTGTCGCCGCGAAGGCATCAACCTGTAAAGATTATAACATAATCCTATTGTTATCACAAGCATTAATCAAGGTATCAGTTCCTTTGAGATCAGACGCCATCTATTGCCAAACTTGTGAACTCAGTCCTGTCAGGCGATATCACTGATAGTGAAATTATTAAACTAATTTCGATGTTAGAGCCAAAACTATAGTTGGAATTAAAAGGGAACATTTAATTAATGTTTTTGGGTTTTTAGTCATATTGACAAGTGGTCATTTGATAGTAAATTTGTTTATGGCAAAGCGCTACCTAATGTCACGAAGATGGCGCGATTTGCGAATATTATGATCAATAACTGAATGTAATAATTTAATACGAGAACGAAATAAGTTTCAATAATAGAGAACCAACTATAAAGTAATAAGATTATTTTACACTGCAATTTACTAATGAATACCTGTTGTTTGATTAAATTCCTTGTATCACAGGAAGTGTTGTCAAAAGTAGTAAGAATGAAAGTGTAAAAAGTATGAAGGTTCTAATTTAACTTTAATTCTGAATGACCTTTGTATTTGTGAATATAAGCATTGTTTAATTATAAAATAATTAAATGATAAGCATTTTAGCATTATTTATAAGTTTTATTGAACTAACTAAGTAATAAGATTTTGTATTGGAATACGCGATATATCCGCTGACTGAAAAAAAGGATAGACACAACAATGGCGCGTGTAATGTAAAACCTCTGTAATTATGCTTTGATATAAAAGAGTGTCTAAGGAGTTTCTTGCGCCCGTTCTTCTCCTTCAGTACCTACAGTTTCGTTTTGGAATGGGCGACTAGCTTCACCAACTAACTTAAACTCAATCACTCAACTAACTATTAAGTGACAAAGTGATACCTAACTCAAAAGTGTAAACGTTATTATTGAAATAAATGCTTTGAGTTTGAGATAAGAATTGTGTGTGATTGAAAACCAACTACCTATATCTACCATCAACGAAGAATTACACCGGAGACTAGTCAGACACGGCACAGAGTAGATACCCCGTCGTGTCTGACACAATTAATTTATGATCATAAAAGCTTGTCGCGCGTTTATTTATTTTTTGCAAACCTCGCGACAAACTTTTATGATTATATAAATTGTGTATAATGAGCACCGCCGTGTCCTCACGGAGGCGATCGGCATCCGGCCCTGGTTCAGGCCATGGTCCGGAGCGAGAGTGCATGGGAAGCCGTCACTTCCTTCTGCGAAGCAGTAATGCTCGCGAAGGAGGAGGCGGAGCGCGCGAGGGAAATGCAAGATGCGCTCCTGGTCGCCGCAGGAGACGCCCCGGGCGTCGGGAGTCGCGAGCCGACTTCCGGCCACCGTAGGCGCGGGCTTGCGGACGGTGAGCAATGGGTAGCTCGCCGTCCGATTAGGACCAGGCTCGGGTTGACGGCGCGTTGTGTTTCACGCGCGCTTCAAAGAGATGTCAGCACCAACTGACGGGGTCCGTAAGGGCCAATGCCTGCCAGGGTTGCGAGTTTGTCCGAAAGGGATATCGCGGCTTCGGCACACAGGCAACGGAAGGAACACGGGTGGGTTTTAGTCAGTAAAGGTCTGACACGCCTTCTCGCTCCGCCCAGAGCGGGAGAAGTCATTTGATGATTTCCCATCGTCAAAAAAAAAAAAAAAAGGGCAGCACATCGAACAAGACGTGTGATTGATATTGATTAAAAATAAATAATAATGTTCACGAAATTGTTTAATTAGATTTTCCGAATAATCACCTTTTTGTGAGGATCACGCTTTCCTGTACTAAATCAAAAATGATTTTCATAATGTAGTTCATGACTTTGTATTAACTTTCATACCTTTTTGAATAGCTGATAATACAAGGATATTTTACTATTAATTTGTACATCAAGCGTAGTAATTTTTTTTTGCACTATACACCATTTTGTATAAAGTAATAGCAAAAATAACAAAAAAATAAATGTTTGATTAGTGATATTTGCCAAGGTTTTAGGCATTTTCGAACTTTTAATTATAAACAAAGATCTGCTACGGTATCAACTATGATAATAACTTAAATTTCAGTACAGTCGCGCCGGAAATCATTTTTAAATTGGTTTTAAATGATTTAATATGCGATTTTTCATAAAAAAAAACTAAAAATCTAACTAACTCTAAAACTACTGAATTTTGGTAGAACATTTGGTGGCTTAATTTGTTGCATTTTAACCCTACTATGACGTCCTGCAAGGAATACGTCGAGTTACCAGTAACCCTGTATATGGATGACATTAAATTATATGCTAAAACCGAAAAAGAAATGAAAACTCTTATAGCAATTTGGATTAGATAAGTGCAGGACATTGCATATTATAAAAGGAAAAGTAAAACCCGACAACTATGCAGTCAGCGCCACCGATACAATAGCAGCTATGGAACCAACAGATTTATACAAATATTTAGGATACAAGCAACTTAAAGGACTCGACCACACAGCAATTAAACAGACACTAAATACGGAATATAGGAGAAGAATTAACGCAATTTGCAAAACACAGCTATCTGGAAAGCATCTTATAAAAGCCTTGAATACCTTTGCTATTCCAATATTGACCTACTCATTCGGAGTAATAAAATGGTCAAAAACTGACATCGAACATTTAGAAAGAATCACACGCACAACGCTCACAAAACACAACAACCTACATCCTAAATCTGCGATTGAACGACTTACCATCAAAAGACAAAATGGAGGGAGAGGCCTAATCGACATACACCACCTTTGGCATAAACAAATCACTAGGCTAAAAACATTTTTCGACACAAAATCTCGCACGAGTAACATACACAAAGCCATTGCCTTAAATGATTTTAATTACACCCCGCTTAACTTAAATGAACAAAATATACAAGACATAAACATTACTGACCCGCAAAACCAAAAAATTTAAAACTGGAAAAAAAAAGTCCTTCACGGTAGACACCCTCATGACCTAGAGCAGTCCCACATTAACAAATTAGCATCAATCATCAAAGCATCAGTGGCTTAAAATAGGAAACCTGTTCCCTGAAACAGAAGGCTTTATCATAGCTATACAAGACCAAATCATCAACACCAAAAACTACAGAAAATTTATAATTAAAGACTCTACTATCACAAACGATAAATGCCGTAGATGCCACATTCAATCAGAAACCATACAACACATAACCGGTGCATGCATAACCCTCACACAGACGGACTACACTCACAGGCACAATCAGGTTGCAAACATCATTCATCAAAAACTAGCACTCAAACACAGTCTTATACAAAACACTAACACTCCCTACTATAAGTACGCGCCACAAACTATCCTAGAAAATGACACATAAACTGTATTACGATAGCGCCATACTTACAGATAGGACCATCCACTATAATAGACCAGATATAACCCTACAGGATAAATTAAGAAAAACCACTTACCTCATATACATTGCAGTCCCCAACACCCACAACCTACAAAAAACAATCGCTGAAAAAATTAGTAAATACGCTGAGCTTAAAGAAGAAGTTACAAGAATCTAGAGGCAAGACAAAGTTTATGTTGTTCCTGTAGTTTTCTCTACGACAGGTGTTATTCCCAACCATCTCCTCCGTAGCTTGAAATTAATAGATCTAGAAGAATCCCTTTACATCAATCTGCAGAAGGCAGCCATCCTAAACACATGCAGAATAGTTAGAAAATTTATGCAGTTAGACGAAAGTACATCATCTTAATTACACACCACACGCTGCATTTACTTGGCTTTGGCCCGTCAATGTAGCTAAAACCAGCCTAAGAGCTGAGAAAAAAAGACACTCCCAATAATAATAATAACACTCAAGTGAAGCAACCATCACACTCAAGTGCAGCAACCACCGCACAATCACAGTCTCATGTACAGACACGCTCACCATCACGCAGACACACGAATGAGAAATTACTGGCGTGGCTAACGTGGCTGTGGAAACCCACTCAAAATGGAGACTCGTTCAAAATGAAAACGTATAGGACCGCTGCCCGGGGGCGATCGCCGGGGCGCACCTGGAGCTGACGCTGGGTGTCTCAGCATGCGAACCGTCAGCGGTGAGGAGTTGAACAGGCGGGCTCCCACCGACAAAGATGCTACAGCCGAAGCCGACGATGGTGATAGACTGACTAACAGGACAGACACCCCTGTAGAGCCTTATAGTCCAAGTACAGTATCGTACGCACCTTCAAGAACATCATCACCATCAATACCATCTTAACCCATACCATCGTCACCTCCCATAACTACTTTTAATACAGTTTCACCCACTCCGACCTTGAGTGTTGCGCGGGAGGTATCTACCTTCTTACCTGCGTCCACCAAGGCTGAAAAAGCAAGAGTTCGCATGAGATGGAGCAAAGAAGTTAACCTATTCATCATGCGAACTTATCTACACCTCACTAAATTAGAGACCGACATGACCACGTACAGACAACAACTGCATGAACGTTTTTCAAGTCCATATCCTGAGATTTCAATTTCAGATCAACGAAGAACTATAGTTAGGAATAAACTCTTATCGCAAGTCGAATTAGATCAGTCAAAAGAAGAAGTACACACACAGTTGCGACAATAATCAGAAAACTATGCAGACACTAACACTATCACACTAACACAAAACACAAACGAAAATATTCTGCAAGAACAACCACAATCGCTCACTCAATTACATCCTAATAGTCAGCCTGTAACATATAACCAATCCTAAGCTTACACACAAACAGCACACACATCCACACAAACCGAATCCTTAACCCTAACGCTCAAAAATGATATTGAGACCTTAGTTGTCGCAGATCAAAACCAAACCACAGATACTCATATCCAAGAAATACATAACAAATTCAGAACAACAATAACACAATACTCTGGGATGGATCCAGCAGTCCGACCAAAACTACCTAAACTTAAATACACCCCTAACTTATTTCGTTTAGTTAATTTATTTAATGAAAATATACTCATACAATTTATATCTGATGACACACAACTTATAGACATACACTACTTATACAGGGTGAAATTGAATAGACGCGACAAATTTAAATATATAATTCAACGTGCTACAAAGAAAATATAGAGTATGTCATTAAGGAAAATTAATAAAAAATAAAGAAGTTGCCAAAACCATGAAAACAATAAAAGTATCAACTAAATAATTCGTCGTATCACCGCTATCGTAAATTTAGCATTGTAGCCTACGTAGGTACACAGTAGGTAGGTACCTATGCTATGAATCAAACGCTCCGCGCTACCGCGCGCCGTCCCGTTGCCCCGTTGCCGCGCGCCGCCCGCCCCGGACTCGAGCGGCCACGCTTTTGATTACCGCGACCCCGCGTGCGCATGAAAACATTGTAAAACCAACTTTCCCTTCATACTTAAATCGGCTTAGGACGATCAAAATACAATGAACTTATTTTTGTTTTATACATTATAGCGAAAGCACTTAAGTATTGTATTTTAGGCGTATTTAAAAAGTTGGAATCACGTTATTTACAATAATTGTCTTATTTACAATGGTCTTTAATCACTAAAACTTATGTGTATTTCAACAGATGCTCGAAATGTCCTCCTCGATTTTGTACACATAATTAGGCACGGCGCCGCAAATTGTCTTTAAGTTTTCTAAGCACTAATGTCTGGGATTTTACAACTGTAAAAGCACTTAAAATTCTGTCCTTTAATTGTTCTCGAGTTTCGCTCTCGTGTTCGTAAACAAATCTTTTTATTTCTCCCCACAAATAAAAGTCTAGCGGGGTAAGGTCAGGCGAGCGTGCCGGCCATGCTATTGGTCCGCCACGACCAATCCACCGATCACCGTACTCCCTATCCAAACATGCACGCACTTCACTAAAGTAATGAGCCGGGGCTCCGTCCTGCTGGAAGTACATACCGGCTCTGTAAGACACTGGCACATCTACTAACAGTTCTCTTACTACGGTCGTAAGGATTTCGAGGTAACGTCAGCCAGTTAAGCTGCCATCAATAAAATAGGGCCCAATTACTCGGTCACCAATGACTCCAGCCCACACATTCACACTAAATCGCACTTGAAAAGCGTCCCTGCGCGTTGCGTGCGGGTTACGACCGCGAGCACTCCACCAATGTTCATTGTGGATGTTGAACAAACCGATCCTGGTGAAGGTTGCTTCATCAGTCCATAGAATATATGTAAAAGTAGTAAAGTAAGTAGTAAGCGCGGGTAGCGGGTGTGTAAGTAGTAGTGTGTGTTGAATATAAGTATATATAAATAAATAAATAAATATTTTGGTGGAGATTTTGTAATAACCAACTACAAAAATCTCTTCTAGGACGATAGTCGGCGAGAACGATGTCTTGTACGCGCTGGAAATGATACGGATACATTCCCGATGCATTTAATAATTTCCAGACGTAATATTGGCTTACATTAAACCGTCTCGCTGCTTGTCTAGTACTTGCTTGAGGATTTTCATAAAAAAACCTCTTTATCATGCGGTACATTCGATTCGGATGTACCGGTGACCTCCCACTACTTCGGGCGTGTTCTGGAAGGTGGAAGCCTGCGAAGTCCAATAGGTTCTGGGTGGCTCTCAAAATTCTTCCTAATGATGGTGGAATTAGGATTACTACTGTTACAACTGTTAGGATACCTAAGTTGAAATCTTCGCTGCGTTTCACGTAAGTTTCTTGTCGTATTATACCATACAACCATGTTTAGTAACTGGTCGTTAGTTAATGGCACACGACTATTTCCTCTCGTCCTAGGCATCTTACGTAATTACATTACAGTCCGGTACACTAACACTAAAACAGGATAACAATTTAACGGTACACTATCGAATAATCGCAATGTTGCAAATTGCGTGCGCGACCGTGACCTCTCCTAGAGATGTTTTCGAGAGACTGACCGGCGCGGCGCGGGAGCAGTGCGGGCGGGCGGACAGCGGGGGGTGGCCGAGAACGGGGAAGGTATGCAAAATACATGCGCCAGCGGCTTGGCAACGTCGCACGCCCCTACTTCGTGGAAATTGCCAAAATTAGGTAAATGACCGCAAGCGCAAAGCGTTGCCATACTTCACGAAGTTACCGACGCGCCTAAATTGATACTTAATTTTTTTTTGTTTGTTTTAAATTAATTTTATTTTACTGGAACGCCAAAAAATCGTGTCTACGTGAAGACAATAACTTAGTTTGCACTATCTAAGCCGATAATTACACCATTTTTTTTCACCATTTATATTTCGGAAATAACAATTTAAAATGATTAGGTAACAGTTACTGAATCTCCCATTTCAATTTGTCGCATGTTTTCAATTTCATCCTGTATATTGCACAGCTGGAGTTATATCTGAAGGATTCAACTTTAAAATCACTAACCACAGGAACCACAAGAACTAGTCATATTGTAAAACCAGCATGGCAACAGAAACTAGAAAAAGATATTGAAAAATTAAGGGCGGACTGTGGTAGTCTCACACAATATATCAACGGCATCAGATCAAATAAAGTAGTTGAGAGAGTTGAAACAATATTTAACAACTATTCTAATCACACTAGACACGAAAATAACAATAGACAACCTGAGGACTTTCTAGACACACTAAAGCAAAAACTAGCTCTTAAAGTTCATAGGCTTAGGAGGTATATGAAGGCACAACAGCGCAAAAATGATAATGCAACATTTGCAATGAATGAAAAAGCATTTTACAGAAACATACAAAAAACACACACTGACACAACAATAGAAAACAACACAGACGTACCATCAAAAGAACAACTAGAAACATATTGGTCTAGCATTTGGGAAGAGCAAGTACAGCACAACGACAAAGCATCTTGGATAGAGGAAGAAGAAGCAAAATGGAGAGCAATTGACGAAATGGAATTTGCAGAGGTAGCAGAGTCCGGCATTACACATATAACAGCTAGATTAAATAATTGGAAATCACCAGGTATAGACAAAATACACAATTTCTGGTACAAAAAGTTAACTTCATTACATAAATCAATAGCAAAAAAAATTACAGATATCATATTAGGGCAGCAAAACACACCCGAATTTATCGCAACAGGAATTACCTACATGCTACCTAAAACTAAAAACACACCTCAGCCTTCCCAATACTGGGCACGCCACAATTGCGGCGATAAGTCCCCTCTTTGAGGAGTGGCTAGAGAGGCGCCACGGCGTCCTCACCTTCCGCCTGACGCAGATCCTCACCGGACACGGTTGTTTCGGGAGGTTCCTGTTCAGGATAAAGCGGGAGGAAACGTCCGGGTGTTACCATTGTGTGGATCGCCCGGAGGACACGGTGGAGCATACGGTGGAGGTCTGCCCGGCTTGGGCGGGGCACCGCCGTGTCCTCACGGAGGCGATCGGCAGCGGCGATCTCTCGCGTCCGGCCCTGGTTCAGGCCATGGTCCGGAGCGAGAGTGCATGGGAAGCCGTCACTTCCTTCTGCGAAGCAGTAATGCTCGCGAAGGAGGAGGTGGAGCGCGCGAGGGAAATGCAAGATGCGCGCCCTCGCGCCCCTAGTAGCCGCAGGAGACGCCCCGGGCGTCGGGAGTCGCGAGCCGACTTCCGGCCACCGTAGGCGCGGGCTTGCGGACGGTGGGCAATGGGTAGCTCGCCGTCCAATTAGGACCAGGCCCGTGTTGACGGCGCCTTGTGTTCCACGCGCGCCTCAAAGAGATGTCAGCACCAACTGACGGGGTCCGTAAGGGCCAGTGCCTGCCAGGGTTGCGAGTTTGTCCGAAAGGGATATCGCGGCCCCGGCACACAGGCAACGGAAGGAACACGGGTGGGTTTTAGTCAGTAAAAGTCTGACACTCCCTCTCGCTCCGCCCAGAGCGGGAGGAGTCATTTGATGATTTTCCACCCAAAAAAAAAAAAAAAAAGCCTTCCTAATACAGACCAATTACCACAATATACAAAATACTAACATCAGTAATTACAAAAAAAAATAGCTCACACATTGAACACAACAACATTATTGCAGAGGAACAAAAGGGATGCAGGCAGGGCCACATGGGATGCAAAGAACAGCTTATTATAGATCCCACTATTCATAAACACGCCACCTCAAAAAACAGAAATCTTCATTGCACCTATATTGATTACAAAAAAGCTTTTGACAGTGTGCCCCACTCTTGGTTAATAAAAATATTAGAGATTTATAGAATAAACCCAAAAATAATTGATTTCATGCACCATATAATGCTACAGTAGAAAACTACTCTACAAATAAATAACAACCACAGCACTGTCATAACGCGACAGATATCTATCGAAAAAGGTATCTATCAAGGTGACTCCCTGAGCCCCCTGTGGTTCTGCCTCGCCCTAAATCCTCTGTCTCATTTACTACAGAGCTGTAGGGCCGGATATTGCCTCAAACACACTACAGAGGAAACAACAGTATCACATCTTATTTACATGGACAACATCAAACTGTATGCCAAAACAGAAAATGATAATATGAAAAAATTAGTAGAAGTTACAGCAGAGTTCAGTAAGGTATTATATATTAACATGCAATTTGGCTTAGACAAATGTAAAACACTTCACATTATAAGAGGAAAAGTGCGGCCAGGCGACTATACGGTGCATGATACGGACACTATAACAGCAATGGAACCGACTGACTTGTATAAATATTTAGGGTACGGGCAACTAAAGGGACTTGATCACGTAAGAATTAAAAACACGCTAACTACAGAGTACAAAAGGAGACTTAACGCAATCTGTAAGACTCAACTTTCAGGTAAACATCTCATTAAAGCCCTTAACACCTTCGCCATCCCCGTATTAACGTACTCATTCGGAGTTATAAAATGGACCAAAACAGACACAGAAAATCTAGAGCGAACTACACGAACAACACTTACGAAACACAACAACTTACACCCTAAATCTGCCATAGAAAGATTAACTATTAAACGACAACATGGCGGGAGAGGCCTAATCGAAATTCAGCACCTTTGCCGGAAACAAGTCAGTCGACTTAAAACATTCTTTCACACAAAATCCCCCACCAGTAATATACGTAAATCCATAGTGATAAACGATCTCAACTACACTCCGCTTAACTTAAACGACCAGATGGAAACACAAAACACTACCAATGATGACCCACAGAAACAAAAAATTTAACAATGGAAGAAGAAAGTACTTCACGGCCGGCACCCTCATGACCTAGAGCAGTCTCACATTAACAAATTAGCATCAAATAAGTGGCTTAAAATAGGAAACCTGTTCCCCGAAACAGAAGGCTTTATCATAGCTATACAAGATCAAATCATTAACACCAAAAACTACAGAAAAATTATCATTAAAGACCCTACTATCACAAATGACAAATGCCGCAGATGCCACATTCAATCAGAAACCATACAACATATAACCGGAGCATGCACAACCCTCACACAGACAGACTACACTCACAGACACAACCAGGTTGCAAACATCATTCACCAAAAACTAGCACTCAAACACAATCTCATACAAAACTCTAACACTCCTTACTACAAGTACACACCACAAACTATACTAGAAAATGATACGCACAAAATGTACTACGATCGCGCCATACTTCCAGATTAAACTATACACTACAACAGACCAGACATAACCCTTAAGGATAAAATAAAAAAAATCTCTTACCTCATAGACATTGCAGTTCCTAATACCCATAACCTACAAAAAACCATTACTGAAAAAATAAGTAAATATGCTGAACTTAAAGAAGAAGTCACAAGAATCTGGAGACAAGAAAACGTGTATGTTATCCCTATAGTTCTCTCCACGACAGGTGTTATCCCCAACCATCTACTCCGTAGCCTGATACTAATAAATCTAGAAGACTCCATTTATATCAACCTACAGAAAGCTGCCATCTTAAACACCTGCAGAATAGTTAGGAAGTTCATGCAGTTAGAGGAAGAAAACACACCCTCATCTTAAATACACACCACACGCTGCATTTACTTGGCTTTGTCCCGTAAATGTAGCTAAAACCAGCCTAAGAGCTGAGAAAAAGAACACTCCCGATAATAATAATAATAAAAATAAATTAACACATTGTAAGTACACAACAAAAAATTGCAGCATGGTCTGCTAAGGCCCTACTAGGAAGACACCGAGCCTACCTGAGCCAGCCACACGTCGCGCGTCGACAAAGTTAAGTCGAACGAATGGCTCAAACGAGGCGAATTGTTTCCCGAGACCGAGGGTTTTATGTTGGCCATACAGGATCAAATAGTGACAACTCGTAATTACAGAAAGTACATCATAAAGAACCAACATCAGCCGACTGACTTGTGCAGACATTGCAACACTGCCTCTGAAACCATACAACATATAACAGGAGATTGTAAATCACTTGCACAAACTGATTATAAACACCGCCATGATCAACTCGCTGCAATTATACACCAACAATTAGCATATAAATATAAACTCGTTAACGAAATGATATTATATTGCACAAACCGTTCATATTGTCCCGATCGTCCTTTCATCTACTGGTATAATACCAAAATCTCTCACACAAAGTCTTAACACCCTACAGATGCCTTCTCACACACTTTACATGCTCCAAAAAGCTACCATTCTTAACACCTGTCGCATCACCCGAAAGTTCCTGACTTCTTCAACATTGTCATCCACATTTTCTATCTAAATTTCGCCTTACATACTTGGTCCCGACCCGTATGTAAGGTTTCTTAAACTCTCTTAAATGAGAAGAAACGTAAAGAACCGAAAATAATAATAATAATAAAGATAAATAAGATTTAAAAAAATATTTTGATCGCATTTTACGTACTGGTGATTTTGCCTGTTTGTATTTTATGAGTTAAATTGTTATTTAATATTCTGTGATTTTAGACCTTTGTGTACCTACCAAATGTTCCTTGGTTGGGTTGATGGTTAGGCTTTATGATGTTATGATGTTAGGGTTGATGATTCCCGCTTTGAAATGAGATAAAACACGACGCGCGCCGCCCGCGCGGCGTTGCCGCTGTTACCTAGGTATCTTCTAAGGTCAGTTAAATTTATTTACAAAGGCTGGTTGCGTTTTACTCTGATTCATAAGCTATTTAGTTTGTTTGAAAAAAAAAAAAAAACATTTTTGGTGCTTTTTATTTTTATACCGTATCGAATTAATACTAAACACGTATAGTATACGTAAGTAATTTAATGCCCCTCTGTCATATCAACTCTGTATAATTTCAGAGCATAGGTGTGAGTACTATTGTACTAAAGAGCTAACATTTACTGGGTAATACGTCTTTTATTGACTTGAATGTGCCCTGGCGGCTGTGAGTATGTCATGCTCACTCAGATGTCTCGCTGATGGTGGCGCGTGTGTTGGATCATTTAGCTCCCTTCAAAATGGTTGAGCTGAATGGTGCTAATCCATGCGTCATGTTCGTGAACGGGCGCCGTCAGTTAGGACTGGTCAACTCTTAGCTGCCTTTGCTGATTAAAATGTTTGAATTGTTATTTGTTTTATCTTTTTATTACGGACGCTTCTAACGTGCACGTCTTTCTACATTGTTCTCACATGTTTAATTTCAACATGGAAAGATGTAACCTATATTTTGTAACAATTTATTTAAAAGAGTGTCCGTGGAGTTTCTTGCCCGTTCTTCTCCATAGGTACCTACTACGCTTTGGAATGGGCAACTAGCTTCATATTTCTGACTGACCGATTCCTTGACAATTCAAAAGTGCCTGTAAATGGTTTAATTGAAATAAATGCTTTGAGTTATGTTAAGTACCTTAAGTTTTGAACCTTTTACCTGAAGTTTTGTGAAAATCAAACGTCAGTTAGTTAACTTTGAACAAGTCAACGATGCACTCTCTAAAGTTGTGCATTGGTTTAATGTAAATAATCTTCTCTTGAACGAAAAAAAGACTAAACTCATTAAATTTTCAACGCCAAATGTCAGGCAGCTAACTACCAATGTTCAAGTTAATGGAATAGAGTTGGACCCTGTTGAGTCAACAGTTTTTCTTGGAATAACTATTGACGGTAAATTACAATGGGGCCCACACATAGAAAAATTGTCAGGAAGGCTTAGTTCGGCCGCCTATGCTGTTAAAAAAATTAGACAGATAACTGACGTAGATACAGCCAGAATTGTTTATTTTAGTTACTTTCATAGTCTTATGTCATATGGAATTCTTCTTTGGGGAACCGGTGCGGACATTAATACTATCTTTGTTCTACAGAAAAGGGCTGTTCGAGCCATTTACAACCTAGGTCCAAGAGATTCCCTTCGAGAGAAATTCAGAGAAATAAATATTCTGACTGTAGCCTCACAATATATTTTTGAAAACCTATTGTATGTACACAAAAATATATCAAATTTTAAGAAAATGTCCGATATTCATAGTTTAAATACCAGGAATAAACACAACCTTGCTGTACATCGCACACGTCTCCACAGAGTAAGCAACTCGTTCATGGGTCAATGTATACGCTTTTACAACAAACTTCCCATTGACATTCGAAACTTACCCATTAAACGATTTAAAAACTGTATTAAAACCAAACTTTGTAAAAAAGGGTACTATAAAATTTCAGATTATTTAGAAGATAAAAAAGCTTGGGATTGAGCTGCTCGCTCTGCTAAGCCTTGTGAAAACCATAAAACTTGACATTTTAATTATTCATCACAATAAACCAGTTTTATATACACATTGACATTGTTGAAAATTATGTTCAAAATGACACGATTACTTTGTAAAGTATTATATTATTTTAATTATTGTGAATGTGAGGACTATGTGGATATTTTTATTTTCCCTTTTCATTTCTTTGTTTCTTTCTCAGTTTTAATGATGGTCTGGCAGTTTGAGTAGTTGATGCGGCCTACCCAAATATCCTTTCCTTGGTATTGTTCGTCGAGTTGAGCTCCTTAAGTTCTGAGTTGAGCTCCACGATTACTGACAAATGCTTGCACTGACTGGACAGGTCCACTCAAATCTGTGTGGTTCTTTCCTCAAAAGACCATTTCAGACACTAATCTACATGGTCCTCACATGACTTGACCAAGATTATGTCTGGACTTTAAAAGAGACTGTGACCTCTGAGTTTGTTTCGGCCTTTCTTCTCAGAGTAGTCAGATAGGAAACACCGACCTCACCAAGCTTATTTTTAATATTTTTTTATATGACGTGTAAAAGTGATTCCGATATCCTATTTACAGAATAAACAATTTCATTTCATTTCATTTCATTTCATTTCATTTTATTGGTGACCAGTCATTTCACCAAAACTTAATTTACAAATTTTCATTTGACAAGTAATGATTGACAAAAATATGATTTGTTATTTCATCATTACACAATAACAACTTTGCCAAATAATTCAATTAAGAAAATTATTATCCGATAAACTTTTTTTTAATAACGTATTATTTGACAAATTATTCATTTTTTATTCATGTTATCTCATAAAACAACGTTTGGAATAAAAACGTTTTACATATTGAATTACACAATTTCCTAAAAATTAAACTCATTAAATAAGCAAAAGGGTAATTTTAATATATAAACCATAAAAATTAAAAAATGCTAGAAACGACTTATGCTAACAGAAAAAAAAAACAAAATTGTCAGCTACGCGGAACCGAACTAGTTAGATAAGGTTAAATATTTTTAGTCTCGAAAATGGTTAGGTTAGGTTTGGTTAAAACCATGACCCCTACGCCAAAAACGACTAGAATATACAGAAAATATTTTTTTTGTAGGTCTAAAGAACTTCAGACCCAAATGGAAATTTCAACCATGATCCCTTTGTGACTGGTTTAGAAAATCTTCTATATATATAAAATGATAAACTGACTGACTGACTGACTGACTGACTGGGTGATATATCAACACACAGCCCAAACCGCTGGACCTAGAGACATGAACCTTGAAGGGTGTGTTCTTTGTGAAGAGTGAGTATCCACTAAGAAAGGATTTTTGGAAATTCCACCCCTAAAGGGGTAAAATAGGGGATGGAAGTTTGTATGAAAGTCCGTCAGTTTTGAAGTCAGGATCTTCAAATTTTGTGTTTAGGCTGACGATTGAAAATTAATTTATACGTACCTCAGCGTTTTTGATAATTCTACCCCGAAGGCTTAAAAAGGGGGACGAAGTTGAAAAGTCCTTAATTTTCTAAGAAAAATCACAAAATTTTCGGTGTTGTTAGAATTTCAACCCTTAAGGGGGTGAAAAGGGGGATACAATTTTGTTTTTAGTTAAAGTTCTTTATTTTTGAAGTTAAAATCACAAATATTTCGGCTTATGGTTGGAAACTCGCCATCAAACTGGATAGTTTGACGAGTAAATCTGTAAAAGCAACGAAAATAATATACCGATGTTTGAGAATAATAATAAAAAAATTAAAAAAACTGTACAACGTAAATCGTTGTCTTTTTTTTATTTCAACCCACAAGGGTCCGGCGTCTAGCTTCATCTTTCTGACCGACCCCTTAACAATTCAAAAGTGCCTGTAATTGGTTTATTTGAAATAAATGCTTTGAGTTTGAGTTTGTAGAGTGTGATTGTCGTAACTCACTGCTGGGCACGCCACAATTGAGGCGATAAGTCCCCTTTTTGAGGATGGGCTAGAGAGGCGCCACGGCGTCCTCACCTTCCGCCTGACACAGGTCCTCACCGGACACGGTTGTTTCGGGAGGTTCCTGTTCCACATAAGGCGGGAGGAAACGCCCGGGTGTCACCACTGTGTTGATCGCCCGGAGGACACGGTGGAGCATACGATTGAGGTCTGCCCGGCTTGCCACCGTGTCCTTGTGGAGGCGATCGGTGACAGTGATCTCTCGCGTCCGGCCCTTGTCCAGGCCATGGTATGGAGCGAGAGGCCGTTGCAAGCAGTAATGCTCGCGAAGGAGGAGACGAAGCGCGTGGCGGAGAGGCAAATGCCGCGCCCTCACGCCCCCTAGCTGCCGCAGGAGACGCCCTGGGCGTCGAGAATCGCAGGCCGATTCCCGGCCACCGTAGGCGCGGGCTTGAGGACGGTGAGCAAAGGGTACCTCGCCGTCCGATAAGGACCAGGCCCGGGTCGAGGGCACGTTGTGTTCCACGCGCGAGATGTCAGCACAACGGCAGGGGTCCGCTAGGACCGATGCCTGCCGGGGTCGCGGGAAAGTCCGAAAGGGATACCGTGGTCTCTGGCAACGTACAGGCAACTGAAGGAACACGGGTGGGTTTTAGTCAGTAAGAGTCTGACGCACCCCCCAGAAATTATTTGATAATTTCCCACCCTAAAAAAAAAAAAGGGTCTGAAAAGGGCGATGAAGTTTTGTGTTGAATTTGTTCATTCGCTGAATTTTGTATTCAAGTAAAAATAATATAAGTACAAGTGTACTGTTTCTAACTTTACAGTATTTTACATAGAGCGACTGCCTATCTGACCTCCACAACGCAGTTACTGGGTAATACAAAAGCCCTCGGTAAGAATGATTGTCAGAATTTAGGGCTTCTGACTTCCCGTAACAACTGTCAAAGATCCACGATTGACAGCCGGGACCAACGGCTTAACGTGCTTTCCGAGGCACGGGCGGGTCTTTGTATGTAAAGATGGTCACCCATCCAAAGACCAACTGCGGCAAGTGTAGCTTTACCTGATCGATCGACCTATGCGGCTGTTATCATTTAGACACGGGCCCCTCCCCTTCTTCGGGAGAATCGATATAGATATCGATTAGGATAGTAAGGATACGAACAGAATGCGATACTGCTCATCCCTTATAGCAAATAGCGTGATAATTTGTACCCTACAGACTGACCACACATATTATAGGGAACATCTATGCAATGTTATTGAGGCCAAAATACTAACTGGATCTGCCAGAGGAGAAACAGTCTTCGTGCCGCGTATACCATTGATACTAAATGACCTTCCGTTTGAATTTAAAAGATTGCAGTTCCCAATCAAGGTTTGTTTCGCGATGACTATTAATAAGTCACAGGGACAAACTCTGAAATTTGCTGGAGTTGATTTGCGGCAAGACTGTTTCTCCGTCGGTTTTATGTGGCTTACTCACGTGTTAGCTCTCCAACTAGCCTGGTTGTTTTAGTACCCGCTTCCGAATTAGTGAAAAACATTGTATAGATAAATACTGTGAAGGATTTAGGTAGATACCGGTCCTTTACACTAGGTATTTCTTGACAGTATTCCTCAAATATCACACATAGTGGAGGATAATTAGCCATGAACAAAGCTCTATATTGTTATTGTTATAATAATTCATAATTATCTAGAAACAAAGAATTTATACTCTACGCAGACGAAGTAAATAAAATAGTAACGAAGTCAAACCTTACATTGAATATTCGAGTCTGATGCCGAAAACATAGTTTTTAGAATTTTGTTATGTTTGTTTGTATGTACTCGTATGTTCCGGTTTGCACAAAAACGGATGAACGTATTTAGATGATATTTAGCACACAGATAGTTTATAACCTGGATTAACCATGGTTATTTTTTAATTCTGGTAGTACGTTCCCGTCGGATATTTTTCGACATCCACGCGGGCCAAGCCGCGGGCTAGTTTATTATAAAATTATATTTAGTATAAACGTGATTTTTCCAAAAGAATCCCAATATTAAATGAAAAATGTATAAATGATCAAATATCATGCGAATTATTTGTAAAGAGAAGCATTTGCTAAATAAATATTTGTAAAACGAGTGTTTATAAATAAAATATTTGCGAAATAAGTTGTTTGTAAAATAAATAGTATACGAAACGTTGATTGTAAACTAAAAAATTGACAATGGAGTTTTGGTGAAACATTAGTGAACCTTTTTATAAACAACCTGGTTTTTGCATGCCCTATCCGTAACATCAGCCACAAGCAGTACATCTCCGAAACGTGTCTGGACCGAGATTGACGACGACGCCAGCAGCTCTTCGCGCGATTGTAACTCCGGTGAACCGCTGGCAAGTAAATGCAAGAATTGTCCTCGTACTGAGATCCCCGCCTTTATTGAAGAATAAAATTCAAAAGCGTGCTCACGCTAACAAGAAGATGAACCAAAAGATAGCGCGGCTCGATAAGAGGAATCAATGCCATAGTTGCAGCAGTGCTCGTAGCTGTTTTTACGTCGAACCAGTTAGGTGGTTCTGCTGGATTTAACATGTCCCCATACAAAGATATTATGAATTTGTTGCCCAACAACAAACTGACAACTGTTCTGGCAAAGTTGCTGCTCTCGCGCCCCGGCGCCGCGTGATATAGAGAGAAACGCGGCTGAACAAACGCAACAGAATTGCGCCAACTACAGTGGTACAAGGATCTTTTGGCACGTGGCCAAATGGAAACTAGCGCCGCCATCTTGCTTTTACGATACGACTTCTGTGTGGGCTTCTAAAGTGTGTGTGTTATTCAACCAATAAAATGTTATAACTACGTATGATTTAAACGGAAAGGAAATAATGCAGGGTGTTACTGTAGACGATGAAAATCAACTCAAATCTCGCAATGATGAAAAATTCATGAATTTGAAGCCCTCACCTAACTTCAAGTATAAAAAGTACTAAACATCAAAATTTGATGCAGCTATGATGCTTGCAGCAAATTTTATTCATCTTCGTTGGGACACAACAAACGAGAGAAAGTCAATAACACACTGGTGGCAAGTGCAGCGACACAGCCCCTCTACCACCTAATCCACCACCCATGATTATGAATTTAAAGTAAGAGATTGAAGATGCTGAATATACATCTACACATCTAGTACCGTTAAAACTTTACCTGACTTCAACCAGCCAGATGAGCTAAGGTCTGCAACTGCAACAATTAAAACTGACCAATCAGAGAATGTAACGATGTGCCGAAACTTTGCACGTAGTACTTGCCGAAAGGACGCAGGATGTATATTTGCGCATGATGTCACAACTGCCAGGGGTTTACACAGTTTGTTGGGACTTTCAGAATTCAGTGTGTTCTTTTCCTAAGTGCAAATTCGTACATGCAACTGTATTTGAAAAGGAACATTTCTTTAGGACAGGGTTTTTACCACCTCATACACTAGCTCATCTTAAAGAAGCTAGTGTACTCCAACCGCCTCCTCCACCACCACAGTCTGAAAAAGTATCAGTAGAACAGCCTCAAGAAACTGCAGTAGAACAGCGTCCAGTTTATTCTAATGTCCCACCACCACCTTCCTCAATATCATTTATATCGATACCGTGGTTCGATACAACGTGGAAACCGGTATAGAACGGAATGATCCAAACATCTTCAGCACCGTAACATCAGCCAAAAGCAGTACATCTCCGAAACGTGACTGGTTCGAGATTGACGACGAGGCATTAACGAGCATTTTGATTTCAAAACCGGACCAAAGTGACAATTACAAAGAACATTGGTCAAATACGACCTGACCAAAAAATTTTACGACCAAATGATTGATACTTCAAAAAATCTATACTAATATTATAAAATATTATAAAGCTGAAGAGTTTGTTTGTTTGTTTGTTTGAACGCGCTATTCTCAGGAACTGCTAGTCCGATTTGAAATTGAAAATTCTTTCAGTGTTGGATAGTGCATTTATCGAGGAAGGCTATAGGCTATATTATATTTTCAAATAAAATTAGGGATCCTTACTAAAAGCCAATAATGAAACCCAAAGTGTAAAAAAATTACCCGAAAAAATCCTTACCAAAGGCAAACGCACGCGGTGCGCTGCGAAAACTATTGATTATAGAACAAAACAATGTACTACCACTTTGCAGAACATATAATTGTCTACAAAAAACATCGCGTCACCATAAGTCTAACTATTGCAGTTATCTCACAATAAGTGTTTTCTTTTATTTTTTAAATAATTAAAATGCCGTCGCTTCAAAAACTCTTTATTTTGTACCTTGGTATTAATCCTTATCAAAATAAACTTACTTCATATTCAAGACGGATTCAATACCTTTCTAGAACTTTTTGAATTATTCAATTCGGACGAATGAAATTCAAAAGATATCGCGATATTTGTTATAGCTAAATAAGTATTAAGTATTGCGCGCGTGATAGATTATTTCTTTATGTGTCTACACAAAGGAAAACATCCCTATAATAATTATAACCTTGTTTACATGTGAAACACAACATAACAATAGTTTCTTATCAAAATATTATACATACTATTACAAATACGTTTATAACATAAGTTTAAACTGTGTTCTTTCATTGTTGTTCTGTATAATATCATATTTAACTGTTTAATGTGACTTGTTTACTAATTTTGCCATTGTAAGACCAAGTATGTAATAGAACTAATTAATTTAAACATGTTTACTCTATTTTTATATAATTTAATCATAGTTTTATGTTAAAATGCAAGTATTAACAAGTCTGTATCAAAATCGTACGATGTGACGTCACTTGTTGACTATCGGTTATAAAAAGCCGCCGCTCCGCCGTTCTCGGCCCCTCCCCCCCGACCCTTGCTCGACGATGCGCCAGCCCGCGTCGATGCTGAGCCTGTAGCTTTAAATTCCCCGATTAATAATAATGATATACTTTCTATCCAGCCTGTCCCTCTTGCTGTCCCCCCCCCCCCAGCGAACTCCCTTAGCCGAGGTTCGTACCCCACAGGGGGTGCCCTTAGCGAGCGTTCGTCTAGTTTTAATTAGCATAGTTTTTTGCCCCTGGCTGGAGGCTTTAAGTGTAGAAGCTTAAGGCAGCCACAGGATTGACCGGTTGAGTAGTCATGACCTCAGTGGTCAGCTACGAGATGCCCTTTATAAAAAAAAAAAACAAAAAAACGTTCTCGGCCCATTCGTTCCGGAGCAGTCACACCGAACGGACCTAAGTTAAGTAATTTGATATTATACCGTAATTATTGCTTATTATGATTATGTGTTGATATAATACTGTCATACTGTTTCCATGGAGTTTCTTGTCCTTCTTCTCCATGAAGACCTAGTTTTGCGAACGGACAACTAGCTTTTTGATTAAATAATGACTAGTCTAATTAAATAAATGTCTAGCCTTGTCTTTCTGTGCTTTACTTCATACGATCCTTTCTCTACAAAACATATTTAACAGAAGTTGATCATTCCGACTTTTAAAACTTGCTAAATTAGGTAATACTTATACACTTATAGTGCTTACTGCCTCTTCTAACATCATATTTTCTAATATATTTTTATTATTTGTTTTATACTTCAACTAATGTAATGTACAATGCAAATATATAATATTTCTATTTATATGCCTATAAAGTAAATAGCTAATTCAAATATCTGAATATTAAATAAATAAATCCCTTGCCCCCTTAGTATGTCTAATATTTTTAACTCTTCTAAATACATTATTTTCTCACACGCGCATGTATAATGTGGTGGGTCATGAGGGGCGAGGGGGTGGTAGACTCTGCGAGATACCATGCCGCGCGAGTCGGTCGGCTCCTTGCAGTACGGATGTGCTCAGCGAACAATTTTTTTTTAATACTTCTTAGACGAAATTTTTTTTCTTTGGTTACTTTTGTCAATTTCAGTATCTAATTAGATTTTGTAATATTTAATTATCTTTAGGGTTTGATTTTGGAGTATTAGGCGATATCTCATCATCGTATAATACTTTAATTAGAATTTGTAGTATTTAATTATCTTTAGGGTATTGTTTTTTATTTTTTAGTATAAGGCGATATATACTTATAGGTAATACTTTCTAGATACATATAATAAGTTTTGTTTTTAGTTTAGTTATTTTTATTAATTTCCGTGTCTAATTAGACACATAAATTAGATTTTGATGTATTTTAGGGTAATTCTTTTACCGTGTCTCATTTAATACCCTTAAAGCTAATGTCACATAGTATGAAGGCTTTGGAGAAAGTTATTGAAAGGCGACTGAGAGAAGAGAGTGAAATTTCGCAAACCCAATTCGGTTTTATGCCTGGTCGGGGAGCAACGGATGCCATCTTCGCTATCCGTCAGCTATGCGAGAAATACAGAGGTGCGCATAAAAACTTGCACATGGTTTTCGTTGACCTCGCCCCCCTGTGCCAGGGAAGTATGTGCAGTTGATTCGAGCGATGTACAGTCGATGCAGTACCCAAGTCCGGTCTACAGTGGGCACTACTGGGAGCTTCAATGTGGCTGTCGGCTTGCACCAAGGGTCGGCACTCAGCCCTTACCTCTTCTTGGTGATAATGGACGCTCTTACGTCGGATATCCAGGAAGAGGCTCCCTGGTGTATGCTGTTTGCCGAGAGTGGTTTAGAGGTCCAGATCAGATTAGAGGTGTGGTGGGAAAGACTGGAGACCGTTGGCCTTAGACTAAGTCGGACCAAAACGGAATACTTGTTTTGCGATTTTGGCGGTTCTTCCAGTCCTGTGTCCATATATCTCGCCGGAACGCCCTTACCGATCTGCTCCGAATTTCGGTACCTCGGGTCGCTTGTCCAAGGGGATGGCGGAGTAGACCGAGACGTAACACGCCGGATCAACTCAGGATGGATAAAATGGTGACGGGTCACAGAAACAACTTGTGACTCACGGATGCCCCTCAAGTTAAAGGGGAAAATCTGTAAGTCCGTGATAAGGCCTGTCGTACTGTATGGATCGGAATGTTGGGCCGTGAAGAAGACGGATGAAAAAAGATTGCATGTAGCGGAGATGAGAATGTTGAGATGGATGTGTGGAGTGACGAAATTGGATAAAGTAAGAAATGAGTATATAAGGGAAAGTTTAAAAGTTGCGGCAGTGACAGAAAAGTTTAAAAGAAATCGTTTGGCCTGGTATGGGCATGTGATGAGGAGAGAGGAAAAGCATGTGACTAAAAGAGTGATGAATATAAATGTTGATGGATGGAGCGGGAGAGGAAGGCCTAAGAAAAAATGGATGGATTGTGTGAGGAATGATATGAAAGAGAAGGAAGTGAATGATAGCGTGACAGTTGATAGGGGAGAATGGAAAAAGAAAACGTGTTGCGCCGACCCAAGTAACATGGGACAAGGGCAGGAAGATGATGATGACCTCATAAGTTTTGATTACGTAAATTATTTATTTAGTTAGTTTTGCTTTTGTTAATATCCATTGGGATTTTCAATTATAATAGTTTTTTTTTTTTAATAAGGAAATGCCTAAAAAGAGACCTCAACTTTCTCGACAGTCTGCCACTGCAAAACGACTGCGACTCATGCGCAGCAATGAGACAGAGGATGAAAATTGGCAGAGGTTGGCTACTCAACGAGCAATTGCTGAAGGAAACCGCGCTAGAGAAACAAGCGTTGAACGAACGCAACGTTTGGCTTCACAAACAACTCGAACTTCGTCGAATCGACAACGGGAATCAAGTGCTGAACGTTCTCAACGTTTGGCTTCACAAAATTCCCGATCAATAGCAAGTAGGATATTATTGGGCATTCTACCCCACCTTCCGTTCCATCGGCTCACTCCGCCTCGTCACTCTCGGTGGAGTAGAATGCCCAATAATATAAATTAAATCCCACATAGTACAGTAAAACACTGGTTCGGCGCCTATTCCACCCGATGGAACGGAAGGTGGAGTAGAAATCTTACATAGTGAAGTAAAATACTGGTTCGGCGCCTATTCCACCCGATGAACGGAAGGTGGAGTATGAATTCCTACATAGTGCAGTAAAGTACTGGTTCGGCGCCTATTCTACCCGATGAACGGAAGGTGGAGTATGAATTCCTACATAGTGCAGTAAAATATTGGTTCGGCGCCTATTCCACCCGATGGAACGGAAGGTGTAGTAAAATACTGGTCCGACACCTATTTCAGTTCGACGTCTATTCCATCCGATGGAACGAAAGGTTGAGTAAAATATTGGTTCGGCGCCTATTCCACCCGATGGAACGGAAGGTTGAGTAAAATACTGGTTCGACGCCTATTTCAGTTCGACGTCTATTCCATCCGATGGAACGGAAGGTTGAGTAAAATATTGGTTCGGCGCCTATTCCACCCGATGGAACGGAAGGTTGAGTAAAATACTGGTCCGGCACCTATTCCAGTTCGACGTCTATTCCACCCGATGGAACGAGTTGTAAATGTTTATGTGATACATTAATTGTTACTAAGTTGAAGGGATTAGTCAGCCTTGAAACTGCGTTACCGTGTCAAGCTGCTTCCAGGGTGCCCCACGAGGGCCTCTCCTTTCATACACCCCGCTAACCTAAAATTCAGGACAGCTTGTCTCATGTCTCTCCACAAAATTAGAGATAGCGCATTTACACACATCACTCCATTTTCTGTGACCAGATTGGCTCGAGGACATCTGAACGTTAGGATCGCTTACAATTAAGTAAAATTCAGGACAATCTCATGTCGCTTCACAAAGCAAGAAATAGCATGTACCTACAGGCACACGCACATTCTATTTCTATGACCCCAGATTGGGCACCAAGGACATCCAAATTTTAATTTAATTTATTCATACACTACCATACACGTTAACAAACAAGAGCGCTTGTTGTTTAAACCGCTATCCTAAAATTCAGGACAAGTTTGTCTTATGTCTCTTCACAAAGCAAGAAATAGCATGTGCCTACAGGCACACACACATTCTATTTCTATGACCCCAAATTGGGCACCAAGGACATCTGAACTTTAGGATACCGTAAACATTAAACTAAAATTTGGGACAGCTTTTCTCATACTCTTCACAGAGCAAGAAATAGCATGCACCTAGAGGCACACACACATTATTTTTCTATGGCCCCAGATTGGGCACCAAGGACATCCAAATTTTAATTTAATTTATTCATACACTACCATACACGTTAACAAACAAGGGCGCTCGCTGTTTAAACCGCTATCCTAAAATTCAGGACAAGTTTGTCTCATGTCTCTTCACAAAGCAAGAAATAGCATGCACCTACAGGCACACACACATTCTATTTTTATGACGCCAGATTGGGCACCAAGGACATCTGAGCTTTAGGATACCGTAAACATTAAACTAAAATTTGGGACAGATCGCTCATGTCACTTCACAAAAGTAAGAAATAGCGCACAGGCACATACGCACATTCTATTTTTAGTAACCAGAGTGGCTCGAGGACATCCAAATTTAAAATTTATTTAATCAAACAGACGACACTACTTTACACACTAACGTACAAGTAATGTATAGAGTAGTTCTCTCACGATCTGCTGTACGAGCATTTTGCTGGTGTCGCATACTTATACACTTGCCATCGTTCCGTCTAGTCCGCCCGTATAATCACCGTGAAAACGGAGCATGCGCCGTTCAACGGTTAGCCGCTGCGCCGTACTCATTCGTGAAGCGCCTGACGACAAGCGTTTGGAAATGTATCAGGCAGCCGTCGTGTATGTATAAATGATCATTTACAATGACAAAGACAGCAAAATTGCATCATATATTAATTTGCTTATTCGAACTTTATAGTATTGTAAGACGATCGTCGTACATGTTGTAGACCGTAATTCAAATCTGAGTTTAAGGGATCTCCCTATATTCATCTACATTAAATTGGGGGAAGGTGTTCCTTAAATAAGAACGATACCAATTCCGTTAACTTATTATAAATTACTGATTCTTTCCTTGACATAACTTTACTAATTTTTTGTAATAAGCTGGTTTTAGTCTAAGAATTCTTTAAAAACGCGATCCTTTAATGTCATTGCTGAATTTAGAAGCCAACTTTCTATACATGAAATGTTTTATGAAAGTTTGTTAGTTTCATGATTTTACATCAGCTTTGAGTTTAACTGCAACATAAAATTATCTAAGATTTTAACGTGAATTTGTTCATGTGGATTGTTATGCACAAAATAAATTTTGTAAGGATTTTGCATCTTTAGGTACATCCTGATTTCTGGCTATCAAAACGGTTTTTTTTTTTTTTTTTCCACGAGTTTGATATCATTCAAAGTTTTATATCAAAACGTATTAAACAAATACACATACCTATTTTAATTAAAATATGTATTGTAGTAATTGTAAACGACAGCTAGGTATTGGTGCGGCTTCATCTTTGTCGGCGAGGGTAAAACGCTAATTTCATATTTCATTTCCCACGATATAAAATGTAATTTTGCAGTGACGGTATGCAATTAATATGTGTGCCGACATGAACGTTTTTAGTTAAAATGTACCTTATCTTCATTTCATTACATCATTGACTCCAATGCGCTTGTCGTTTAAGGGATCTCCCTATAATCATTTTCATCAAATTGGGGGAAGGTGTTCCTTGAATAAGAACGATAGCAATTCCGTTAACTTATTATAAACTAGCTTTTGCCCGCGGCTTCGCCCGTGTGGATGTCGAAAAATATCCGACGGGAACGTACTACCTGGATTAAAAAATAACCATGGTTAATCCAGGTTATAAACTATCTGTGTGCTAAATATCATCCAAATACGTTCATCCGTTTTTGTGCAAACCGGAACATACGAGTACATACAAACAAACATACCAAAATTCTAAAAACTATGTTTTCGGCATCAGACTCGAATATTCAATGTAAGGTTTGACTTCGATACTATTTTATTTTACTTCGTCTGCGTAGAGTATAAATTCTTTTTTTCTAGATAATTATGAATTATTATAACAATAACAATATAGAGCTTTGTTCATGGCTAATTGTCCTCCACTATGTGTGATATTTGAGGAATACTGTCAAGAAATACCTAGTGTAAAGGACCGGTGGTGTATAAGTTGAAGCGGCGGCGTTCGAAGGACCATATGCGGGAATATAATTTTACGTGGGTGGAATATTGGACGACACACAGAATTGAGCAAAAAACAGGATATGAGGTTTATGAGGTTAACTATGGTGTGGATGGACTTACTTGGAATCTTCTGGACGAACGAAACACGATGACACAAGGACAGCCTTTTCAGACATCCCACGTGTTCACTGATTTTTCTTTTCCCACACTATGATCTTCACTTTAGTTTTTAAATGTCACATTTATGTCGGCCAACATTTACAATTATAGCGTTTAAGAGTTTTTTTGATATATTAGCGGATTATTTTTGCGGAGCGGCGCGATGCGGGCGAGTACTTTTTTCAACTGTTTTCGAGATTTGAGAATTTCTCTCAAATCTCAGTGGATGTGTTGCGATTGGCTTTTGCTGCGGCGGAAGCCTCTGATTCGACGCGTGCGATGTGTGTCCCTCTCGTTCTGTTATATGGGAATTGGGAGGGAAAGAAATATAGCTCAAAACTGCGATCGGAAATCTTGTAATGAAAACTTATTACTAAAGCTTGCGCGAGCATCCTGCCCGGCTTTGAGGATATGTATTATTCTCAAAGGAAAGAAATTATATTAAAGCGGACTAAGAAATAAAATAAATTATTTTAAGCATAACTATAGCTAAATTTGGGTTTGATTACGCGGTGATGTTATTGAGAAGGTAAAGGTCATAGTTTGACAACGGGTCTCTTGAAAGAGCCACTGCATGTCTTCACCATAGCAACGCGGCTTGTCCCATCCTTGCCGGGAAAAACTTCGGTGATTACGCCCAATGGCCAACGCAAAGGCGGGACATCATCCTGATGTATGAGAACCACTGTACCAATCTTAATATTGTCTGCGGCATTCAACCATTTTTGTCTAACTTGAAGATTATGTAAATATTCTATACGCCACCTCCTCCAGAAACTACAAACCATCTGGTTAAGCAATTTTTTGCGGCAAGTCAGATACTTCGTCGTTTCGGGAACATTCACGACAGGCAACGTAGTCAAAGGAGAAGCCATTATAAAATGAGCGGGAGTAAGCGGTTCTGGGTACGGATCCTCATTCAGGACACAGAGCGGTCTAGAATTTAGAACTGCCTCAATTTCAGTGAGAACAATCGAAAGCTCCTCATAGGTAAGAAGTTGTGAACCGATGACACGGTAAAATGCGTTTTAGTAGATTTAATATTTGATTCCCACAACCCTCCAAAGTGGGGAGCGCGGGGTGGAATCATTTTCCACTCTATGCGGTAGCGGTTAACAAGTAGTTCTTGCAGTTGAGCCTTGGCTCCAACGAAATTTGTTCCGCTATCGGAATATAAATAAGAGACGGGTCCTCTGCGGGAAATGAATCTTTTAAAAGCGGACATAAAAGTGTCCGATGACACGTCGGTAACCAATTCAATATGAACTGCCTTGGTAACGAAACAAATGAATAAGCATATGTAAGCCTTCTGACTTCTCTGACCTCGGCGTCTACATAACATTACCTTGATGGGACCAGCGTAGTCCACACCTGTATGAACGAAAGCTTTAGTCTCCTGTACGCGACAAGCGGGTAAATCAGCCATCTTTGGGCTGGGGTGAGAAGGAGAAACTTTAAAACAAAAGTTACAAGCATGTAATCTTTGTCTTATAACACCTCTAGAAGAGAGGATCCAATATTTTTGGCGTAACAGAGAACTAAGAAGGCTTACACCGGCATGGCAATAAATGCGGTGATAATAGTTAATTATAACATGTGTAAAATTATCATGTTTAGGTAAAAGAGCGGGATGCTGAGCTTCATACGGAAGGTTCGCATTTGACAATCTGCCGCCGATTCTAATTATATTATGCTCGTCTATGAAGAGATCGAGTTTTTTAAATTGTGAGCGAAGTTTTTTACTTTTAATTTCGTCATAAACATCTTTAAAATGAAATTGTTGAATACAATGAATTAAATAAATTTCAGCAGTAGCTAATTCACGGACAGTAATTGTCTTGTGTGACTTATCATAAGGAATAATATGTAGAAATCTTAGAATGTATACAATTATGCGCAATATTTTATTTAATGATGTAAATTTTTGTGACAGATTATATATTAAATTGAGTTCTGATACGGTAGATACCAATGTTAGAGTTTTATTATTAAATTCAGGCAATTTTTCGTTGTATGAAGAAACAAAAGGAGTGATAGGCCACTCAGCAGTTGGGCGCAGGAGCCACTCAGGGCCATGCCACCATAAATCGTGGGTTAGTAACTGTTCAGGTAGAAGACCTCGAGACAGACAGTCACTAGGATTCTCCTTCCCGTTAATATGATAAAAATGCTTAGGATCAAGATTTTCTTGACATTTGGCGACGCGGTTACTAACAAAAATATTCCATTTGTGCGGTGAAGAATGAATCCATGAAAGCGTAATTGTAGAATCGGAAAAGGCAAATATATTATTAATAGCGGTACGAGAGCGGTAAGTGTCATAAACTAATTTAATTAATTTAGACAAAAGAACAGCGGCACAGAGCTCTAAACGAGCTAGAGATATGACCTTAACAGGTGCAACTTTGCATTTAGCACACACCAAATTTACGTGTGTGTTACCATTTGTATCAGTGACATGTAAGTATATGACGCAGCCATATGCATTCAAGCTAGCATCAGCAAACCCCACTATATTTGTCTCGCAACCCATAGTAACGGCTACATGGCGAGGTAATTTTAAAGAAGAAAGTAAAGGTAATTGCTCTTTAAATTTTTGAAAGAGAAGTACGAGTACAATAGAATCGGGTGGAGTTTCATCCCAATCTCTATTTAATTTCCATAATTCCTTTATGAGTAATTTTGCGAATAAAACTACAGGAGCCACAAGACCGAGAACATCCCATAGACGGGCTATAGTGGAAAGTATAGAGCGTTTAGTACAACTATTATCCAAATTAGATGTAGTAAAGGTAAAACAGTCCTCAGAAGGAATCCATTTGAGTCCAAGAATCTTTAAATTATCCCCATCAGAGAAATTAATAGAAGAGCGGTTGGAATGTGGGATGGCCTCTAGTAGTTCCAAGGAATTACTTGCCCACTTAGTAAGGTCAAAGCCTTATTTAAGGCTGGGCCTTAAATAAGGCGATAAGTTCAGCGGAAAGAATCATGGCTTCCTCCAGAGACGGGGTCGAATTAGCCAAGTCATCCATATATAGCTCATGAGAAGCAACAATGGATGCGCGCGGAAAGCGGTGTTTTTCATCCGCTGATAGCTGGCGCACAGTGCGCATGGCTAGAAAGGGACTGGGCTTGAGACCAAATGCAACTCGATTAAATTGAAATTCGCGAATAGGTTCAGCGGTATTAAAACGAAACAATATTTTTTGGTATTTTCGATGCTCATCAACAACAGCAATTCGAAGATACATCTGTTTTATATCAGCTGTAACTGCAATAGGGAACAAGCGGAAATTTAAAAGTAATAAAAATATATCAGCCTGCAAATTCCGCCCCGTATGTAACAAGACATTCAATGACACGCCATTATGAGACTTAGCGCTTGCATGGTTTGTTTATCATTCCTAATGACAGGGTGATGCGGTATGTAATAACCTGTAGTCGTAGTAGTATAAGTAAAGTGTTTTTATTCCAAACGTTGTTTTATGAGATAACATGAATAAAAAATGAATAATTTGTCAAATAATACGTCATTAAAAAAAAGTTTATCGGATAATAATTTTCTTAATTAAATTATTTGGCAAAGTTGTTATTGTGTAATGATGAAATAACAAATCATATTTTTGTCAAATGAAAATTTGTAAATTATGTTTTGGTGAAATGACTGGTCACCAATACAACTTAAGGTACTTAACATACAAAATTAGGAAACTCAAACTCAAACTCAAAGCATTTATTTCAATTAAACCATTTACAGGCACTTTTGAATTGTCAAGGAATCGGTCAGTCAGAAATATGAAGCTAGTTGCCCATTCCAAAGCGTAGTAGGTACCTATGGAGAAGAACGGGCAAGAAACTCCACGGACACTCTTTTAAATAAATTGTTACAAAATATAGGTTACATCTTTCCATGTTGAAATTAAACATGTGAGAACAATGTAGAAAGACGTGCACGTTAGAAGCGTCCGTAATAAAAAGATAAAACAAATAACAATTCAAAAAATTTAATCAGCAAAGGCAGCTAAGAGTTGACCAGTCCCAACTGACGGCGCCCGTTCACGAACATGACGCATGGATTAGCACCATTCAGTTCAACCATTTTGAAGGGAGCTAAATGATCCAACACACGCGCCACCATCAGCGAGACATCTGAGTGAGTATGACATACTCACAGCCACCAGGGCACATTCAAGTCAATAAAAGACGTATTACCCGGTAAATGTTAGCTCTTTAGTACAATAGTACTCACACCTGAGCTCTGAAATTATATAATACAATGGAAATTGATTTTATACAATGCAAAGATGGTCTTAAAATCTTCAGCAGCTCCAACAGTATTTTCAAATGTTAATCAAATAGTTGTGGTTGTGGAGCAGGACCAGCATAGAGCCAAGCATTTTTATCAGCGATGTAGTCCCCCAACTTATAATATGCCTGCCTGCATAGTGTGCGTTTTATACAAGTTTTGAATTTCGTCTCATTTAGTTGAAATATGTGGGGAGGAATTTTATTGTAACACTTTAAACAGTATCCCATAAAATATGAGTCCACTTTAGCCAGTCTGAAACCTGGTTGAACTAATAGGTCCCTATTTCTTGTACTATAATTATGTCTATCACCTCTTTTACTAAAAAGATGTACATTTTTTCTTACGTGCATGATGTTTTCATAGATATATTGACAAGGTACCGTCATGATGTTAATATCCTGAGACAGTTCCCTTAGAGAGTCACACCTGCGGAGATAATATATGGCTCTAATCGCTCTTTTCTGCAGAATAAAAATAGACTCGATGTCTGCAGCCCGTCCCCATAGTAAAATACCGTAAGACATGATACTATGAAAGTAACTAAAATAGACCAGCCTCGCGGTATCTACATCAGTTAATTGACGGATTTTTCTGACAGCATATGCTGCTGAACTTAGCCGTCCTGCAAGAGATGTTAAATGAGAACCCCATTGTAGCTTTGAGTCGAGCGTGATCCCTAGGAAAACAGTTTTATCGACGAATTCTAGTTTCTCTTGATTCAATACTATTTCACAATCACTACTTTTGACATTTGGTAAAGAAAATTTTATGCACTTAGTTTTTTTTCCATTTAATACTAAATTATTTGCAGTGAACCAACTTTGGAACTGCAGTAGGGCGTTATTTACGTCGTCAAAATTTGTAGCACGTCTATCTACCTTAAAAATTAAGGAAGTATCGTCAGCAAATAACACCATTTGTGGTTGATTTTTTTATAAATGGAGTAGATCATTGATATAAACTAAAAAGAGGAATGGACCCAATATCGAGCCTTGTGGCACACCCATTTTTACTTTTAAACCTAGTGAATTGATACCGTTTATTTGGACTTTCTGTTGTCTATCATTTAAATAAGATTTTACTAAATTGAGCGCAAGTTTTCCAAGTCCGTAATGCTCAAGTTTCAATAGTAAGGTTTCGTGGTCGACGCAATAAAATGCCTTGGAGAGGTCACAAAAGATTCCTATGGCGTCTTAAGCCTCTTCCCACGCGGTAAAAATGTGTCTTAATAAGGTTACACCGGCGTCGGTTGTACAACGTCCTTTGGTGAAACCATACTGTTGATCATGAAGGATTTTATTTGTGTTAAAATGATTGAGCATTTGATTAAGCATTACCTTTTCAAACACCTTGCTGAAAACCGGTCACACGGACACGGGTCTATAATTATTGGTGTCTTTACTGTCCCCGGATTTGAAAAGTGATATTACCTTACTGTATTTCATTAAATCCGGGAAGACTCCTTGGTCCACACACAAATTAAATATTAAGGCTAAGTAAGGCGCTATGATCTCAATTATGTTTATTTTATTTTCTAAACAGTTAGTTAAAAACCCATACGATGTGGGTAACCCTTTAGAACGGCTTAATTTAAGCCATTCAAATTTTGGTTACCCATTGAAAGGGTTTTCGATAGGGTTTTTCTAAGCAGTTAGTTAAAAACCCATACGATGTGGGTAACCCTTTTGAACGGCTTAATTTCAGCCATTCAAATGGGTTATACTTTCAACTCTTTAAACGATAATAGCGTAACATTCCGACTCGCAGCAATGTAATATGTTGTCTCGATGATGGGCATAGGTTGCAAAATGGAATAGCACGCGTTAAGCGGCCGCGGCGGCGCCTTTGTGCTTACTTACCGAGCGGCTTCTAAACAGGGATCTTTGATCATTATTGCATGTAAAATGGAGTTCATTTTAGCTTTGCTGGCCGGATATTGAAATTACGTATTATTATGATTTTTTCATGTCCGTACTTGTTTATTACTTTATTGCAGGCATTTGCAGGGACCGTACAATTGTAATTCTTGCTGTTTGATTTTTTGAATCCGGACGTCTTTTGCGATATTATTAGAATTTCAGAATGTTGAACAATCTATAAAGTGCCTAAACCAAAACGAGATGCTGTACAACGCTATTATTAATACATCTTCTATCTATACATATAAAATGCTTTATCCTGAATGACTGACTGACGGATCAACGCACAGCCTAAACCGCTGATCGTAGAGACCTAAAACTTGGAGGGTGTGTTCTTTGTATGACGTAGGGATCCAATAAGAAAGGATTTTTCGAAATTCTTCCCCTAAGGGGGTGAAAAGGTGCAAAGTTTGTATGGGACAACGTGATTCCTTGGTCCAATCTACTTCAAATTTTGCATAAACATTCTTTAACAGAATTAATGGAAGACCTGTTTCGTATTTTATTGAAATTCATCTCTTAACGGGGTTAAATATGGGTAAAAAGTTATTTGGGAGTGATTTGCTTCCAAGTTGATATCAATACTCCTTGGTGCTTTTGATTTAAATTACATTTTAGTTTGACACAATGTTTGAAAAGTCAATCCGATTTTATTCAAAAAAGGTTGAACTCACATAAAGGCTTGGTGCTTGCAATGCAAATACTCTTTAAAATTGGAATGTCTCGAAAGTCACCGTGCTATACATATTAGTACCGCATTTGAAAGTTTCTAAGCTTTACAGAGGTCTGTATTTATTCCTAGGATTCCCCTCAAATCAATAAATCTGCCTAGCCTTTTCCCAACTATGTTGGGGTTAGCTTCCAGTCTAACCGGATGCAGCTGAATACCAGTATTTTACATGGAGCGACTGCCTATCTGACCTCCACAACCCAGTAACTGGGTAATACGATACCCCTTGGTAAGACTGGTGTCAGACTTTCGGGCTTCTGACGACCCGTAACGACTGTCAAAGATCCACGAATGACAGCCGGGACCAACGGCTTAACGTGCTCTCCGAGGCACGGAGGATTCTCGGTATGTAAAAATGTTTACACATCCACTGACCAACCCCGGCAAGCGTAGCTTAACCTGATGGATCGACCAGTGCGGCTGTTGTTACTTAGCCACGAGCTCCTCATTCCTAGGATTCCTAGGATTAGGATGATGGTGTTAGGGGATTCCTAGGATTCCCCCCTAACACCATCAAATTACCCCTTCGAATTCAAGAGAGTGCAGTTTCCCATCAAAGTATGCTTCGCAATGACGAAAAACAAAGCTCAAGGTCAAACTCTTAAGGTAGCGGGAGTAGACTTAAGGGAAAGCTGCTTCTCCCACGGCCAGTTGTATGTGGCATGCTCCAGAGTAAGCGCACAGAGTAGCCTGGTGATTCTAGCACCCGAAAGAAAAACAAAAAATATTGTTTACAAAGAAATACTGCGGTAGGTGTAGTATTTCGATTTCGTTGTAAAAAGATAATACACCCGTGTAACTTTCAAAATCTTATATCTTTTAAATCGGCGTGCACGTGCTTCTCTGTCTGTCTCTCTCTCAAAGTCAAAGTCGAAGTCGAAGTCGGAGTCGAAGTCGGAGTCGAAGTCGGAGTCGAAGTCGAAGTCAAAGTCGAAGTCGGAGTCGGAGTCGAAGTCGAAGTCGTAGTCGGAGTCGAAGTTGGAGTCGAAGTCGGAGTCGGAGTCGAAGTCGGAGTCGAAGTCGGAGTCGAAGTCGAAGTCAAAGTTGAAGTCGAGCGAGTGTATAAGTCGACACGAGTCAAGAGACTTATACTTATATAAGGTGTATCTATTCATACACGAAATATTTTAAGAGATATACCTATAGCTGGTAAAGAAACCATAGTAACAAAAAAAAAATTCTAGGTAAGTATCTTATTAAAAAAATTAAATAATTTAATATTACTTGACATACATACTAAATACTGGTTCCTTCTTATTTCTTAACATCCATTACGCTAGTTTGTACGCGAGCGGCAGTATTTGAGACGGCACGTGGCTTTTATGAATGATCAAAGAGAAACACGTGAGCGCGGCGCGCGGGCGCCTGCCTGCCCCGCCAGGCGCCCGCGCCTCGCCAGTCCCACACAATCCGCGTGTTGTAACGTGAGCGCGCGCCTCAGCTGACACGCGTCGGGCTCGCTCGGGCAAGATACTTACAAAGTTACAATGCCTAACTACAGGTATTCCAACCAGGAGTACCAGAACATGGTGGTGTGTGTGTGTGTGTTCAACTACGGATCTACTAATAATAACAATGTTGTTTGCCCACAAAAAGACTAGTCAATAAAACTTTTAATCTAGCCGTAACGTAGTTATTTAATCGTCAAATAGGTTTTAATGAATCTTACCGTATGTTATTCTACAATGACAAGACATTTATCCCGTTTATCTTTTGACCACTGCGGGGCGACAACGTCTGGTAATGTCAAACTCAAACTCAAACTCAAACTCAAAGCATTTATTTCAAATAAACCAATTACAGGTACTTTTGAATTGTCAAGGGGTCGGTCAGTCAGAAATATGAAGCTAGTTGCCCATTCCAACGCGTAGTAGGTTCCTATGGAGAAGAACGGGCAAGAAACTCCACGGACACTCTTTTAAATCAGAATATTGTTACAAAATATTGGTTACATCATTCATGTTGTAATTATACATGTGAGAACAATGTAGAGAGACATGCACGTTAAAAGCGTCCGTAATAAAGAAAAAAACAATTCAAAAATTAAAATAAATTCAAAATAAGCCTTGGCAGCTAAGAGATGACCAGTCCCCACTGACGGCGCCCGTTCACGAACATGAAGCATGGATCAGCACCATTTAGCTCAACCATTTTGAAGGGAACTTTATGATCCAACACACACGCCACCACCAGCGAGACATTTGAGTGAGCATGACATACTCTCAGCCGCAAGGGCACATTTAGGTCAATGAAAGACGTAGGTACCCAGTAAATGGTAGCTTTAAAGTAGGTACATAGTGCTCACACATGTGCTATGCAATTATATAATACTATGAAATTGAATTTATACAATCTAAAGATAGTCCTACAATCTTCAGCAGCTCCAACAATATTTTCGAATGCCAATCAATTCGTTTATGCTCCTTGTGGAGCTGGACCAGCGTTGAGCCAAGCATTTTTGTCAACGATGTAATCCCCCAACTTATAATATGCTTGGCAGCATAGTGTGCGTTTTATACAAGATTTAAAATTCCTTTCATTCAATTGGAGTATGTGGGGAGGTATTTTATTGTAACATTTTAAACAGTACCCCATGAAGGTTGAGTCAACTTTAGCCAGTCTGAAACCCGGTTGAACTAATTGTTCCCTATTTCTAGTGCTATAATTGTGTCTATCACCTCTTTTACTGAAAAGACTTAGATTTTTCCTAACGTACATGATGTTTTCATAGATATATTGACAAGGTACCGTCATGATGTTAATATCTTTAAACAGTTCCCTTAGTTCTCTAAGGGAACTGTTTAGATGGTCTCCGCAGACGCGATTCTTCGCGTCTGCGGAGACCATATATTGCTCTGATGGCTCTTTTCTGCAGAATAAAAATAGACTCGATATCTGTAGCCCGTCCCCATAGTAGAATACCGTAAGACATGATACTATGAAAGTAACTGAAATAGACTAGCCTCGCGGTATCTACGTCAGTAAATTGACGGATTTTTCTCACAGCATATGCTGCTGAACTTAGGCGTCCTGCAAGAGATGTTAAATGAGGACCCCATTGCAGCCTTGAGTCGAGCGTAATCCCCAAGAAAACAGTTTTATCGACGAATTCTAATTTCTCCCTATTCAATACTATGTCACAATCACTACTTTTAACATTCGGTAAAGCAAATCTTATGCATTTCGTTTTTTTCCCATTTAATACTAAATTATTAGCAGTGAACCAATTTTGGACTTGTAGTAGGGCGTTATTTACGTCGTCAAGATTTGATGCACGTCTATTTATCTTAAAAATTAGAGAAGTATCGTCAGCAAATAACACCATTTGTGGTTGTTTTTTTAATAAATGGGGTAGATCATTAATATATACTAAAAAGAGGAAAGGACCCAATATCGAGCCTTGTGGAACACCCATTTTTACTTTTAAACCGAGTGAATTGATTCCATTAATTTGTACTTGCTGTTGTCTATCATTTAAATAAGATTTTACCAAACTAAGCGCAAGTTTACCTAGTCCGTAATGCTTAAGTTTCAAGAGTAAGGTTTCATGATTTACGCAGTCAAATGCTTTGGACAGATCACAAAAAATTCCTATGGCATCTTGGGCCTCCTCCCACGCTGTGAATATGTGTTTTAATAAGGTGACACCGGCGTCAGTCGTACAACGTCCTTTGGTGAACCCATATTGCTGATCGTGTAAGATATGGTTGGTGTTAAAATGATTAAGCATTTGATTGAGCATTACCTTTTCGAACACCTTGCTGAATACCGGCAGCACGGATACTGGTCTATAATTGTTGGTATCTTTACTGTCCCCAGATTTAAAAAGTGGAATCACCTTACTGTATTTCATTAAATCCGGGAAGACTCCTTGGTCCACACACAAATTAAATATTAAAGCCAAATATGGTGCTATAGTTTCAATTATGGATGTACAAACTTTGATAGATAATCCCCATAGATCTTCGGTCAATTTTATTTTAATTTGCCGAAATGCTAACTATCATAGGGTTTATATGTTTAAATTCAAATTCAACCGGGCAGCCTGCAACGTTCGCTCTTAATAAATAAAGTGTATGGTGCAGGGCACCATGTGAAGTCTCCAAAGTGTACTCAGTGTTTCGTATTTTTTTCCTATTCGTTTCATTATTTATAACTTTCCAAACTGTTTTTATTTTATTTTCTGCTGATTTGATCTTGTTGCTAATATACAGGGCTTTAGCTATCTTGCAGGTATTTCTAAAAATTTTGGAATATGTAGCAACATACTTGTTGAAAGTTTCAGTTTTAATGTAAGGCTTAAGGCCATACAGTTCGAACAGTCTTTCCCTACTTATCCTAATACCTCTAGTTGCCCAGTCACTAAATATAAAATGAGGGCTAATATTTTTTGTTTTCTTTTCAAAAGTTTTATTGAATTCAGTGTCGACTACTGAAAAGAAATCCTCATACAATTGATTTGCATTGACCATATTATGGCCCAGAATGTTTAATTTATTATTTAGGGTACTATTGAATCTATTTAATTTGCCAGTTGTTATTGGTCGAAATTGTATTTGTACTTTTTGCAAAGGTGTTTTGAACTTAAAAGTTACCGTTTGTCCACTATGATCAGACGGCAAATAATTTACAATGGCTTTAGCTAAATAATCACAATCGCAGAAGACATTGTCGATACAAGTAGCAGAAGTTGGAGTTATTCTAGTCGGTTCTGTAAAAATACTAAATAAATTGAACGATTTAAAAAGGCTTAGTAATCTACTGCTATTTAAATTATCTTCCAAAATATTAATATTAAAATCACCACAAATAATTGCAGCTTTGTTACTGGATGCAAGTTTCGCTAGGACATCTTCCATTATTGACTCAAATAAAGAAAAGTTCTGATAATTAGGGGGTCTGTACACGCACACTACAACATGCTTATCCAGCTCAACACAGGACAGTTCGATGCAATGTTCAACTGATAAACCAACTATGTCATTACGTTGCTTAAATTTTAAACAATTTTTATCATGATTAGAGATCCTCCACGCAGCATAGATTTACGGTTAAAAGAACTGCCCATACTATAGTTGACATAATTAATTAGCATTTGGTAATCCTTTAACCAATGTTCAGTAAAACAAACAATATCAAACTTTGTTTTTTCTAAAAACATTTCAATTTCTAATAATTTTGAAGAAATACCTTGAATATTTTGATGAAATAATTTCAAGGCATTCTGCTCATCTCCTTTTCGGTAAAAACTTATTTTAGAGCCAGAAGACACCTTGTTGTTGTTAGTTATAAGAATATTCTTAGTGATACCTTCTGTTGTCTTACAAACTAGTTTAAATCCGGAGTTGACCCCAAGACTTCAATGTCATCACAAGGCAGTGAGCTCATAGTGAGTGAGGTACATGGAGCCTCCTTCGTACAATTTGTATAAATATTTATAGCATTTGAGCTACATTTATTCAGGCTCACTACCTTATTATTAGTACTATTACTAATCATGATGGTGTTAATAACACAAGACTTCGACATACTACCTATGTCTGAGTTTATATAAAAAGCTAATAGCCGTGCTATTATGTGTCTAAAACTAACAGGCAGATACACAGTACCCCTAGTCGATTTCAGCGTTTCAACAAAAATGTTGGTGTCAAGAAATACAAATTTGTCACTATAATGACTAACTAAAAAGTGCATATGCTTATTAAGCATATGAATATAATTGTTTTGTCTATTTGTCAATCTTTCAAAATATGGGAAAGCACACAATATTATTTTACTACAATTTAACTTTAACAACTCAGTTACACAGTCAGTAATTTCTTCTTTTTTTACATTAGAGCTATTACCTACAAATACAGTAATGTTGGTTTTAGGATTATATACATTTCCTGTTACTGATGCCATTATTTGTTTATAGTTAGACCCTGGCATACAATAATTTAGAGTAGAATAATGCAGGTTGTTACTAATTAATTTACCTAATCCTCTTCCTATACTATCTGAGAACATAACTGAATGATAACAATCATGACTACTAAAAGATGGACAACTAGCAATCTCAGGCTGTATCACTTGAGATAAATCTTGTACTAAACCAGATACATCTTGGTTGAGGATACAGTCTTGAGACAAACTCTCAGTCTGGGACGGGTCCTCCGTTGCCTCAGGCTGGACAGCATCAGGGTTTGAAACCTTCTGGCAAGTACACTGACACATAACTAACTCATTAGCAGCTAGAATATGTTCTTTAATTTGGTTCTGAGAGCCCACATATTTAATGTAAAGGGAACTAAGTCTGCCCTCAAGTATGTACTTGTATGTCACACTGTAAGCGCTGTGTATCAATTTCATAGATTTTTTTGCTGTCTTCTAATTTTATTTGATAATTGTTTAATTTATTGAGTAGATCAACACGTTCTTTTCTCCGTGGAATATTTTTGGAAAAGAGTTTTTGTTGTTTCCTAATTAGATTACATTTTTTAATTATTCTATTCAGTTTTGCAAATTTTTTCATTTTCTTATGACTAACTTTAGAACTATACTTTTGTTTCAGTAAGGAATCTTCAGTAAGGTCTATAGTTATTATGGAATGAGGGTTACAATTGGTATTTAATAATTCATTGTATAAGTGGTTAGTTTCTTTAACCTGTGTACATTCTTTTTCTTTCTCTAACCGGATAATATGACTATTAGCGTGAATGAATTCATCTTCTAGGTCCCTAACTTTGCTTAAAGCCTCCTCATACAAGTTACTACAGTTTCTGAAACCATCTGTGACCACCTTCAATTGATCGCGTTCATCAACAACATGCAGATATTGCTGATGTAGGTCTACTAGCTCCCGTTTAAGGCTTGAGTTTTTGTTAACTATCTTTTTGATTTCCTCCTCACTCTCGTCATTCTCTTGTAACAATTGTGTACATTATAATTTAGATGCTTCAAGGTTTTGGAGAGCCGTTCTCAATTTGAGCTCCATATCCTGGGCAGTAGCCTTTCGGGTCATCACAGGCATGGTTTCAGGATTTGTTACTGAAATTAGAATAAAGAAACGGTGAGAACAAGTAGGACAGACAAATAAATTAGTAAAGATGGAGATGAAAGGGAAAAATGGGAGAAGTTAGTGTTATTTAGTGGAGAAATGAGGTAAGCTACTGAATTGACTTAAAGAACTATTCGATATTTATATTTATCAAAGTTATATTATCAAATTGAAAGTAGATTTATGATGCTTTAATTGCCTTATATGATTTTACTTTTCCATATGTGGGTAGGTTGCCTAGATTTATAGTTAATATTATATATTAAAGTATAACGACAATGCAAGGATAAGGAACATGAACGTTTTTAATATTGTATATTACATCAGATTGTGATTAACAGAATCTACGCTAAGTTACGTTTTCTGCTATGTAAACAATGCGATTTACACCGAATGCAGAATGCTAAATCAGCGAACTATTACACTACTACTATATGTTAAGACTTAACGAGGACGTGTAAAACAGTTAAAGTTACGATTATGTGCTATTATAAAGTAAAAAGTAAAGCAATACTCCCGTTTAAATCCGTAGTCCGATCGTCAGCTGTTGATTTTAGGTTACCGGTGTGTAACCAAACACTATGTTTAACTTCGTATATTTACAGGAAAACAATAATCCTGAGTATTTATGCAATTATATTACGTTTACACATAAAATTACACCTTAATTTTACTTAATTACTAATTAAAAATAATTTAAAATACGGAACAGAAATTTGACATGTCACTCGGGCAGTGTTGCCACTTTTTTTCTGGTAGGTACGATTTTTTGATCAAATAAATCCGCGCTACGCACTTAGACTTTTTAACGTTCACATCTGCATGAGTAGATAGGTAGGCAACTAACAATCAGCTGACGGATAGTACTCGATGTATGTTAATAACTTCACAGAGGTCATTAACATGCGAATTCGAGTTGCACCTATCAGCTGTTTATTTGTATTTAACTAGTTTACAAATGTGTAGGTATTGTAGATTAGGATTAAAATTTGTTTTAATCGCATCTAGCTTTCTTTTCGTAAAATTTTAAAGGAGGGAAATTAATAATTTAGGTACCTACATAGGTTTAAGTGGTATTGTATTTTAAATTCACATTTATTATCAATGTAAGCGATACGCTATTAAAATAACACTAGATCGAGTTACGAAGTCTACCTACGTTGGTTTATTTTTAACATCATCACGCCTGCATTCTCCGTAGAGATAGGCAGAGGTGTATTTTCGTATGTCCACTACAGTTCACCAGTGATAGGTCCCATATAACATGAGGTGCGGGCAGGTGTAACTTGCGTCCGGCAGCACACAGACTGCGGAGTGCGAGAGACGAGTGTCTGTGCGGCACTACCGCGCCGCGTGCCGCATCGAGGCGGTCACCTCTCTCACCGCGGCGGGTGGGTCATTCATAGAATATGGAGTAAATGTTTTATGCAAAATGTCTCAAGCAGTTTTAAAATTATAATAATTACGTAAAATAAAAATCATCAATTTTTTATTTTTTTCTTGTTTATAGTTTCTTTACCAGCTATAGGTATATCTCTTAAAATATTTCGTGTATGAATAGATACACCTTATATACTTATACTTCGAGACCAAAAGTTGTAACGACACTTTTTGCTATAGTTGTAAGCCGTGCGGCGTGCGCGTGTTTCTCTGTCTGTCTCTCTCACTCTCTCTCTCATAGAAAAAGGAACTTCGTTCCATCCGGGTGTCCCTTGACACCTCTCAAGTTTTTTGTTTATCTTTCGGGTGCTAAAATCACCAGGCTACTCTGTGCGCTTACTCTGGAGCATGCCACATACAACTGGCCGTGGGAGAAGCAGCTTTCCCTCAAGTCTACTCCCGCTACCTTAAGAGTTTGACCTTGAGCTTTGTATATAGTCATTGCGAAGCATACTATGGGAAACTGCACTCTCTTGAATTCGAAGGGGTAATTTGAGGGTGTTAGGGGAATCCAAGGAATAAATACAGACCTCTGTAAAGCTTAGAAACCTTCAAATGCGGTACTAATATATATAGTACGGTGACTTTCGAGACATTCCAATTTTAAAGAATATTTGCATTGCAAGCACCAAGCCTTTATGTGAGTTCAACCTTTTTTGAATAAAATCGGATTGACTTTTCAAACATGTGTTAAAGTAAAATTTAATTTAAATCAAAAGCACTAAGGAGTATTGATATCAACTTCGAAGCAAATCACTCCCAAAATAACTTTCTACCCCTATTAAACCCCGTTAGGGGATGAATTTCAACAAAAGACGAAACAGGTCTTCCATTAATTCTATTAAAAATGTTTATGCAAAATTTGAAGTAGATTGGACCAAGGAATCACGTTGTCCCATACAAACTTTGCCCCCCCTTTTTCACCCCCTTAGGGGTAGAATTAAGAAAAATCCTTTCTTATCGGATGCCTACGTAATACAAAGAACTCACCCTCCAAGTTTCAGGTCTCTACGATCAGCGGTTTAGGCTGTGCGTTGATCCGTCAGTCAGTCATTCAGGACAAAGCATTTTATATGTATAGATAACAAAATTAATAACGTAAAAAACCAAAAACTTGAGAGGTGTCAAGGGACACCCGGATGGAACGAAGTTCCTCTTTCTATGAGAGAGAGAGAGAGAGAGACAGACAGAGAAACACGCGCACGCCGCACGGCTTACAACTATAGCAAAAAGTGTCGTTACAACTTTTGGTCTCGAAGTATAAGTATAAGTATATAAGTATAAGTCTCTTGACTCTTGTCAACTTATACACTCGCTCGACTTCGACTTTGACTTCGACTCCGACTCCGGCTTCGACTTCGACTCCGACTCTGACTTCGACTTCGACTCCGACTTCGACTCCGATTTCGACTTCGACTTCGACTCCGACTCCGACTTCGACTCCGACTTCGACTCCGACCCCGACTTCTACTTCGACTCCGACTTCGACTTCGACTTCGACAACGACTCCAACTTCAACTTCGACTTTGACTTTGACTTCGACTAGCAAAAAGTGTCGTTACAACTTTTGGTCCAAATTTTTTCCGTCTAGCCCCCTTTCGCAACGCGCGATAAGGAACTTCGTTCCAAAACTTGGTTTCAATAAAAAATCCTATTAGAACCATTTTCGACTTCTACGCGGACGAAGTCGCGGACATAAACTAGTATAGGTATAATAAAAGACAGACCAAATTCTTACTTACCCCTTGCTCATTCAATTGACTACGATAACACGGGTCACAAGACAATAATTGTCAGAAACTCAGGACACACACCACCTTACTGTGTAGGCATCTAAAATGTAGGTAGCATGTGTTTCGTCTACAAGTCTACGATGTCTAGTGAAATAAGGGCAATGTGCGCCAGCGATGGTGGATGGTGCGTGGTGCTCGCTCCACCCCACCCACCACCTACTTAGCACTAGTTTATTGAATAACCATATGGTAACCCTATCAAAACCCTTATGTTATATAGGTTATCTTAATGAATGGGTAACCCTTTCATTGGGTTTCAAGTATAGAACCCATTCAATGGGTTATCATGTAACCTTTTCACTGGGTTTCAATTAGAAAACCCATTCAATGGGTTATCCAGATTGAAGAGATAACCCTTTTACTGGGTTTTAAGCATAGAACCCATTCAAAGGGTTACATTATGATAAAGGTAGCCTCATAAACGGCTTACCCCTTCGAAAAGCTTAACTCTTATCCTGGGTTGTACGGTCCCTGCTTAATATTAAAAGCTAGCCATAGCTAGCCTAGCTATTTGACGTCTAAAACTAATGGGCAGATACACAGTATCCCTAGTCGACCTTAACTTATCAACAAAAATGTTGGTATAAAAAAATATAAACTTGTTACTATGGTGACTAACTAAGAAATGCATGTAATTATTTAACATGTGAATGTAGTTGTTTTGCCTATTTGACAAATGCTCAAAATATGGAAAAGCACACAAAATTATTTTCTTACAATTTAACTTCAATAGTTCTGTGACACAATCAGTCATATCATCTTTTTTAACATTAAAACTATTACCTTTAAGTATGGTAATAATGGCATTAGGATCATATTCCTTCCTAGTTAATGAAGACATTATTTGTTTGTAGGAATTCTGAGGCATACAATAGTTTTGAGAAGAATGACTCAGGTTGTTGCTAAGTAATTTACCTAACCCTTTTCCAAAACTATCAGAAAACATAATGGAGCAAGGGAGAGAATTAGCTTCTGTCTGAACCACTTGCAATGGACCTTGTTCAATATCTGGTGTAACTTGATTGGTTATAGAGACCTGAGCACTTCCCAACTGGTACGGGTCCTCCGTTGCCTCAGGTTGGAGAGTGCCAAGTTTTTTTTTTTTTTGCATCGATGATTGAGGGCTGCTGGGAGTCAGCGGGTCCACCTTATCTATATTAGAATTACACATTTCCACTAACTCATTTGCAGCAAGAATGTGCTCCTGAATTTGTTTTTCAGACCTCACATACTTAGTATAGAGTGACTGTAGTAATGCTTCTAGTACCCGAATTTCAGACTGTAAGTGTTGAGTGTCAAACTCATAGAAATCATCAAATAACTTCTCCCGCTCTGGGCAGAGCGAGAGGGCGTGTCAGACTTTTACTGACTAAAACCCACCCGTGTTCTTTCCGTTGCCTGTGTGCCGGGGCCGCGATATCCCTTTCGGACAAACCCGCAACCCCAGCAAGCATTGGTCCTTACGGACCCCGTCAGTTGGTGCTGACATCTCTTTGAGGCGCGCGTGGAACACAACGCGCCGTCGACCCGGGCCTGGTCCTTATCGGACGGCGAGCTGCTCATTGCTCACCGTCCGCAAGCCCGCGCCTACGCATAACTGCTTCGCAGAAGAAGGTGACGGCCTCCCATGCACTCTCGCTCCGGACCATGGCCTGAACCAGGGCCGGACGCGAGAGATCGCCGCCGCCGATCGCCTCCGTGAGGACACGGCGGTGCCCCGCCCAAGCCGGGCAGACCTCCACCGTATGCTCCACCGTGTCCTCCGGGCGATCCACACAATGGTGACACCCGGGCGTTTCCTCCCGCTTTATCCTGAACAGGAACCTCCCGAAACAACCGTGTCCGGTGAGTACTTGCGTCAGGCGGAAAGTGAGGACGCTGTGACGCCTCTCTATCCACTCCTCAAAGAGGGGACTTATCGCCGCAATTGTGGCGTACCCAGCGCTGAGTTGCGACAATCGCACTCTCCATGCCGCCATGAGATCCCGCCGGAGCTCTGTCCGCTGTGCCGTGATTTCTCGCGGCAGCGGAGTTATGCCCCGGCGTTTCGCCTCCTCGCAACACTCCCACATGCGCGCGAGGACTTTTGCCTCCAGATCCCATGGTGGTATTCCGGCAAGAAGGCTCGCCGCCTCACGGGAGACCGTGCGGTATCCTCTGACCAGCCTAATGGCCATGACCCTTTGGGACGCGTTCAATCGCTGGGCTGGTCGCAGCCTTAATGAACCACACCGGTGCCCCGTAAAGGGCCATGGACCACACGATCCCCGCGTAGAGCCTCCGGTAAGAGGCGTTTGGACCCCCTAGATTGGGCAGAAGCCGCTTCAAAGCAGCCCCAGCCCTCTGCAGTTTGGGAGCCAAACGTCGGAAGTGCTCCACGAAGTTCCACCGGCTGTCGAGGACGAGTGCCAGGTCATCGTCGACTCGACACCGATGTGAACCCCTCCCGCCGTTATCTGGGAACCCGACAGTGGCGCTTTCCGAGGACCATAAAAACACATGGCCTCGATTCTCCTTAGCCTGAGTACATTCTTTTAGTTTTTGTAAATTTGTAATTCGTACATTTGCATGAATTAATTCTTCTTCTAAGTTCCTAACCTTACACAAAGCCTCCTCATATATGTTAATGCAGTTGTTGAAACCACTTGTGACCACCCGCAGTTTGCCCCGTTCATCAACAACATCCAAGTATTGCTGATGAAGGTCCACAAGCTCCCGTTTTAAGCCTGTGTTTTTGAAAACGACCTTCTCGACTTCCTTCTCACTTTCATCTATCTCCTGTAACAGTTGTTGACATTTACTGTTTGAAGCCTCAAGATCTTGAACGGCCGTTCTCAATTTAAGCTCCAACTCCTGAGCAAAAGCCTTACGGGTCATCACAGGCATGGTTTTAGGAATTAGTACTGGAAGTAGAATTAAAGGAACGGAACCACTTAGACAGACAAACACAAAAATGGAAAGCTAGAAATGAAAGGAAAAATGAGAGAAGTTAGTGTGGCTTTATAGAGAAATGAGGTAGGCTGCTAAATCTAATTGAAACGTAACTTGATTTGATCAGATACTAAGTTACATGGATTCTATTTTCTTATGATTTTACTTTTCCCTAAGTGGGTAGGATGCCTTTAAAATATTTTTTTTGTTCTAAATAGTGATTAAAATGCAAAAACGGTAAATAACGTTCATGTTGTTGTGTATTCCAATAATATACTACTACTAGTATTTCAAAAATTCACTGAGACATTAGTTTCGTTATCTTATAGGCAAAAAACTAAGCGACTAACTGCTGAGTGCCAAGTCAACCAAGAAAAGAAATTCTGAGGATCAATGAAGGGGTGTTACAGAGTCTATGAGACGACTGTGTGTTAATTAAAGATGTTATGTTGGGAGACAGGGAGACGGTATTCAAACTCAGTGGTCGAGCAAAGACTAGTTTAATGTACTTCATTCACATATATCATTTACTGCCTACCTTCACATGCGTTATTATAATATCGAACAATCATTGATATTAATTTACATATACCTACAACCCCCATATTAATTAATTCGAATCAAGTTTTGCATTCCATTGTTTTGCATAATTATTTACATATTTTTATTTTAGGTTCTTTAACAATAAAGAGAGAAAATAAAAATAAACAATATTAATTTCATTTTGAATCACATCATGACAGGTACACAACTACACACAAACATATAAGTCTATTCGAACAGTGACGATTGATGATGATTTAATAGAATAATTTATCAATATTATAATTTAACATTCACTGTATTAATTGATATTTATTTACATAATTATAAAATATATTACATGCTTATATTCCTCAAAAATTTTTTTTTTTTTTTTTTTTTTTTTTTTTTAATCGTAACTTATTACTAGTTTATTGTGAAACATGCATTCTTTCATTACACTGCCGTAAAGTTAATGAATAAATACTGAAATTTTTAAATTGGCGGCTTGACATTTGAGTGCTTCAGGTAGATTGTCCCCAGCGATCAGGAGGTTTCACTGTCCTGCCAGAACGAGTTTTATAATAATTTGTGGTACAGTTATGGTCTACGTGTGTCGTTGTTGGAGCACTGGAGCCGCTGTGTGACTCATCTACGGGCATAACGCAATCTTGCGGGCTGTATATATTAATGTCGTCATATGTATTTCTAAAGTCTTCATACGGTTGTTCGTTATTACGCCTATCGGAATCAATGATTATATGTTTTCTATTTCGTCTTAATATCTGTCCTGTATTCATTCGAATCAAATAAGATCGGTTAGCTAACAAACGTTGAATAACTCCATTAGTCCAATGATTATGCATTTTAATTTTAACTTTTTGATTTATGATCAGTTGTTTTAAACTTTTTGATCCTTTATCAAAATATTTTTTCTGCTTTAATTGTCGATTCTCTAATTTGTTTGACACATTCCCCTGCAATTTCGGTCGAAGAAGACGTGGAGAACACGGAATTATACTTCGTAATTTTCTGTTGTATAATAGCTCGGCAGGTGAACATAACTCATTACTAATCGGTGTGTTCAAATATTCTAACAATCCCAAATTGAAGTCGGTATTTTGAAAGGTGGTCTTTTTCATCATATTTTTTATAGTCTGGACCGCTCTTTCGACCTGTCCATTTGATTGGGGGTACCTTGGAGAAGACGTTATGTGTTGAAAACACCAGTTAAACGAAAACTCTTTAAACATATTGGATGAAAATTCCGGGCCGTTATCTGACATAACTATTTGTGGTATTCCATGACGACTAAATAATTTTTTTATTTGCTTGATTACCTCTGAGGATGTGGTCGAAAACAACTCAACAACTTCTATGAACTTACTATAATAATCTACTACTATCAAATAAGATTTAGTTCCGTAGTGGAAGATATCCGTGCCTATTTTGTACCAAGCTCTGTCGGGAATTTCATGCGGGATTAACGGTTCTTTTGTGTTATCTTTTCGATATGTTAAACAGGCCTGACAGTGTGATAAGTAATCCTGTAATTGTGAATTCATATTAGGCCAATACATGATTTCTCTAGCTCTAAGCTTACACTTTTCTATACCTAAGTGCCCTATATGTATTTTTTGTAACATTATTTTACGCATACAGTTTGGTATAATGATTCTATTTCCTTTCCATATTAGTCCATAATTGACTGTTAACTCATCCCTGCTATCCCAATAAGGTTTTAATTCATTACTAATTTCACTTTTATGCATGGGCCATCCTTTCTTTATTATTTTTTTTAATCCCTGCATTTCATTATCTTCCCTAGTACATTTTTGTATTTCTAAAAAATGTGAGTCTGTTAGAGGATTCATCGTTGTTATGGCACACACTTGTGCTTGTGCTTCGAGGTGATCGCGCGTAGTGATACTATCTGTATGGGGCAACGCCGCTCGTGATAATGCGTCTGCTATGTATAGGTATTTACCTGGTTTATATATTAGCGTGAACGAATATGGTTGAAGTCGCATTAACATTCTCTGTAGGCGTGCTGGAGCATTCACCAAAGGCTTGTTGATAATACTCACTAATGGCTTGTGATCTGTTTCTATCGTCACATCGTTACGGCCATATATATAGGTATAGAATCGCTCGCATGCAAATACACAGGCATATAATTCCTTTTCAATCTGAGCATAATTCTGTTCAGTTTTAGTTAATGATTTTGAAGCGTAACATACGGGATAGTTGTCCTGCATTAAGCAGGCGCCTAAACCATTTTTACTCGCGTCTACTGAGATCACTATGGGTTTCTCGAGTGTGTAATATCTTAACACGGGTGGACTAGTTAACTGTTTTTTTAAGATTTCAAAACATTGTTCATGTGTGTGGTCCCAGTGCCAAGCTACGTCTTTTTTCAATAACTGCCGAAGAATAGATGTCTTTTCAGAAAAATTTGCAATGAAATTACTAACATAGGTTATCATACCTAAAAATCTTTCAACATCTTTAACATTTTGTGGCCTGGTCATATTTTTTATAGCCAATACCTGTGACTCATCGGGGCTGATGCCGTCTTTTGTTATTTTATGGCCTAAGTACGTTAACTCACTTAAACCTATTTTACATTTACTTTTATTTAATTTTATGTTTATTTCCTTACACCGTTTCAAGACTGCACGTAATCTCTGATCGTGTATTTCCTTTGTTTCTGCGTAAATAAGGAGATCATCAATAAACAATATAACACCCTCTATATCATCGAAATGTTCGTATAAACGTTTATGGAAAATTTCTGATGCCGATGATATACCGTATGGCATTCTCAAAAATTTAAACCTTCCAAAAATTGTGTTAAATGTGCAGAGATCTGTACTGGCAGGGTGTAAATTCACATGCCAAAATCCCTGTTTAGCATCTAATGTACTAAAATATTTGGCACCAGATAGGTTGGCGGTTATTTCTTCTAGAGTAGGCAGCTTAAAATGTTCCCGCTTTATTGCTTTGTTTAAGTCACGCGGATCTAAACAAATACGGAGATCTCCGTTAGGCTTTTTTACAACCGTCATGCTATTTACCCAATCGGTGGGTCCCTCAACTTTTGAAATAATACCCTGATTTTTCATCTCCATTAGTTTTTCTTCTACTTGTTCTTTTAACGCAATAGGTAACTTTCGTGGAGCATGTACTACAGGTTTGTACCCATCTTTTAATTGTATTTCATAGGTACCTGGTAAACAACCCATTCCTGTGAATATGTCAGGAAACTCATCCAATATATTTGCACATATTTTATCTGTTTGTTTTATACTCATTACCCTTTTCAATAATTTTAATTCATCACATGAACTTCTACCCAAAATGGGAGGTGAATTAGTGTCAACAACTATAAACTGTAAAATGTATGTATTATTTTTATATTTTACTTTAAGATAACATTTACCAATGACTTTAATCTGACTACCTGAATATCCCTGTAACTTCATTGTTGTATGGACCAATTCATCTTTCGATAATTTAATTTTGGTTAGATATTTATTTGGCAAGATATTAACGTCGGCTCCAGTGTCCAGTTTAAAATTGACATGTTTATTCCCAATACATAATGCTACCGTCCACTCATTACTAGAATAACTATCAATAGCGTGAATTACCTGATCGCTGGAGTCTTCTCGTACCTCGTACACACGACACATTCTTGAATAATGGTTCATTTTCCTACACTGACTACATCGCTGACCATAAGCTGGGCATTTATATTTGTCATGGCTTTTCCCACATTTTCCACAAACTGCACGTGATCTTCGACGATCCTCTCCTGGTTGTTCGCGGGGGTGTCCACTTGATCTCTGCCCATCTCTTTCGTCACGATCCTGACGGGAGTTTCTAGCATCTCCACCACTGGAACCAGATGACCGCCATTTCTTATGACGCGGCGCCGAACTTCTTGCATAGTGTACATTTTTTTCTTCCTTCTCTCTGTTTCTAACAGCATGTATATTATGAGTTTGAGCCGCATTCTCGGTTTTTATATTTTTCGCTTGAGCTCGTGATACTTCCGCTAATCTACAGATATCTATAGCTTTAGGTAAGGACAAGTCTGGTTCTCTTAACAGTCTTTCTCTGAGTCCACTATCTATTTAAAAAATATAATATACCTAATATACACAAGCCAATATACCTAAACCAATATACCTAATATAATAAGTAAATACAGTGGAACGCTACAATAAAACTATAATCACGGCGTTATCCACATTCATTAATGATGACCAGCGCTCCTGGGACTTACATATACCAAAGGTTCAGTTCGCACTAAACAGCTCAACCAGTGAGGTCACAGGCTACACACCAGCGTTTCTGGTCTATGGCAGGGAGTTAATTGCTGACGGTACTCACTATCAGGACACGGATATAAAGGAAATAACCAACCAAGGGACCACTATGCAGAGAACTTGGGTGTCCTATCTAGCATATTCGACAAGGTAAAGAAAGAAAGAAAGAAGAAAGAAAGAAAAATATTTTATTTGGGACACGCACAGGAAATACAAACAGTAAATAATAATAAAAAAACAGGTACAGTCAGCTTTGCTGAAAGCATATTCTAGGAACACTTGTAGTTACAGCCTTCATAGGAAGGACGTAGAATTCAATGTGGGAGATGTAGTCTGGAAACGTACGTATTACCAGAGCGATAAGGACAAATATTTCAGCAAAAAACTAGCACCTAAGTTTGTAAAATGTAAAGTATCAAAAAACCTTTCTCCACTGGTGTATGACTTGGCAGATACATACGGGAAACCACTGGGTACCTGGCATATCAAGGACCTAAAGTGGAAGAACCCACAGTAGTCCCGTAGGCCTAGCTAGCTAGCGTTTGACCCACACCGGGTCAAACGATGCCAAGGGACTACGACCACCACATTTCGTGGGAGGTCAATCACCAACAGGGGTTTATCTATTTACCTTTGGCTGCAGGGGTCCTAAGCTCCTTGAGACCAGTACCTAACTACTGGTTAGATAGTGATCACATTGATCACATTAACTATATTACTACTTAGAGCACTCTAAGTTTTATGCCTACATAGATTGCGTGAGGTCGCGTGTGAGGGGGTTCTAAATTGAAAATAGTCTAAGCATAAAATAATCTAGTACATTAAAACGGCGTTGCCATAGAGAATGCTGGGGACCCCGAGGGGTGTTTACTTTTTGATGGCAGAGTAGGTCGCTATGGTAACTACCTTTAGCTGTTGTGTTGTTTATGTCATGTTCAAATAAGAACATCTTAAAGTCGGTACCTTCAAATAAGATGATCGCACCCAAACTGTGCAGGTGCATTCAGGTATAATTACTAAACAAAAAACTAATCAAATACATTAAAATGGCGTGGCCATAGAGAATACTGAAGACCCTACAGGGGCGTTACTTTTTATTGGCAGAGTAGGTCTCTATGGTAACTACCCTTAACTGTTGTGTTGTAATACTTGTCATGTTCAAAAAAAAAAAACCACGAACATCAAAAAGACGGCACCCACAAGTGAGGTGACCGCAACCAGACTGAAAAACAGCCAAAACACAATTACTCAAAACAACTATCAACTACATACCAAACGACCACGCCTTAAACTCAGTTACTACAAAAACAACAAATAATCAACCCTCACTAACACACTAACCTATGACCGCTTAACTAACCTAACCAACCCCACTAACACAATAACCTATCACCGCTTAACTAACCTAACCTACCCCACTAACACACTAACCTATCACCGCTTAACTAACCTAACCTAACACACTAACAATTACACACGAGACTAAACTAACCATAGGGGCAAACATACAGGAAAAGTGACCAGAACTAACATGTCAACTTTCATATCGGTTAAGAATCCAGCCACTGGTATAACTGGCTGGCTTCCGAGCCAGATAGAGTATAGAACAGCAGGAAAGTAGAGTTAGTTCTAGCGGATTTTACACAGGTAAAATCCTCTCTCTGAGGCCGGGGTACTGTAGCGTTGTGAGGGAACTTAGGTGCAAGTAGTCGAGTGATAAAATATCAAAATTAGTAAGTTGCTAGTCACATCACTAAAAACGGGGAACAACACTATCCTTCCGGAGACGCTCGGGCATTTTCGTTTCCGCTGGCAAGGACGACAACAGTTGTTCCCTGACCCTCAGGATTCTTTGTGCCCCGACCTAGGGTGAGTTCCACATAAGCCTGGTAATTATACCAGATCCTCTGCGCTGGATAATCTTTATTGATTTTATAACCTATAAAGTATTTAATTTCGTGTGTCAATGTCCGACACGCGGCTACGATTCATCCAGCGCACAGGAGATTGTAATAATTATGTATGTATTGTTACTGCATCAAGATGGTGTAGTGCCCCACTGTGATATTCTTAGTGATTAGTGAACCATTATACTTTGTGTTATGCTCGCGTGTTCACATACTTAGCCTAAGTTTGCATCCGCCATTGTGGCACGCTATATTGCAAACTCTCTTGCCTGTAAACCGCTGCGATGTGCTGAGCTTTTACCTACAATGCATCCCACACCGTTCCTTGGCTTAAAATGAGAAGGATGCTGGCATATCGCATGCGGCTTGCTGCTATTTGCACCGCATCTAACATGCGCTCCCTAACGCGCCTTCCAGGGTTCTTCGTACGGGCTGAGGACAGGTGTCTAATAGTATTCACACTGCTGATGGTAGCGGTGCTGCACATTGCTTGCGCACGCTGCCAAGGTCTCGAAGGCCTAACAACTTGCGGCCTACCGCCGCAGCTACCTGCGCGAGGCTGTGCCTATCGCACACTCCTTGCGCACGCTGCCCAGGTCTCGAAGGCCTGACAACCCGCGGCCTACTCCGCGAGCCTGTGCTGACAGGCCTCCACGCGCTACCGATACCTGTCGGTCTCACGAGGGCCGTCCGGCCTGCCGCCGGGCCTGCGCTGAGCAGGTCCCCCCACGTCAGCCACGTGTTGCCAAGGACGGTACCCTTCTGGAACTTATTGTGATAGTGATAGTGCTCGGAACAGAACATGTGACTTACCCGCGACCTAGCTGTTATATTGAGTTGTTATAATTATATGTATTAACCTAACCTAGTGTTTTCAATTATTACTACCTACCTATCAGTTAGCGGCCTGCGCAGCCTACCTGCAAAGCACTAGCCGTTACATGAGGTTAAAGGTCGAACCTTATATATATCCCGTTTCACAGTGTTCACGATGCTGGAAACTGGGTCATAGACTTAGGACTTGTCCTTCTAATAAAATCATATGTTCTACGTGCGGCGCTGATCATGCAAACTGTGAGACTAAGATTTTTAAATGCATAAACTGCTCAGGCAACCATATGGCCCTATCTAAAACGTGTCCTCTTTATTTAAAAGAACGTAGAATACGTGAAATCATGGCTGAATTCAATTGTTCGTATAAGAGGGCCTTAACTGCATACGTTCCACCTTCTCCTCATGGAAATGGTCAAGCTAAACAGACAGAAAAAAAAAACCAATTGTTTATGTTTCTTCATTTGAGAATACCCCCACATTTGACAGAGGTTATTACGGTTGATGCAGAGCTTCACGTCGAAGAAGCATCTAGCCCTGCTAACCTATGCAATAAGACACCACTGAACAAGAAGAAGTCTTCGAAAAAGAAGCAAAACTTATCCGAGTTTCTATCAGAACGGCAGTCAAGTTTGGCAGAGGAACCGCGATCCGACGAAGATTACGTGTATGAACAAAATGGTAGCAAACAAACAAAAGGTAACACTGAACACAACACAACATGCAACGAATTATAATCGCGAATAAAAGAAGTTATTTACCTTAGAAACTGTTCATGGTATACTAAAATTAAAAATATTCTTAAACTTTGTATCGAGTGGTTTATACTATTGGTGGTTGACAAAATATCGGAATCTACGTTGTTGCAAATGGTTGTTAATTTCTTTAATGGATCATAACGCTGAAAATGTGAAATTGAATATTATACAGCGGAATGCCCGGAGTATTAAACCTAAGCTAGTAGCTTTTTCTCAGTTACTTAACCAAGATAAAATACATATAGCTGCTATTTCGGAAACGTGGCTAGATCCCGACAGTCATCTTAAAATAAATAACTATAATATATTTCGTCAAGACAGGGACGACTCTTATGGGGGTGTGGCTATTGTTACTCATAAATCTATAAAAACTCAGGTAGGAAACTTTCAGATGTCCCGTCCGGGATTCGAAGTCCTCCATGTTAACATTTTTAATTATTCTCTTTTAGAAAATGTAGTAGTTGTATACTGCCCGCCCTCTGTTCGGACTAACCAAAATGATTGGAACAATTTATTTTCATCATTTAATAGGATGTCAATCATAATTGGTGATTTTAACGCCCACCATACGAATTGGTCCAATAAAACAGACCTGAGAGGTGTTCAAATTGTAGACTCACTCGTAGATAATAGTTATGTTGTAATAAATAGTGGCAGTGTAACGCGCATTGAATTGGTTAACGGTACCTTGCAGGAATCTTCACCTGATTTGTCCTTGGCTACATCTGATATTGCGCTTAATTTTAATTGGTCAGTTTTAAATGAAACTTTGGGAAGTGACCATTTGGTTATCAAATTGTCTTCTGAATGTTTAATGAATAAAAATATTGTAGTTAAAAGAAATTATTTAAATGCCGACTGGTATTCATATAAAATATGTCTTGAAGATATGTTTTCAAATTTAATTCTTCCTGTGGATCCTCAAAAAGCATATGATATTTTTATTGATTATATAAATTTTGCAGCAGACCTACATATCCCTCTTACTAAAATACCGCAAAATCCTCACTCAAAATTTTCCCCTAAAAAATATTGGAGTGCAGAAATTTCTAAATCAGTGGCAGTTCGGAGATTAGCTTTATCCAATTTTCGTAAAAATCCAAATCCCGCAAACTTAGATTTAAAACCTCCCCAATAACGGTAAAGTCATTCTCCTATTGTTGTTTAATCAGTTCTTTTCACGCAGTTTTATCCCCAGTCAGTGGCGTGATATTGAAATAATTGCAATCCCGAAACCTGGTAGAGATCCTAATCAGATTTCATCTTTGAGACCCATATAGTTATTATCGTGTATGTGTAAAATTTTCCATCAAATAATTAATAGGAGGCTGGAATGGTTTTTAGAAAAATATAGTATGTTTTCACTTAATACGGTAGGTTTTAGGAGAACTAAGGGTTGTTTCGATAGTTTAAGTTCCTTGGTTTCTCGCATTCAAAAGGGGTTCTCTGAAAGGTCGCACACTATCAGCTGTTTTATTAACATAGACAATGCCTACAACAACATTGATATAGCGTCCTTATTAACAATTTTACATAACATTAATGCAGGGTCGAAAATATGTCAATACCTTTGGATTTTTTTTAAATATAGGAATATTAAAATAAATACTGAAACCGGATATATTACTAGAACTACTTTTAGAGGGCTGGCCCAGGGTGACCCACTATCCCCACTACTCTTTAATGTGGCAACAATAAATATGTGTAAAACTGTTGAAAATGATATTTTTGTATCCCAATATGCGGACGACTTTGTCTTATATTGCACTTCTCAATCTATCTATGAAGGTACTAGAACATTACAAAATTCTATTAACACCTTATGTGAACTTCTCCGGAACCTAGGCTTAACAATTTCTCCAAATAAGAGTAAAGTGTGTATTTTTACGAATAATTACCGTAATGAAAGGGTGACTTTAGTGGTAGATGAAACAGTATTAGAAAATGTACATTGTGTTAAATATTTAGGAATGTGGATTGATCGAAAATTAAGATGGACAAAACATATTAATGAAATTAGAGAAAAAGCTTTGAAATTTTTAAATATATTTAAAGTGTTGACGGGATCTAGTTGGGGTATGCATCCATATTATTTGAGAATGCTATACGTTTCTATTTTTCGGAGTAGATTAGACTACGCAAGTTTTTTATATGATACTAGCGCCATGAGTAATTGTGCTGGATAAAGTCCAGAATCAGTACATGCGTATTATAGGGGGTTTTATAAAAAGTACTCCTATCCATGTCATGGAGTCAGAGTTACTATTGCAGCCTTTATTTGTGCGTCGTGCCTTCCTTGCTGGTAAATTTTGGCTTAAGACAAAGTCACTCAGCAATAATCCTATAATTTCGTTATTAGAAGATCTAACAAACCGTAGAAAAAATTTATATTGGAGATGCAAGAAAACACCATTATTAGTCACGATTCACATTCAGTTAAAATCACTGTCTGTACACTCGAGCAAGCAACTGGAGATGTTTGCTTTAGATACCTGGATTAATAATTTAGATACAAGTAGTTTTATAAGTTTTGAAATTAATAATGTGGATAAACCTAAACGCCAATTTAAAATGCAAAATTTATTGCTCATTTGTAGTAAATTCTTGCATGAAAGATATTCAGGCTTTAACAAAATATATTCCGATGCCTCCAAGGACAAACAGGGGATAGGCAATGCCTTTCTAGATATACAAACAAAGGAGTTCATAAAACTTAATGTAAATAATCTTCAAATATCCATTATGCATGCTGAGCTTATCTGTATTGCAGAATCACTGTCATACATTAAATCAATTAATAAAGATATCAATTTTGTAATATTTACTGATGCTAAAAGTGCACTTCATTATTTAGTGCGATGTACTCAAATGATCAGGGGTATTCCCTTGGCTTATTACATATTAAGTACTTTATCCGAACTTAACACTATAAATAAGAAAGTAATATTGCAGTGGATACCTTCCCATATTGGTTTGCTTGGTAATGAAATTGTAGATAAATTGGCCAGAGAAGCCGCGGTTGATGGTATTAATTTCAATTGCTTGCCTTACTACACGAATTTAATCGGTAATGTTAAAGAGTTTTCTACCAAATTGTGGTCTGAATATTTTGACAAAAGATCACTTACCAAGGGAATTTGGCAAGGGAATTTGGAATTTGGCGTTCCGCAGGGTTCAATTCTAGGTCCTTTCTTATTTTTGATTTATATAAATGACTTACCTTACCACATAAGGAATAATCACAAGATCGTATTATTCGCAGATGACACTTCCCTTATTTTTTAAATCAAACGTCAGTTGGTCAACTTTGAACAAGTTAACGATGCACTCTCTAAAGTTGTGCAATGGTTTAATTTAAATAATCTCCTCCTTAACGAAAAAAAGACTAAACTCATCAAATTTTCAACGCCAAATGTCAGGCAGCTAACTACCAATGTTAACGTAAATGGAATAGAGCTGGACCCTGTTGAGTCGACAGTTTTTCTTGGAATCACTATTGACGGTAAACTACAATGGGGCCCGCCCACACATAGAAAAATTGTCGGGAAGGCTAAGTTCGGCCGCCTATGCTGTTAAAAAAATTAGACAGATAACTGACGTCGATACAGCCAGAATGGTTTATTTTAGTTACTTTCATAGTCTTATGTCATATGGGATTCTTCTCTGGGGACCTGTTCGGACATTAACTCTATCTTTGTTCTACAGAAAAGGGCTGTTCGAGCCATTTACAACCTAGGTCCGAGAGATTCCCTTCGAGAAAAATTCAAAGAAGTAAATATTCTGACTGTAGCCTCACAATATATATTTGAAAACCTTTTGTATGTACACAAAAACATATCAAATTTTAAGAAAATGTCCGATATTCATAGTATAAATACCAGGAATAAACACAACCTTGCTGTACATCACACTCGTCTCCACAGAGTAGGCAACTCGTTCATGGGTCAATGTATACGCTTTTACAACAAACTTCCCATTGACATTCGAAACTTACCTATTAAACGATTTATACTTTGTAAAGTATTATATTTTTTAATTACCTATTTTTTTTTTGTTTTCTCTACTCATTTTTTTTATTTCCTTTCTCAGATAGTTTGAATAATGGTCGCCGGTTTGAGTATTTTATGCGGCCTACCCAAATGTCCTTTCTTTGGTATTGTTCGTCGAGTTGAGCTCCTTATGTTCTGAGTTGAGCTCCACGATTACTGACAAATGCTTGCACCGACTGGACAGGTCTACTCAAATCAGTGTGGTTCTTTTCTCAAAAGACCATTTCAGACACTAATCTACATGGTCCTCATATGGCTTGATCAAGATTATGTCCGGACTTTAAAAGAGACTGTGACCTCTGAGTTTGTTTCGGCCTTTCTTCTCAGAGTAGTCGGATAGGAAACGCCGAACTCATCACTTAATTTTTTTAATTTTTTTTATATGACGTGTAAAAGTGATTCCTATATCCTATTTACAGAATAAACAATTTCATTTCATTTCATTTCACTTGGGCCTGGCGTTACAGCGCTGGAATTTGGCCATAAATTAGAGCATTTAGGAAGGATTCACGACCCCAATTTTCACGTCTCCCAGCAATGGCCAAACTGGTAAAATCAGACAATGTTTACTTTTTAGGTTATTTTATTATTTAAGTTATTTCAATAAATATTGTTTTTTTTTTAGGCTTTGTTTCTTACGTAAATCGAACGCACGTGCGCTGTACTGGTTTCAGCGCCTGCAGCCTATCACGATGAGGTTTTAGGTGGGTACACATGGCTACACATCCAGCTATAGTTATCCAGTCTAAGCTGATCTCACATTGTATAGGATGTCCGTCCTAATGCGAGGTCAGCTTAAGCTGGAAAGTATAGCCAAGTACATAAAAAAACGCTTAGGGGGTGACTTCTGATTTGGTATCCGATTGATCTTTCTGAAAACCTCAGCTGAAAACGATGTTTATTTAACACTAGCGGTCGCCCGCGGCTCCGCCCGCGTGGATGTCGGTTACCGCTGCAAAAAACCTACCCAGGAAAGACACGGTCAGCAAAATGATTCCCAGGTCAATTCACAGACACCGACAGTAACATCGACGACGCAGTCATTATCCGCAGGCTGCACAGATTGTCTTTCTGTGTATGATAAAGTTGTTAATGATGAAAATATTTAAATGTAATTAATACAAAGTTTTCACTTCTGCCGGCAGTCCCGGAGTGCAACCCGTTGTTTTAGGATAGATAACTAAAGCGATTATTGTAGAGCTTCTCTATAAACAACATTTGACGTTAAATTATTTTCAGGTAATAAAATATACTGATGGTCGGGAGCCCCGACCCGTGATAGGGCAACGTAAATTTGCCCATGCGTAAAACATTATTTTCGTAAATCAATTCCTACTAATTTGAATGTTTGGCCCTGGGATTTGTTTATCGTTAGTGCGAAAGAAATTTTTACTGGAAATTGGAGCCTTTTGAAGGGTATAGGCAAATCAGTAGGGATCATGGGTATTCTTGGTATATGAGCTAATTCACCAGCTGCAGGGCCGGTGATAATCTTCGCTACTATTAAATTATCTTTTAGCTCCTTTATAAGAAGTCTCGTGCCATTACACATGTTGGGGGGGCTTAAATTTCTGAGAAGCATTATCGGCGTGCCAACTTTTAACGACAGTTCATGAGGTGGTAGCCCAGCGGGGTTCAGAGAATTTAAAAATTCCTGGGGGTAGTGCACAGCGTCCTCGATGTTAGTGACGGTGTCTATGGATTTATAGCACTTAACTTCACCCGGTACTTTCTGCATAATTAAATTGTTTATTTCGTTGACTGTTTCATTCCTGGGAGAAACTATTGCTCTACAACACAGCCAACGAAAATCATTTTGATGTAAGTTTTCGATGTCAGGATATATAGCATCTATCAGACTATCTAAATTATGGACTATTTGGCCTAGAGACTCATCCAAAGTAACCGCATAATCGGTGCCCAAATTTAAAGATGGAAAAATTCTTTCTCCAAGTTTCAGCAGCTGTTGTGGAAAATTGCTATGCGTATTTCCATGTAGATGAGCTCTCATATTGGTGCGCAAATTAAAATGTTGAACAGATGTCCAAAGGTGAGACGATTTTAAACATGCCTTCATAATATCTGCTCGTGTACCTCTGTTGACGACTGGAAGCGTTTGTCGGAAATCTCCAGCAAATACAAAAGTGATACCACCCATGATATTAGCAGAGCTTCGGAGGTCTTTTAAAGTACGGTCCACGGCCTCCACATGAGCTCTATGACTCATGGTGCATTCATCCCATATTACCAACGACGCGTCTTGCAGCAACTTACCAAGAGGCCCATTTTTCCGAATAGAGCACGTAGACCGTTGATCTAAAGATACGGATAGCGGGAGTTTAAACGTAGAGTGAGCAGTTTTTCCTTCGTTCAAGAGAGTTGCAGCAATTCCTGACGAAGCAACTGCAATCGCTATCTTCCCTGATTGCCGTATCTTAGCAAGTATCAAATTTGCGAGAAAAGTCTTTCCGGTGCCTCCTGGTGCGTCCAAAAAAAATAATCTCCCCATGTTCACGCTGTCCACAATAGTCTCATAAGCATGTCTTTGATCTGGTACTAATTTTGGCACATTTTCATTAACAAACGCTGTTAGATCATTTCTGTTATACGGTTGTACCATTTGTGTCAATAGTATTATTCTGGGTACGAACGGGAGAAGGTAATCCAAAATCACTTAAATTTTTGTCGTTTAATTCTAGAAGTTTGTTTTCTAATTCGATTAATCCTTCATTATAAATGACTTCAGTGAAGGGTAAAGTGTTATCCTGATTTTGTTGTCTGATACGATGTCTAATATCTTCACAGAACTGATCTTTGAAAGTATCCCATAACTTCAATGGTTCCGATGGTTGACAAAATAAAAGTATGACTACGAATAACTCCCTTAGTTTTTTTGGACAATGTGATAACGAAGCTTCGCTTAAAGTGTTACCCCAATGGTCATCGTTTTCAAGTAAACCTCGGTCACGGCAAGCTGCTTGATACGTCTCTTTGACATTACCGTTTACAGTTTTAAGGTATGCAAATGAGGTCGGACCGCGTACGTGGTGCAGTAGAATCCTAAGATAAAAACACTCTGATTGGGATGGATGTATCCCGTAGACTCTACCTAAAGCGGCATCTTTTTTTATCCCCGGATGTCCAACTACATCTTCACCACGCCTCCTTCTAGTGAATTTATTATTTGCCCATGTATAGTATTGCGGGACTTCATGATACAGAAGAGTTTTCGCGAATTCATCTACATTACAGAGAGCAAAAAATGCCAGTAATGTGGTATTGCGTGGGTTTTGGACCACTTGATGAGCTGTCCCTGATGTAAAATACACCCTTTGACCGTTCTCTAGATGAAAGGCCAAATGCACTACAGTAGGATGCCGGTCGTGAATGGGAAATTCAAATAAACGCCAGACAGCTTCAGATATGCTTATGTACCTGCCATTTAAATAGTTTTCGACCTCATCGTGTGGGTTTCTAAGGCTAAAAGTTGCCTGATCTGAACCTTTATTTATATACTTACATATATATTTAATGGCTTGGACAGAGTGGCAATACTCCACGTTTATATGAGCGTTAAAAGTCTTACATAGTAGCGGGGAGTATGGAACAATCCACCTATTATCTATCGTCACCATGTTGCCCCTGATTTGTAGCGTAGTGCTCCGACCGCCATTTCTTGTATCGCGCCTACGATAAACTGGATACCCATCCTCTCCGGTCTGGGTATCGTTCATGAAACGGCGAGGGTATTTTTTTGTGCAGACACCGTTCTTCATGCATGGTGCAACTAAATTATGTTCTCCGCAGGGTCCATGTACCATATTTTTAGTTATAATGTCGTGTAGTACCGGATCAATTTGTTGATCGGGTAGCTCCGCAACTATGACACTGTCGATCTCATCTGGTTGTATTTTAGTTTCTAGCCAGAACAGCAAATGACAATGAGGTAAACCGCGCTTTTGCCACTCCACACTTGCCATATAACATTTTACTTTACCGAATATCTGTTCTTTGACAAATAATTTGATGAATTTCTTCATCTTTAAATGAAATACACGTGAAATTATGTCATGACGGTCGAAAGACCGTTGTCCTGGTAGCAGCTCCGCTTTAATTTCAGGCCATTCGGGGTTACATGTAAAAGTGACAAATAAGTCAGGTCTACCATAATTTCGGACGTACGTCATCGCGTCCTGCGTTTTCTCGTGCATGAAACGCGGAGAACCCGTAAATGACGATGGCAATATGACATGTTGACCGATATTTGATGGGTCAATATTTGCGTCATGATTTAAGGCATCTCTGAGATGAATGTAGTCATCAGCCCTCAGTCTTTGTTGATTCCGAGAAATATAATTTAATCTTTCCGATATCATTTTCGCCATCATGTCAACACAATATTGACTAAATAAGTCTCTGTAATAATGTAACGGATTAAAAGAGTTAGTTCTAAACATTAATCTAAATGCATAAAATTGCATACACGAAACACTTTTATTACGCGCAGAACCCTGCTGAGGGATAGTCAAATAATAACCGTCTTCTCCTGTCACAAACATTATAGGATACTGTAGTGGATCATAAGACCGATGTAGCTCAGAAACTCTTTTGAGCTGTCCGTCTCTACCGTGTAAGACTATATCCCTGGGACCTTTGTCTTCATCGACCAAGAGAACGGCTACCTCGTTTACAGTAGGAGCATTATATCTGCCTCTGTGTGCTGTCTGTGGAGTGCGATCTGAATGAATAATTAACTTTAAATTATCTGAGGAGTTAAGTTCTAAGTTTTGTTTAAAACTTCGTATATACACGTTATGATTATTCAAAGCGGTCTGTAATTCGCGAATTAAATCCATTTTTAAGGTTGGTGCGATGCTTGATCGCAACGATAACTGGTCTGCATCCGAAATAAAATATATTTGCAAGAACTGTGGGTTTTGGCCTGATGGTGGTAAAAGGCTACCAATGAGATGATACACCTGTCCTTCAATTTTAAAAGTGGGCATAAAATTTCCTTCCCTGATTTCTTTTGCGCCAAACGAAGTCATTTGAAAAAGACTATTGTATCTACGTATGTTTGTTAAAAAATGACCAGATAATGGATGGTTATTAGTTAAAAGATTTTTTATTGGTTGTGGCGGCTCCTGAAGGTTAGGAAGACAAACTTTACCTGAAGCACAGCACATACCATTAGGTTCGTCTGCCCATTTCTTGGCAGAGCAGTTAGAGCAGATCTTATTCATGACTCCGATTTGGACGGACGCTTGTTGTGCATAATCAACCTGCGGATCATATCTGAAAGCCAGTCTGTTGCTGTTAGCTAAAATTCGATTGCGAACTCTATTTGTGGACAACTGCTGTCTCTCTGCCTGAGCTCTAAGTCGCTGCAAACGCTCGACACTCGACTCTCTTGCGCGCAACTGAGAGGTCCTTACATTTTGTTCATGAAGACGTTGGGAACTATGTTTAGAAAGTTGAGACCTGACTCTCTTAGGCATTTTCAAATGTTTAAGAAAATGTTAATAGCGTGTAATATTCTAACTCTGAAAAGAACTGTTGTTTAGCCCTGAAAAGAACTGTTGGTTAGCCCTGAAAAGAACTGTTGGTTAGCCCTGAAAAGAACTGTTGTTTAGCTCTGAGAAGAACTTTTGCGCAGGTGTAGTTTTAAGAACGAAATCTAAAAAAAATCGCACGAAAATTATTAGACTTCGCGCACGACCGCTGCGTAGGGAGCCGACCTCGCGACAGAGCCGTGCGGGTACCTTACTCATAGATCTAAACTCCCCTCCCGCACGCGCACCCCCGCCTTGGTGACGCCCACTTCGCAACGGGCCGTGCAGTAGAAATCGTAATATTTTAATTTCGCCATAACTTCAAAACCAAACGTCCAATTTTAATCATTCAAAGACCAAATATTATTTACATAAACTGTACTTAGTGATGAAATGATTTATTTTGATAAGGATTAATAGCATGAGTAAAATAAACGCGTTTAAATGTAGTCCAAAAAAAATTCTAGATTTTTAAATAAAAAAACGGTTGTTGTGCCTCACTCGACATAGATAGGTATAGTGTGTCGCGGACTTTTTTGTAGATATTTATAAGATCTACAATTAATTAGAACATTTTATGGTTCTGTCTTTTATAGTTTAGACAGCGTACGCAAAATAAGTAACTTTTCTGGTTGATTTTTTACACCTTGTGTCCGAAAAACCCAAATATCTTACGGAACCCTATTTTTTTCCAACATAAAATATAGCCTATGTTACTCGTGGATAATGTAGCTTTCGAATGGTGAAAGACTTTTTAAAATCGGTCCAGTAGTTTTTGAGCCTATTCATTACAACCAAACAAACAAAGTTTTCCTCTTTATAATATTAGTGTAGAAATGCAAGTCAGTAGTGTTGTTAGTGGGTTATAACACTACTGGCTTGCATTTGTTAATATTGTATCTACTAGGGGATTAGTTGCAATCTCAGATTACAGTCATCTGAGATTCACTCGGGCAGTGTTGAAGTGGCAACACTGCCCGAGTGACATGTCAAATTTTTGTTCCGTATTTTAAAATTAAATTAAATTAAGGTGTAATTTTATGTGTAAACGTATTATAATTGCATAAATACTTAGATTTATGGTTTTCCTGTAAATATATAAAGTAAAACACAGTGTTTGGTTACGAACCGGTAACCTAAAATTAACAGCTGACGTTTGAACTACGGATTTAAACGGGGAGTATTGCTTTACTTTTATTTTATAATAACACAGAATCATCACATTAACTCTGTTACATGTTCTCGTTAAGTCTTAATATAATTAGTTCGCTTATTTAGCACTTTGTATTAGCTTTAAAATAATCACATCGTTTACATCGTAGTAAACGAAACTTAGCGAAGATTCTGCTACTCTCAATCGTATCTTTATTAGAATATATACATACAACAATAAAAACATCCATGATCATTAGTTTCGCATTGTCTTTATACTGTAATATCAAATAATAACTTTAATTTAGGCAACCTACCTACATAAGAAAAAGTAAATCTGAAGGCAATAAAAGCATCCAAATTTTACATTTAATTTGATAATATAATTTTGCTTTTCAAGCTAATTCAGTAGCCTACCTCATTTCTCCACTAAACAACGCTAAATTCTCCCATTTTGCCTTTCATTTCCAACTTTCATTTCCAACTTTACTTTAAATTTGTCTGTCCTTTTTCTCACCGTTTCTTTATTCTACTTTCAGTAACAAATCCTGAAACCATGCCTGTGATGACCCGTAAGGCTACAGCTCAGGATATGGAGCTTAAATTGAGAACGGCCCTCCAAAACCTTGAAGCATCTAAACTCCAATTTAAACAATTGTTACAAGAGAGTGACGAAAGTGAGGAGGAAGTTAAGAAGATAGTCAACAAAAACTCAAGCCTTAAACGGGAGCTAGTAGACCTACATCAGCAATATCTGAATGTTGTTGATGAACGCGACCAACTGAAGGTGGTCACCGATGGTTTCAGTAACTGTAGCAATTTGTATGAGGAGGCCTTAAGCAAAGTTAGGGACTTAGAAGATGAATTAATCATGCTAATTGTCGTATTGTCCAGTTAGAGAAAGTAAAAGAATGTACTCAGGTTAAAGAAACAAATCATTTATATAATGAATTAATAAATACTAATTGTAACCCTCATTCCATAATAACTATTGACCTTACTGAAGATTCCTTGTTGAAACAGAACTATAGTTATAAATTTAGTCATAAGAAAATGAAAAAATATGCAAAACTTAATAGAATAATTAAAAAATGTTATCAATTAGGAAACAACAAAAACACTTTTCTAAAAATATTCCACGGAGAAAGGAACGTATTGATCTGAAATAATGAAAAATTAAATATTTTTATTTAAACAAAATGCTTCTTAAACAATGATTTGTGTTTGGAGCCTCCTTTTAGGCAAACAATGCCTGTGTTAGGAGACTCCGCTCCTCCATATCTTAGTTATAAAAATTTTACATATTTATATTACATTATGGCAATTAGTTATTTCTTATTCTAACATCTTGAGTATGTATCACGTGAATCGTGGTGTGCTTTAGTTAGGCTTGGCGTGTGTGTTCAATGTAGTGCGGTTAGATGTGATGTGTGGTGTGGTGTGTAGTGCGGTGTGGTGTGGTGTGGTGTGGTGTAGTGTGGTGTAGTGTGGTATGGTGTAGTATGGTGTGGTGTGGTGTGGTGTAGTGTGATGTAGTGTAGTGTAGTGTGGTGTAGTGTAGTGTGGTATAGTGTAGTGTGATGTGGTGTGGTGTAGTGTGGTGTGCTGTAGCGTGGTGTAGTGTGGTGTGGTGTGGCGTGGTGTGGTGTAGCGTGGCGTGGTGTAGTGTTGGTGTGGCGAGGTGTAGAGTAGTCTAGTACTCGTATATGGAGAACAGTAAGGTTTGTATATTTTATGGTGTGTGATTATGTTACTCATGATAAACCAGAAGAGCTTCCGTATCCTCATAACTAAGAGACTTTGTCCAGTTTGTTATAACTTTTTTACAGTCGTGATTGTTTTTATTGTGTAAATATATGTTTTTATTACTCCTGTTGTATATTTGAGCTGAGAGATGGTGAAATTGTCTGCTACTAAATTTGGTTTTACATGGGGGAACTACTGCAATGATATCTTTTCTCCTTTTGTGTTTCTTATTCATATGATAAGGGAGGGTTTTATGATTTTTAGAACCGTTTGAGTTATATACAGCTTCCTAACTGAGAGTAAATTACTGATTTCGTATAGATTTTTAGTAGAGTGTCTTTTAGTTTTAAAATACATAATCTTTATAAGTGCTCGTTGTGCACGTTCCACGTCCAAAAATCCAGTTTTAGCTGCGCCACCCCAAATGGGGATACAATATAGAAGGACGGATTGTGCTAGAGCAAAATAGATTTCATTAAGGAGATTTCTAGGTCGCTTATCACTCCTAAACATTTTAGTCGGAGCCACGTATCTTAATGTTTTGAAGATCCAGGTAAGCTTTCTGACCCTCTCAATCACCTGCTCAAGGTGAGGATACCAAGACAGAAACTGGTCAACCATCACGCCCAAGTATTTCGTCTTAGAGACTCTATTTAGATATGAACAATTACAGCTTATCCTGTTTATATCTCCGCATGTGTGTACCCTCAAATTGAGGTCATCATTGGGCTGTGTCCGGTTACTAACACTAAAACATACGTAGTTAGTCTTGGTGGTGTTCAATGTTAGTAAATTGTTTTTCAGCCATTCAGCTACGTGGGCAATCCCTACCTCTGCACTCAGTGTAACATCTTGCCAAGAATCACCAGCAAATACAATAGCAGTATCATCGGCGTATGCAAATATCCTGGCGTTTGTTAATTCAATATTACACAGATCATTGATGTATATTAAAAACAGGGTAGGACCCAAAACACTACCCTGTGGTACGCCGTATGTTACCTCTGCATTGTCGCTAGTGTATTGTCCTATTTTAACTTTTTGCTTTCTGTTAGAGAGATAATCTCTGAGCAGGCTGAGTGCAGTACCTCTTATTCCGACTTTTTGCAATTTGTTCACTAGGATAGGGACAGAGACGGTGTAAAAAGCCTTTTTGAGGTCTAGGAAAATGGATAGGCACTTTTTTCCCTTGTCAAGATGCCCAGTTATATGAGAAGTCAATGAAGTTACAGCATCTTCGGTACTTACAGCCTGTCTGAAGCCAAATTGTGAAGGAGATAGTAAGTTGTATTTGTTAAAGAATTTAGTTAATCTAGAATTAATAACCTTTTCCAGAACTTTTGATATGGCTGGTAAAACCGAGATAGGTCTGTAATTATTGACATCGTCTCTGTCCCCCCCCTTGTGTACTGGGGTTATTATAGATTGTTTTAGGGGAGCCGGAAAGACGCCTTGCTGGAGACACAGATTTACAAAGTGGGTTATTATAGGAACGACTTCTATTCTTACAAACTTTAAGAATTTAGTTGAAATGTTGTCCCAGCCCGGGGCACTGTCAGATTTCAAATTCATTAATATAGCGTTTACTTCAGATTCGTCAGAGTCAATTAGTACGAATGTGTTTAGCGGAGATGTATCTGGAAGAACAGGGATATGTACGTTATTTAAAGTTGGGTGAATTTGACAGGCTAGTTGTTTTCCAATGTTAGCGAAGTAATCATTAATATAATTTATCGAGTCATGAGAGGTGGGTTTTATATTTAACAATTCTATGTTTTGACTTTTTATTTTATTAGAGTAAGTGATATTTTTTATGATTTTCCATAGTATTTTATTATTAGTTACAGATTTTGCAAGTAAGTCTCGTTCATATTTCCTTAAAAAAAAATTTATAAGCTGATTGCAGTAATTCCTGTATCTAGTATACGTTATTTTTAGTATTTCATTGTAGGGGTCAATGCGACTCTGTTTTTGTAGACGATTCCGGTTCTTAATACATCGTAGTATACCCATAGTCATCCATGGTTTGATGATCCGTTTACCATTCGGAATTATTTTCGTGATCGTGTTTTCATGTATAATAGAAGTTAAGGTATTTATAAAGCTACTAATTAATAAGTCTGGGTCATTACAAAATAATAGATCAGATAATTTCTTCTCCTTTAGATCTTTCAGAGCTTGCTCGTAATTTATTGTAGTCGTATCTCTATTTGCCGTGTAAATATTTTTTAATTTTGCTAGAGATAGGAATGTGGTGTGATGGTCAGTGATAGTTGAGTATAAGACAGCAATAGACGCAGAGAACTTCTTTTTGTTTATATTTAACATAAAATGGTCAAGGTCTAATCAATAAATTAAATAATTATCAAATCAAATTAGAAGACAGCAAAAACATCTATGAAATTGATACACAGCGCTTACAGTCCGACATACAGGAACTTGAGGGCAGACTTAGTTCCCTTTTCATTAAATATGTGGGATCTCAGAACCAAATTAAAGAACATATTCTTGCTGCAAATGAGTTAGTTATGTGTCAGTGTACTTGTCAGAAGGTTTCAAACCCTGGTGCTGTCCAGCCTGAGGCAACGGAGGACCCGTCCCAGACTGAGAGTTTGTCTCAAGACTGTATCCTCAACCAAGATATACCTGATATTGTGCAAGAATTATCTCAAGTGGTACAGTCATTAGCTAGTAGTATTTCCTCTTGTAGTAGTCAAGTTTGCTATCGGTCAGTTATGTTTTCAGATAGTATAGGAAGAGGGTTAGGGAAATTAGTTAGTAACAACTTGAGTTTTTCTACTCAAAACTATTGTTTACCTGGGATATCCTTCAAAGAAATAATGACATCAATTACAAGAAATCAATATGATTCTAATACCAACATAACTGTATTTGTAGGAAATAGTTCCCAGGTCAGAAAAGAAGATATCACTGACAGTGTTACTGAGATTTTAAAGTTAAATTGTAATAAAGTAATCTTGTGTGCTTTTTCATATTTTGAGAGGTTATCAAATAGAAAAAACAATTATATATATATGCTTAATAAGCATATCCAGTTCCTGGTAAGTCACTACAGAGACCAACTTATATTTTTTGACACCAACAATTTTGTTGATAGATTGAAATTGACAAGGAATACAGTGTATCTGCCCATTAGGTTTAGACTTAAAATAGCTAGGCTATTAGCTTATATTAACTCAGACATAAGTAGTATGTCGAAGTGTAGTACTATAATTAACACCTCAATTATTAGTAATAATTCTAATGTACAGGTGGCCACCAGTAACTGTAGCACAAGTGCTATAAACGTTTACAGTAATTGTACGAAGGAGAATCCATGTGTCACTATGGCAAATTCCTGTCATAATGTGGGTCCACAAGTAGTAGGATCTCATTGCCTGGTGATGGCATGGGAGTCTCGGGACTCACTCTGGATGTTAATTTAAACTAGATAGTAAGACAACAGAAGATACCAGTAACACTATAGTTATACCTACCAAGAACAAGGTGTCTTCTTGCTCTCAAATAGTTAATTGTAAAAAAAAGTCTAAGCAGAATACCTTGAAATTATTTCATCAAAATATTCAAGGATTTTCTTCAAAACAATTAGAAATTGAATTATTTTTAGAAAAAACCATGTTCGAAATTATTTGTTTAACTGAACATTGGTTGAAAGATTATGAGATGCTAATTAATTATAAAAATTATAGTGTGGGCAGTTGTTTCAACCGAAAGTATATGCAACGTTCACTAATCTTAGTTAAAAATTCTATTAAATCTAAGACTCGTAAAGACATAGTTGATCTGTCGGTTGAACATAACATTGAATTGTCCTGTGTTGAGCTAGATAAGTATGTTATAGTGTGCGTTTACAGACCCCCAAATTTTCTAAACTACTCCACATTTGAGTCAGTAATGGAAGATGTTCTAGCAAAACTTGCAACGGATAAAAAATCACTGATTATCTGTGGTGACTTTAATATTAATATCTTAGAAAATAGTTCAAATAGCAGTCGATTATTAAGTCTCTTTAAATCATTCAATTTGTCAAATGTGTTTTCAGAACCAACCCGTATAACTATAAATACTTCTACATGTATTGATAATGTTTTTTGTTGCTGCAACTACTTAGACAAAGCCATTGTTAATTATCTCCCTTCTGATCACAGCGGTCAAACCGTTGCTTTCAAGTCCAACACACCATTACAAAGAATTCAGATACAATCTAGACAAATAACAACTAGCAATTTAAGTAGATTTAATAATAACTTAATTAGTAAATTAAGTATACCGGGTCATAATATAAAAAATGTAAATTAATTATATGAGGAATTATTTTCGGTAGTGCGCACCGAGTTCAATAATACTTTAAAAAAGAAAACTAAAACGATTTGCCCACATTTTTTGTTCAGTGACTGGGCAACTAAGGGTATTAGGAAAAGTAGGGAAAAATTGTTTGAGCTGTATGGCCTTAAGCCTTATATTAACTCTGAAACTTTTAATAAATACGTTGCTACTTACTCTAAAACTTTTAAAAATACCTGCAAGGTAGCTAAAGCCTTGTACATTAGCAACAAGATCAAATCAGCCGATAATAAAATAAAGACTGTTTGGAAAATTATCAATGACGAAACAAACAGAAATAAAAGACATAATAATGATTTCACACTAGAAACTTCACGGGGTCTCATAAGCACTGACAAAGAAGTTGCTCAAGAATTTGTAAATTTCTTTACCGGTATCCCACTTAAAACTACTGAAACCTTACATTCCTCTCCCTCGCGTTCAATTGATTTATTAAGAGCAAACGTTTCATCCTGCCCGATTGAATTTAAATTCAAGCATATAAACCCCTTAACAGTAATAAAAGCTTTTAGGCAAATCAAGATCAAATTAACCGAAGATCTATGGGGAATGTCAATCAAAGTTTGTACCTCCATTATTGAGACTATAGCGCCGTACTTAGCCTTAATATTTAATTTGTGTGTGGATCAAGGAGTCTTCCCTGATCTAATGAAATATAGTAAGGTAATACCACTTTTCAAATCCGAGGACAGTAAAGACACTAATAATTATAGACCCGTATCCGTGTTGCCAGTTTTAAGGAAGGTGTTTGAAAAGGTAATGCTTAATCAAATGCTCAATCATTTTAACACCAATAAAATCTTACACGATCAACAGTATGGTTTCACCAAGGGACGTTGTACGACCGACGCCGGTGTCACCTTATTAAAGCACATATTTACGGCGTGGGAAGAGGCCCAAGACGCCATAGGAATTTTTTGTGACCTCTCGAAGGCATTTGACTGCGTCGACCACGAAACCTTAATCTTGAAACTTGAGCATCACGGACTTGGAAAACCTGCGCTCAGTTTAGTAAAATCTTATTTAAATGATAGACAACAGCAAGTTCAAATAAATGGTGTCAATTCAATCGGTTTAAAAGTAAAAATGGGTGTACCACAAGGATCAATATTGGGTCCTTTCCTCTTTTTAGTTTATATTAATGATCTACCCCATTTGTTAAAAACTCAACCACAAATGGTGTTATTTGCTGACGATACTTCCTTAATTTTTAAAATTAATAGACGTGCATCAAATCTTGACGACGTAAATAACGCCCTACAGTAGGTCCAAAATTGGTTCACTGCTAATAATTTAGTATTAAATGGGAAAAAAACGAAGTGCATACGATTTTCTTTACCAAATGTAAAAAGTAGTAGTTGTGAGATAGTATTGAATCAAGAGAAACTAGAATTCGTCGATAAAACAGTTTTCCTAGGGATCACGCTCGACTCATCTCACATCTCTTTCAGGACGGTTAAGTTCAGCAGCATATGCTGTGAGAAAAATCCGTCAATTTACTGACGTGGGTACCGCGAGGCTAGTCTATTTTAGTTACTTTCATAGTATTATGTCGTACGGTATTCTACTATGGGGACGGGCTGCAGACATCGAGTCTATTTTTATTCTGCAGAAAAGAGCCATCAGAGCCATATATGGCCTCCGCAGGCGCGACTCTCTAAGGGAACTGTTTAAAGATATTAACATCATGACGGTACCTTGTCAATATATCTATGAAAACATTATGTACGTAAGGAAAAATCTGCATCTTTTTAGTAAAAGAGGTGCAAGACACAATTACATCACTAGGAATAGGGACCAATTAGTTCAACCGGGTTTCAGGCTGGCTAAAGTGGACTCATCTTTCATGGGGTACTGTTTAAAATGTTACAATAAAATACCTCCCAACATACTTCAACTAAATGAAACGAAATTTAAATCTTATATTAAACGCACACTATGCAGCCAAGCATATTATAAGTTGGGAGATTATATCGCTGATAAAAATGCTTGGCTCAACACTGGTCTTGCTCCACAAGGGCGCATAAACGAATAGATTAGCATTTGAAAATACTGTTGGAGCTGCTGAAGATTTAAAAAACTATCTTTGCATTGTATAAATTCAATCTCATAACATTGTATAATTGCATAGCACATGTTGAGTACTATGTACCGACTATAAAGCTACCATTTAGGTACTGGATATGTCTTTCATTGACTTGAATGTGCCTTGGCGGCTGAGAGTATGTCATGCTCACTCTAATGTCTCGCTGACGGTGGCGCGTGTGTTGGATCATTTAGCTCCCTTCAAAATGGTTGAGCTGAATGGTGCTAATCCATGCGTCATGTTTGTGAACGGGCGCCGTCAGTAGGGACTGGTCATCTTAGCTACCACGGCTTATTTTAATTTAATTTAATTTTTGAATTTTTATTTTTGCTACGGACGTTTTGCATCGTTCTCACATGTATAACTTCAACATGAATGATGTAACCAATTTTTTGTAACCATATTATGATTTAAAAGAGTGTCCGTGGAGTTTCTTGCCCGTTCTTCTCCATAGGTACCTACTACGCTTTGGAATGGGCATCTAGCTTCATCTTTCTGACTGACGGACCCCTTGACAATTCAAAAGTGCCTGTAATTGGTTTATTTGAAATAAATGCTTTGAGTTTGAGTTTGAGTTTGAGTCTGCAAAGATAATATATTAAAATAAAAAACACATAATTGTGATAAATGGTTTTATTAATGTATGTAATAGAAAAGGTCGCTCTCCTCCGTCCGCTCCTACAGGAACAGAACATCGACGTGGCGCTAATCAGCGAGACGTTCCTGGGACCTGCGGACAAAATCCACTTCCCGGGCTACATCTCCTACAGGATGGATGGGCTACTGGCAACTAACAACAGGCATTACCGTGGTCTGGTAGTACTAGTGAGGCGCAGAGTCGTCCACCAGGAGCTGCCGCCCCCGTCACTCAGCAGCATAACTGCGCTGGGAGTACAACTCCATGTCGCCGGCAATCACGTACGTGTACACGCGGCCTACAGACCGCCAACCGATCGGTTTGAGGCCGCCGACATACACACGCTACTGGACTCACCGAACCCGACTATCATAGCCGGCGACTTAAACAGCAAGCACCCAGCGTGGAACAGCGGCACAACCAACACTGCGGGAAGACGGGTCTACGCCGACGCAGAGGCCCGCGGTTACGACGTGTCCGGGCCAGAGGCGCCCACGCATTACCCGGACAACCCCGCTCACCTACCCGATGTACTGGACATAGTCGTCCAAAAGGGCCTAGCCTGCCAGATCGCGCAGGACGTATTAGACGACGAGCTACGGTCAGACCATCAGCCCGTGCTCGTACGCCTATCTGCCCACACGACGCGAGTTGCCCACCTAGCACCACGTCGACGCATGGACTGGGACATTTTTAAAGAAAGGATGGAAACCACCACACCTACTCGGCCTGTCACCAACGTCACAGAAGTGAACGAACTGGCTGAGGGGCAGAGCGCCTTGGAAACGGCGACATGCACCTCAACCGCGCCCCAGGGCCGCTACAACAAGCTTCCCGCACACATTGCAAACATGATCGCCGACAAAAGGCGTTTGCGCAAGCAGTGGCAACAAACGAGATGCCCCACTATGAAAAACCAGCTCAACCGGCTCACAGACAAGGTGAAGGCCGAATTACAGGCACACACCAACGAGGGCTGGGAGAGCTACATCCACTCCGCAGACAGCGACTGGGCGTCGGTACACAGGATTTGCCGACGTCTAAAGAACACCCCAGCCCCGGTGCGCCCGCTGCTTAAGAGCGACGGTGCGCTTCGATACACGGCTACAGACCGGGCCGAAATATTCGCTGCCCATCTGGAGCGTCAATTCACGTCAAACCCAACAGAGGCTCACGACCATGTCGCAACAGTCGAGCAACACCTTGGAGAGTTCTTCAAGACGACGGTAGCTCCTGATGAAGACCCAATCTTCGTCTCCCCGGGCCAAGTTCAGAGGGCAATAAGACGCACCAAGCCTAAGAAGGCACCCGGTGCGGACGGAATAACAAACGCCGCACTTCGCCACCTGCCACCGAAAACGGTGGCGGCACTAGCTCGCCTATATAACGGCATACTCCGCACCGGCGCCTTCCCCTCCTGTTGGAAGATGGGGAAGGTCATCATGTTGCCAAAGCCTGGGAAGAACATACTGAAGCCGGAAAGCTACCGGCCGATCACGCTTCTGTCCACCGCCTCCAAGGTGTTTGAGTCGCTTCGCTCCTGTTGCGCCACCTAACACCGCACATGACGCCTCGCCCGGAACAGTTTGGGTTCCGGGCCGAGCACAGCACGACGCTCCAGCTGTCGAGGGTACTGCACATCCTCACGGCGGCCGTGAATAAGAGGGAGTACGCTGCAGCGGTATTCCTCGACATGGAAAAGGCATTCGACCGGGTCTGGCCCGCCGGCCTCATATACAAGCTCACCCTCACCACAGCGCCCCGTCGCTTGATACAGGTGGTTTCCTCCTTCCTACAGGATAGGTCCGTCAAGGTCTCGGTGGAGAACGAGCTCTTCAGCGCACGCCCCGTCACCGCGGGGGTGCCGCAGGGGAGCTGTGTCTCGCCTGCGTTGTACTCAGTGTACACCGATGACATACCTGCCACGCACACAGTGAAACTCGCGCTGTACGCCGATGACGCCGCGTACATCACCACTTCACTGTCGGCTGACCACGCGGCCATCAAGATGCAGCGCGCCCTGGACGACCTCCCCGACTGGCTCAGCAAATGGAGACTGTCGGTGAACGCAGGTAAGACGCAGGCGATCATAGTTACGGCACGCGGCCGTATGCACCCACCGAGCCTCGAGCTCATGGGGACCGAGGTCAAGTGGACCAAGACCGCCAAGTACCTGGGGGTCACACTCGACAGCCGGCTCTCCATGGGCCCGCACCTCTGCAACACCGTCGCGCGGGTAAAGGTAACTCGACACCTCCTCCGCTCGGTGTTCTCTTCACGCCTCCCATTGCGAACCAAGCTGGGGATCTACAAGACCTACGTGCGACCGCAACTCACTTACGCCGCCCCGGCTTGGCTCGCCCTCACGGCCAAGACGCACAAGAAGAAGCTCCAGACGCAGCAAAATATCACGCTGCGTCAAATAACTAAAGCTCTTCGGTTCGTGAGGAACTCTGTAATCCACAGGGACCTGCGTGTCGAGAGCATCGAAGACTTCTGCACAAACCTGATGCGGAGGATGTTCGCGCGTGCCGACGTCTCTGAATTGCACCACATCAGGGACATAGCACCATGGCACGCGCGCCCACCAGACTACAAGCGCTTCCCGCGCGACACCATCGTAGACGTAGCGCAACCACCGGATAGACCCTTCTGAGTAAGTCGCCCTCAGCCTACACGCGGCTTACCCATGACAAAAAGAACTCCACAATCGTTACACGACACCCGCAACGCGCAAAGCGACCTAGGTTAATATAGGCGCCAAGTGCGCGGCCCACACACACATGACTCCACACTCGCAGAAAAACCCAAAAAGTACCACACGAGCAACGCACACACAACCCAAGTCGCTCGACACACACTACAACGCTCCGCACCCTACAGCACTACCGGCTAGATCTGGTTCACGCTGCGGTGGGGGGGTCGGGGAAGACTCCCACTGTGGGGAGCGCCAACCAAAACCGACGCCCTCGTTGCTAGACCGGCCTTTGTTGGGCCTTCCCTAGGGAACTAGGGATCTCACCCGGCAGGGGCCTGGTCGCACGGGCGCCGTGAAGCACTTAGGGCGCTCCTACAGATACACCCCAGAAACACACCCCAAAACGCTGAGGGGAGGCAAGCTGCCCCCCTCTTGCGAATAGGTGTGCATTAAAGCACTCCCACCCCCTCCTAGGAGGGGGAGGGGAACCCAACCCTTCGGAGGCGCAGAGACGACTAGACGACGATTCACGACCCCAATTTTCACGTCTCCCAGCAATGGCCAAATTGGTAAAATCAGACGATGTTTACTTTTTAGGTTATTTTATTATTTAAGTTATTTCAATAAATATTGTTTTTTTTTTAGGCTTTGTTTCTTACGTAAATCGAACGCACGTGCGCTGTACTGGTTTCAGCGCCTACAGCCTATCACGATGAGGTTTTAGGTGGGTACACACGGCTACACATCCAGCTATAGTTATCCAGTCTAAGCTGATCTCACATTGTATAGGATGTCCGTCCTAATGCGAGGTCAGCTTAAGCTGGAAAGTATAGCCAAGTACATAAAAAACTCTTAGGGGGTGACTTCTGATTTGGTATCCGATTGATCTTACTGAAAACCTCAGCTGAAAACGATGTTTATTTAACAAATGCAAGTCAGTAGTGTTGTTAGTGGGTTATAACACTACTGGCTTGCATTTGTTAATATTGTATCTACTAGGGGATTAGATGCAATCTCAGATTACAGTCATCTGAGATTGCAAAGATAATATATTAAAATAAAAAACACATAATTGTGATAAATGGTTTTATTAATCACCTTCTTCATTAGGATTATCATAATATAATACCTTGGTGCCATGCCCAACCACGATACCATAATAATTATGCTCGTGGTGTGGGCACAGCAAACAACCATTCTTTTGCCAACGATACAGGTGGAATAATATTGGATTAATTTGAATTCTGGTCTATTATCATGAAGAGATACAGCATTGGCATGATTTCAGCAAGCTTGGCAGGTAAAGGTTTTTTCATTTAAGAGCGTTTATTCTGAAAGTGGGCAACGTCGCAAATAGATGTCAATTATTTCGTTGTTTTGATTAATTTGGCAATATTACTGTATGGAAATAAGAAATGTGGCTAACTAGCGAACTAGAATATTGATTATGAAATGCAATAATTAATATCATAACACCGAATATTTAGATTTAGATGTAAAAAAAGGATTTGGAAACTTTCCAAATGCCTTTTTTACACTGAATAGAACATCAAATTCAGTGTTATAATTTAAATTCATTATTATTATTCTAGTTCCCTACTAGCCACATTTCTTATTTCCATACAGTAATATTGGCAAATTATTAAAAACAGGTAAATTTTTGGCAACTATTTGCGATGTTGCCAACTTTCAGAATAAACGCTCTTAAGTACCTGAAACAAACATTTATCATTTGACTATTAGGTCTAGCACTAGCATTTAGCAATAAACATCTGAGTGGCACATTTGTTTAAACATAAGCCTTATTAAATTTCCACTGCAGGGACACGGGCCTCCTCTAAAAGAGGGAAGACGACCCACTGACTGGAATAGGCTGTAATTAACCATGCAGGTTCAGTCCGGATTGGTCATGTCTTCGAATATGAATTTGTTGCACATTTTGGTCATTACATAGTACAAAAATGTTACAATACAGAAATATCGGATACTAACCGTTTGAGGCGCGACCCAATCCTGTACAATTGAAATAATCATTTCATCTTCCAATCTTCGCCTTCCTATTGTATTGCAGCGGTCTGGTGCGGGAGCGGGTCTGGTTATTGTATTGTCCGTTGCTATTTCGCAATTAATGCACAGGCTTATGATGTCGTTATATCCAGTTGTCCAAAGAGCATTATACAGATCCAGTTTTCCAGCAAAGGTCAGCAGGATTGGCAGGTTACGGTGTCCAATGTTCAAGCGAGGGCAGTCAGAAGGCAACTAATTTCGGAGTCCAGTATTCGAGCAGAGGTCAAATAATTAAATCCGGAGAAATACGGACAAACAGTAATCAAATAAGCAAAAATACGACAAGCGAATGACATGACAATTGACAGACGTTGACATTTGCCGTTTACTAGTGCAATCGATTATAACGACTTTTTAACGGTGGTTACGTTAAAAATCAATTAGATTCCATATTTTTTTATTTTACATTGATATTATTAGCATTTAACAATTATACTTAAACAATGGAGTATTATTTAATAATTTGTGACAGTATCGATTTCCATTAAATCGATCACATTGTTAGGGTACGCTCTATTGATATAATGCCAGCGTTTATGAAGTTAGAGACGTATAATGAAATAAGTGTTATAAGGGTTTACAAAGGTTGCTTAAAAAAATAAAATAGAAATCTATTTATTTTCTACACTTGGCCATTACTATTAAGGCTAAGATTTAAATGGGTTAATTAAGCAAAATAGACAATTTTTTTGGTACATATCTGATTCGTGTAACGGTTAGGCCCAGAACCGGGTTTCTCCTTTTAGGATTTAGAAAAAAGTGATGGTCGTTTTTGTGTGGGTCTTCCGTTAAGAGATGAACTAGATTGTCTAGGAGAATCTCATTTCACAGCAAAGAAACGGTTCCTCAGTCTTGAGTCTCGCTTTAGAAAAAATCCAAAACTTAAAATGCTTTATTCTCAATTTATTCAAGAGTATGCTGACTGTGGCCATCTTTCTGAATCACCTAATCCCAAGCCGCCTTATTCCTATTTTCTTCCTCATCATCCTGTTTTCAGGGATAACAGTGAATCTACAAAGCTTAGAGTTGTTTTCAACGCTTCTGAGCCTACTTCTTCTGGTCTATCGGTTAATCACTTCCAAATGGTAGGCCCTACTATCCAAGATTCTTTATTTGATATTCTGCTACGTTTTCGTCAATACAAGTATGTTTTGTCAGGGCACATTGAAAAAATGTACCGACGAGTGCGGCTAGGAGAGTCGATCGCGACTTACAACAAATTTTGTGACGCGACAATGAAAACGGGGCTCTACGCACACTACGATTAATTACTGTTACCTACGGCTTCGCCAGTGCAAGTTTCCTTACCACTCGTACCATTCCGTACCCCACGTTGCATTTGGCAAATTGGCGAAGAATGTGATAACCCTAAGATTAAAACTATAATACAAAGAGACTTCTATTATGATGATTTGCTCACTGGAGCTGACACAAGTGACGAGTTACATTAAATTCAGAGATCAGTTGCCTCTGAACTAACCAAAGTATGTTTTCCCCTCAGGAAATACAACTCTAATTTACCCAATCTAATAAGTAAAAATTCTATTGATAATGTTGAATCCAATTTAATCATCAGTAATGCCACTAGTACTTTAGGCATAGACTAGTCTCCAGTTACTGATGAAATTAATTTTCCTATAAATTCTCCTGATAATCCTAAGTGTACCAAAAGAACTATTTTGTCCACTACTTTTACAATATTTGACCCACTGGGGCTAATTTCTCTTTTTGTAATTGTACTATTAAGGCTAAAATATTCCTTCAAAGATTGTGGATAGATAAAATGGACTGGGATGAGCCAGTACCACTAGACATTCAAAAATTTTTCTAAACAAGTTAATTATTGTCTATCAACATTAAGAATTCCACGACATGTCCTAATTAATAATTAAGTTTCTGTAGAACTCCATTGTTTCTGCGATGCCTCTCAGCAGGCCCATGGAAGTTGTATCTATCTACGGTCTGTTGATAGCAATGGAAAAATTCTAGTTCATCGATTGTGCGCGAAGGCGCGCGTAGCTCCCATCAAAGCTTGTACTATTCCAAGGTTAGAGCTATGTGCTGTTTTACTAGAGTGCTTTGCTTTGCAGAGTTGAGTGCCGCTGGTCAGTAAAGCTCTAAGTCGTAAACTTCTACGTAGGGTCTACTGGACGGATTCAAATGTAGTGCAAGGTTGGCTTAGGTCTCCCCAACAACCTCAGCTGCAATCCAAGGCCTTGCGGTGCTACCGTTGCCTTGACATTAGGCATGTCAGGGCACGGTGTACCGCCGAAATAGACCGCAGCGAGCAGTGCTATCGCTGCGGTCAGGCCGGCCACAAGGCGGCTCAGTGTTACGCGGCGCCAAACTGCAGCCTCTGTACAGCTGCAGGGAGGCCTGCTGGGCACAGAGCGGGCGGAAAAGCCTGAGGCGCGCCCGCCACGTCAAAGAAGCAGAAGAGAGGGGCTGCCAAGGCTGCCGGGGGCTCTTTACCCCCCCCCCCGCAGCCTGGCTGCCCGCCGACTCCCGGCCTAGGAATGGTGCGGAGGGAATGGATTGCGCATATGCCGCCGACACTTTTTAACTTGTCCGCATTGTTTATGTTAGCACTAAGCGAAGATTGAAACATTTGATGGTTTGATAGAAGTTCTCATTTCGAATGACATAGCTGTATATTATATAAAATTTTTAGGTTTACTATTTTTCTTCGAATTTTTAGAGGATTCGATCCAGAATCGAATAAAAAATCGATTAAAAGCAAAACATCTTTCATCCTTATAGTCAGCAATATAAAAGGTAGCAAATTATACTGGTAGGTATAAGGTAATAACGTTAGCAAATTTACAGGAATATTGTTTTTAAATTAGGTACCTATTTACTGTGTTGTAGGTACGATGGTAAGGTGGAAGATTACTATGTAGATAATAATTATCTACAAAGTAATCTTCTACAAAAGGACAACTACGTAAAAAACCAACAAGTGTGTAATGTATCTAAATATTATTTCGTTAAATTTTGATACCTAGACCAATTAATTGTATTGTAGCTAGTTCACAAACATAATAGCCGTATAGCCTTTTCCGTGAGGATGTATTTCTGACGAACGAAACTTAAATTTTTTGGTAAAAATGTCGACAATGATTAAATGCGTTTCCTGTAACGTAGTTATAGATGAATTGCTGTCGTATATTCAGAACAAAATATCAGTGATCGATGAAGACACGTTAGTGCGGTTATGTACATCTGCGTTTACAAGTGAAGATATCGAAAAATCTAAAACACTGTTGTACGAATCGGTTCCAGTGGAGAAGGCAAAAATAAAGAGGAAAAACAAAGGCATGGAACAACGAGATCTGGTGGATATAATTAATGTTTTTAAATCAGTGGAGCCAGATCAATTCCCAATTTTCGTGGCAAGAGACTTAGAAAAGCTACCTCCAATACTGTTTGACCACCTCGATTGTACAAAACTTCTAAAGGATTTGCTTCGAATTCAGAATGAAGTCAAAGAAATAAAAGAAGTATATGTGACACAGACACAGCTGAACGATTTAAAAACGGAGATTTTGAAATTACAAAATGACTCATTAATACCGGCATCAGTCTGTAAAGTGAACATGAAACGAGGCGGATGGCTTATGGATAGCGGTCCCATTGGATTATCCCACGTCAATGATTCATCAGTCATAGATGACTGCAATAATAGTATCGATGAATCCTCCTTACGAATACTGGAAAATAACGAACAAAAATTTAGAGAAATACGGGAGGTAGATGCAGAAACTTCCGACCGCGGTATTCAGTTAGCTGTCTTGCCTCAGCGAGCGGCCGAGTGCGGCCGCTCCCCTCGCGCCGCAACTGCCGCCGCAGGCGCCCGCGCCGCCGCCGGTGCCGCTAGCTCAAGTACACAGAGCGCAATCCCAACTACTACGAAGCAGAAGGCCGTGACGTCACCGCAGCGACGAACCGTAGTGCATACGTCAGTGGCACTGACCGCACCTATTGCACATGAGCCTGTGCAAATCAATAATAATGACGGATGGGAAAAAGTTTCATACCGCAGAAAGCGAAATATGAGCTACCGATACCTGGGGACCGCTGGTACCGCCAGGGTGAATGAAGGGAAATTCAAAGCTGCAATAAAAACAGTACCAATCTTCATTACTAGAGTGCATAAAGACACGACGGAGAAAGATATTGCTGATTATGTGTACCAAAACATAGGCGAGTTGATCACGCCTGAAAGTATATCGTTTAAATATCCTAAAGAACATAACGCATACAAATTCTTTGTTTCGGAAACTAAAATGGATATGTTTCTTGATAGCAAATTATGGCCCGAGGGAATCATCTTCAGGAGATTCGTAAGTTTTAAAATGAGAAACTATACGAACGCGAGCGGTGCAAACAGCGGTATTGTGAACGGCGTAAAATAAATATTAATGTATAACCTATTAAGCTACAATTGTAAGAGTATAAAACGCTCGGTGGAGAGTGTCAGGCAACTATGTAGCACGTCAGACATAATTGCCTTGCAAGAAACATGGTTGCTGCCCCACGATATCTCATTCCTGAGCGAAATCGACGCTGAGTTCGGGTGCACCGGGACGTCGGCGGTGGACACCACGGCCGGCATGCTACGAGGACGGCCCTACGGCGGAGTTGCTCTGCTGTGGCGGAAAAGTGTTTTTGATAACGTTTCGGTTGTGCAGTGCGATAACCCGCGAGTGTGTGCCATTAAAGTATGCATGAAATCGAGGTCATTTCTAGTGTTCAGTGTATACATGCCGACGGATAATAGTGCGAACTTAACGGATTTTACGGACTGCCTCAGCCTGGTGAGTGCTATAATCAATAATAACAATATCGAAACTGCTTTTTTACTCGGAGACTTTAATTCGCATCCCAATGAACAATTTTATATTGAACTGGTTTCTTTTTGTCGGGAATATGAGTTATTGTGTGCCGATGTTGAACTGTTAGGAGTAAACTCTGACACTTATACCTTTATAAGCGATGCGAACGGCTCGAGACGTTGGCTAGATCACTGTGTTGCTACGAAAGCAGCCATGTGCACTATTACTGATATAAATGTTAAATATGATGTGCTTTGGTCCGACCACTTCCCTCTTATAATACAATGCAACTTAAATGAAATCAAACCAAAATTGTACAATTCAAATGATAACAAAAATCTGCAATGTAATAAAATAAAATGGGGTGATAGAAAACCTCAGCAAATTGACATTTATGCTAAATATTGTAATGTAAATTTAAAATATATTGACTTTCCTATTGAATTCAGTGCATGTTGTGACTATGTTTGTAATAATTTGGACCACAGAATTATAATTGATAAAATGTATACTGACATTGTTAATATTTTATGCCAAGCAGCTTCAGAAGGTTACGAAATAAATCATGTGCGAAATAAGAAACCGGTAATGGGGTGGAATAAGCACGTGAGTGATGCTCACGGGCAGGCCAGGCTAAAGTTTGAGCAGTGGGTGTCTTATGGTAGACCGCGCGAGGGTCGTGTGTGGATTGATATGCAAGCAAGTCGAAAACAATTTAAATCACGCTTGCGATGGTGCCAGAACAATAGTGACCAAATTAAAATGGATATGTTGGCGTCGCATCATTCTAAGGGCGACTTCCGCAGTTTTTGGAAGGCCACCAATAAACTCAATAGTAAGCCGGGCCTGCCAGTGAGTGTCAGCGGTGTTGCTGGTGTAACGGGGATTGCTGAGCTGTTTAGGCAGCACTTCGCTGTTTCGTCACCGTTGGGACCGTCACAGTTTATAGGCAGTGCTGGTTGTAGTGGTCAGGAGTTCAGTGCCCGGTTTATGGCAAAGGAGGTAAGACATGTCATTATGTCTATGTCCAGGGGCAAGTCTCCAGGCCACGATGACTTGAGTATTAAGCACCTTAAGCATGCTGGTCGTCATCTGCCCAGAGTCTTAGCGATGTTCTACTCCTTTTGTATAGGGCATTCGTATCTGCCTGAGCGGATGATGAAAACTGTGGTGGTGCCAATTATTAAGAATAAAACCGGTGATGTTAGCGATAAGAGTAACTATAGACCCATTTCATTGGCCACTGTTATTTCGAAAGTGCTTGACGGTTTGCTTAACACTCGGCTGGATAAATACTTAAATTTACATGATAACCAGTTTGGTTTCAAAGCCGGTCTCTCTACAGAAACAGCTATATTGTGTTTAAAGCAAACTGTTAAGTACTACACTGATAGAAGTACACCTGTCTTTGCTTGCTTCCTCGACTTGTCGAAGGCATTTGACTTGGTTTGCTATGATCTGCTGTGGCAAAAACTGCAGCAAGCGTCAGTGCCAGACGAACTGATCCGTATTTTCCAATACTGGTACAACAATCAGGTCAATGTTGTTCGATGGTCGGGGGCTTACTCGACCCCATACAGGTTGGAGTGCGGCGTGAGGCAAGGGGGGTTAACCTCACCGAAGCTCTTCAACCTGTATGTTAATACGCTGATAGAGAGGCTCAGCAGCACGCATGTCGGTTGCCATATTGGAGGTGTGTGCCTAAACAATATCAGTTACGCTGACGACATGGTGCTGCTGAGCGCCTCTGTCTGTGGTGTGTCAAGGCTGATTGGCATCTGTGAAAAGTATGCTGAAGAACATGGTTTGTTGTATAACACGAACAAGAGCGAGTGCATGGTCTTTCAAGCCAAGAGGAAGTGTCCTGATTGTTTACCGGCTATTAAGATCAATGGATGTCCACTTAATAGAGTTGATACGTTTAAGTATCTTGGACATTTATTGACCTCTGACCTGGAAGACAATGCGGATATTGAAAGGGAACGTAGGGCGCTGTCTATTCGTGCGAATATGATAGCCCGCAGATTTGCTCGGTGTTCGAGGGTCGTCAAAATTGCCCTATTTAGGGCATTTTGTACGTCCTTTTATACTGGCAGTCTGTGGGTGGATTACACGCAGAAACAGTACAGCGCTCTACGCGTTCAATACAACAACGCGTTCAGGGTGCTCTTGGGGCTGCCTCGCTTCTGTAGTGCGTCGGGGATGTTTGCCGAGGCGCGTGTGGATTGTTTCCACACAATCATGCGCAAGCGGTGTACATCCCTGGTCTGTTGGGTGCGGGGCGGCCCCAACAGTATCCTGAACGCTTTTGCGGAACGTTTTGACTCTCAGTACGTGAACCACTGCTGCATGGTTCACGTACTGCCTAATGTTAAGATATTATTTTAAGTATAATTCACAATTTTAATTTAATTTTTAATTTTAATTTCATAATTTATAATAATTTTTAATTTAGTATAATTGTATGATCCAAAGTTGATTGAAAATAAATAAATAATAATAATAATAATCAAAGTTTTAGATAAGTCAGTAATAACATTTTGTAAACAAAAAATAAACATGCGGAACCTTTTATTCAGAAATACCAGGAGTAAGAGTTTTATTTTTACTTACAAATAGTTCGCTGACACCGATCAGCTGACTTAGTGCTAGTGATATGTTTATTTCAATTTGAAAAGTTCGGTTTCTGGTATCAATGTATAAAAAATTCTCATAGCTTCCGAACATGTAGAGATAGGATTTAAAAACCCTTCCAATATCGTTTGATATCATCCAAAGAAGCCGTGCCCTTGGTATGTATATACCCTTTCCGTTACACGTTGTATAAAATGGGTCCTCGTGAGTCCCTTAGAGATAAATTCAAAGAAACCGATATACTTACTTAGCCCTCTCTTAGAAAGTATTTTGTATGTTCGCAAAAACTTAGGACTTTTCAAAATAAGGAGCGATTTCCATAATATGAACAATTACAATCATAATATAATCAATTCCACAATATATAAACACGTAGTAAACATGAAATTGTGATACCCAAATTTAGATTAACTAAAACTAGTAAGTCATTTCTTATAAACAGTATTCGCTTTTATAACAAGTTGCCAAAGTCAGTTACAGAACTTAGCGATGGAAAGTTCAAAACCCACATCAAACGACTCCTTATCAAAAAAAAACATATTATTAGATTAAAGACTACGTTGAAGACAAGGAAGTTTGGAAATAATTCCTTCTGCACATGTGGCTTCTCTGGTTCATTTACGGCATAACTATGTAAATGTCTATTAACTGCTCCCAAATTTCGAAAATATTATATTATTATTATTTATATATATATATACAGTAGTGTCGCGCACGCGTTGTCGCACTGACGCGTGAGACCATCATGGCCTCCAAATTGTTAAAATGTTCGAGTTGCAATATAGTTATCAACGAGGTTCTAGCCTTTGTTAGTAATAAAATCGATGTGATGAACGAGGAAAGCATTAGCCAAATTTGTGTGAGTGCATTTTCTGACGAGGACATTCACAGTGCTAAAGATCTTCTGTGCGAATCATTACCTACAGAGAAGCGCAAGAAAATAAGGAAGAGAAATGGAAAAAAGCTCCGTGAAATAGATGACATCATCTGCATGCTCAAAGAGTCCGATCCTGAGGTCTTACCGGTTTTTGTTGCCCGTGAGCTGCACAAGCTACCGCCAGTACTTTTTGATCATGTCGACGTCACTAGGATTTTTAAGGATTTGATGCGTATGCAGCAAGAGATGAATCAAATCAAAGAACAGTTTGTTACTAAGGAAAACCTAGATACTGTTAAATCTGATCTTGAAAACCTAAAAAAGGCGTCTATAGTGAACAACTTTGGAAGTACCGCCTGTAATGTTAATTTCAAGCGGGGTGGTTTTTTACTGGATAGTCACGACGCCGGAGGCTACTGCAGCGGTCCTAGGGGACTTGCATACATGGGCGCTGAACATAATTTATACGAGCACATCATTTTATACGAGTAGTCTGTGGGTGTCATATTTGCAGAAATCTTACAGCGCTCTCCGCGTTCAATATAATAACGCGCTAAGGGCGCTGCTGCGGCTGCCTCGCTTCTGCAGCGCATCGGGAATGTTCGCGAGCGTCCGCATTGACTGTTTTTATGCCAGCTTGCGCAAGAGGGCGACCTCGATAGCGTGTAGAGTGCGGGGCAGTGGCAACAGTCTTCTTACCGTTGTCGCCAACAGGTTGGATGGGCCTTTCATGCAGCACTGGCAGGCCTTACATGCACCCGTATATCAGGCTTGGGGTAGGTAAAGATATAGGTACCTACCATAGATTTTTTGTAATTTATTATTGTGTTTGCGATTTATATAATTTTTATTTTTAATATTTTGAATTTTTTATCATTTTACAATTTGACATTTAATTTGATATACGGTTCTGACATTTTTATAATATTTTTTTGACAATATTAATTATAATTTTTATGAATTGTTAAATATTTAAATTTAATTAATCACAATTTTATTTGGGTTTTTGGGCAGTTTAATTTAAAATAGATATGAATAATTTAAATGTGTGTGTGTAAAATTATGGACTTGAATTTGTCTGAAATAAATGAATAATAATAATAATAATACTCCATGCAATAAGCCTAGTGAGTTACGAATAGAAACCAACTATCGGGATGTCGCTCAATCTTTTTCTAAAAGTGAAGGTAGACAGAAAATTTGTGGCGAAACTAACATATTGAATGAGAGCGGTACTCGCCGTATGTTGGCCGGTGACGAGCCCGAATCGATGACTCACCTGCAATCAGCTGCGATCGACGTAACTAGCGAGATGGGGCACACGATCGCTCTGAACGTAAACAGGGACGATTTCGGTAAAAATAAATCTGTAGCCGATGTTGTACGCGAAGGTGACTGGAAAATACCCAAAGAAGACAAAGAATGGACTCTAGTACAGAGGAGGCGTCTAAGGAACCGCTTTATTGCAAATAGAGGAAAGGCAGTGTTGAGTTCAGATGCGAGTTTCAAAGCTGCGGATATCAAAATTCCTATCTACATATACAATGTTGCGAAGGACGTGCCCGTGTGTGACATACTGAGTTATATTGCGAGTAAAACTGATATTACTGTCCACTTGGACAAAGTGAATATGAAAATACCAAAATCGTATGATGCGTACAAAATATTGGTACCGAAGCATAAATTAGAAACTTTTCTGGACGATGATTTCTGGCCAGAAGATGTTGCATACCGTCGCTTTGTTGACTTCAAGACAAGAAAGTAATGGTATAAAGAGTGGGGAATATTATTGGTATGTGTGTAGTCCAATCTTTCTTATGAATAATTACGCCAAACTCGTAACATTTAACTGTAAAAATATTGTAAGATCAGTGGAATGTATAAGAAAGTTGTGTGAATCAGCTGACATTGTGGCACTTCAGGAGACGTGGCTGTTGCCGCACGATATTCCATTCCTGGGCAGCATCAGTGATAAGTTCGCGTTCACTGGCAAGTCTGCCGTGGACACTTCGACCGGTGTGCTCCGCGGCCGGCCTTACGGAGGAGTGGCAGTGCTGTGGAGGAAGTCTGTGTTTCCCTCAGTGTCAGTGTTACAGTGTAGCAGTGATCGCATAGCAGCTATTAAGGTTGAGATGGGTGAGCGTTCTATGTTAATTATGTCTCTGTACATGCCTACGGACTCGAAAGATAATTTGATTGAGTTTACGGAGTGTCTAGGCGAAATAAATTCCATAATTGAAAATAGTGATGTAGAATCTGTGTATGTGTTGGGAGATTTCAACGCTCACCCGGGTGAGTTATTCGCAAATCAACTCTTAGACTTTTGTGCGGATCAGTCATGGACTTGTGTTGATCTTGACATGTTACCTAACGATTCACACACTTTTGTTAGTGAGGCACACGGATGTTGTCGGTGGCTCGATCACTGTGTGGTCACGAGCGCCGCGCGCGCAACCATTGATCACGTGACTATATTATACGATACGTACTGGTCTGATCACTATCCGATGCAGTTAACTTGCAATATAAATTTAATAAAACCCAAAATTGTAATGCATAGTGTTGGTAAAAATAATGTAATATGGGGAGAGAGGCAGGCTAGTCAAATTGAAAAATATCATACTTTTTGTCATACTAAGTTAAGGGATATTGACTTTCCAACGGAATTTGCTTATTGTGCTGATAAAATGTGTACCTGTACAACTCACAAGTCATTAATTAATTATATGTATAAAAGTATAGTGCGTATACTGACTGAGGGCGCGAAGATTTCTTATAGTGTGACTTCAAATCCAGATAGGGGAAAGCACATAGTAGGCTGGAACAAACATGTGAGGGAGGTTCACGGTAAGGCTCGGCTATGTTATCAGAATTGGCTATTGTATGGGAGACCGAGTTCTGGTCAGTTATACAATGAAATGACTGAGTCTAGGCGATTATTTAAGCTGAAATTGAAATGGTTTCAAAATAACCAACAGCATGTGGCGATCCTTAATATTTACATTAAACAATACAATAATATTTTGTATATATCTATCTTAAACAATTGTAGCTTTACACACACTTAAACATAACAAATACATTACATTATACAATTATACACTCATATAATTATAATATTATTTATACTAAACATCACAGTTATTGCACACAACAATAACGTACTGTGGAACCGCGCCGCGTCTACGTCACACGGTGACGTAGTCGATGCGCATGAGTGGGGTCGCGCTGCCCAGCGCGCGTTCGGTCACCTTGCCTGACCTTTAGTCCGATCTCGCTGTCACGACGCAAAGCCCACGCAACTTTGTGCCCTTCCGCTAACTAGTATCTTACACAAGAACCCTTCAGTATCATTATCTAAGTTTCCTGTGTGTATTGTTAGGCCACCTGACAATAAGACTTTCTTCTTCATGTTATAAACTATCTGTGTGTGTCGAAATCATACGCCTTTCTCCTGTGAATATTCTGTGTTTTGTGTAAGGACAATACAACCGTGAGTAGCAAACAAACACCTTTTATTTACTACTGCTCACCCCACAAACACAATAATTAGTGTTCGTACCGACACTAAATTGGTGACCCCGACGTGATTACGCCAGAAAGGCTCGACAACCACGAGTACCCTGGAAAGGACGTTAGATACCTCTAGTAGCGAAGCAAAATCACAGCAGCACCATGAGTGATAGTAGTGACTCTGCAAAATCGTTCGGAACCACCCGTTCGCGCCAACAACCTCGTCGCGCAAAGTGCGTGTCCATTGACGAGCCATCCGACATTTGCCGTATAGCGGTACGAATACCACCATTTTGGCCGGATGACCCCGAGGTCTGGTTCGCACAAGTCGAGGCTCAGTTCGCGAACGCGAACATCACCAGTGACGCGACGAAGTTCAACCACGTCATCGGCAACCTTGAGCACCAGTACGCCAAGCAAATAAGGGACATTTTTCTAAACCCGCCGGAGAACAACAAGTACGAGAAGCTCAAACACGAGCTCATTAAGCGACTGACTGCGTCACATGAGAAGAGAGTGAAGCAGCTTCTCATTCACGAAGAGCTTGGAGATCGCAGGCCTTCACAGTTCCTGCGGCATCTCCAAAGTTTGGCCGGACCGAGCGTTCCAGAGGACTTCCTGCGGACTATATGGAGCAGTCGATTGCCGAGCAATGTCCAGACTCTGCTGGCTTCACAGCCACATACTTCCCTGGAGGAACTGGCAGACCTGGCGGATAGGGTTCAGGACATCGTGACCCCATGCCAAGTCGCCGCAGCATCGGCGTCGGGTCCTAGCATGAACGAGATGGCGAGCGAGATCGCCGAGCTAAAGAAGGCCGTGAGAAACCTGACGACGCAGCTGAGTAGGAGACCTCGTTCGCAATCGCGTTCGAACCACCAACAGCGTCATCGATCCAGGCAGCGGTCCGAGTCAAGCCACCAACAGCAACCGTTCTGCTTTTACCACTCCAAGTTCGGGTCCAACGCTCGCAGGTGCATTAAGCCATGCGATTACGAGAAGTCGGAAAACTCGAAAGGCAGTCGGTAATGGCGGCTGACGACTGTCCGATGACCACCGGTCGCCTCTTCGTCACGGACCTAACATCAAAGACACAGTTTTTAGTGGACACGGGTAGTGATTTGTGTGTGTTTCCGCGGCATGTTCTACGTGAACAACGTGTCAAGTCGAACTATCAATTATCGGCCGCTAACGGGTCTATAATTGATACTTACGGCTATCTGCAGTTAAATCTAGATTTAAGTTTGCGCCGTAACTTCCCATGGCGGTTCATTGTAGCTGATGTCACCAAACCAATTATCGGTGTAGATTTTTTAAGCTTTTACGATTTGCTTGTTGACATCAGAAATAAACGTTTGGTAGACAAAACCACGTCAATGTTTGTAACAGCTTCAGTTGCAAAGGCTTCCGCGACGTGTTCAGTGAAGGTCTCAGTCGGTGATTCCAGGTATCACTCGATACTTAATAAGTACCCCGAGATCACGCGACCCGCTGGCATACACCGTAAAACCACACACAACACAGTACACCACATACGTACCACACCCGGCCCGCCCATCTCTTGTTCCCCTCGCAGGCTAGCTCCGGACAAACTGCAGATCGCTAAGCAGGAATTTGAGATCATGCTTAGCAACGGCACTGCTCGACCATCTGAGAGCCCTTGGTCTTCACCTCTGCATTTAGCGCCAAAGAAGGACAACAGCTGGCGACCCTGCGGTGACTACAGGCTGCTCAACGCGAGGACTATACCCGACAGGTACCCAATCAAACATGTCCACGACCTCACCCACAGCATAGCCGGTTGCAAGGTCTTTTCCACTATTGACCTGGTTAAGGCCTATAACCAAATTCCTGTCAGCGAAGACGACATCCAGAAGACTGCGATAACAACACCGTTTGGCCTGTACGAATTTCCCTATATGACCTTTGGTCTGAGGAACGCAGGTCAAACATTTCAGAGATTCGTCGATGAAATGACGCGGGGGCTTGACTTTTGCTACTGCTATCTCGACGATTTTCTAATATTCTCGAAAGATCAGGACCAGCACGAGGACCACCTGCATCAGCTCTTCACCAGGATGCAGAAATATGGCATAGTCATCAACACCTCGAAGTGTGTGTTCGGATCTGACGAAGTCACATTTTTAGGTTATCGCATCTCTGCATCCGGCACCAGACCCTTGCAGTCCAAGGTGGAAGCCATCAAGGACTTCCCTACCCCTAAAACTGTTAGGGAGCTCAGGCGTTTCTTAGGGATGTTGAACTTTTACAGGCGGTTTATACCTAAAGCCGCAAAATTTCAAGGTCCCCTTAACGCCCTGCTAACTGGCTCAGTGAAAGGTCAACATCCCGTGGAAATAACAGGTGAGGCGCTCACCGCCTTTAATATGTGCAAAGACAGCCTCTGCAACGCTGTATTGCTTGCACACCCTGACTACCAAGCGAAGCTCGCCCTAGTTACAGATGCGTCAGATCTGGCAATGGGTGCAGTTTTGCAACAGTTCACGGATGAGCAGTGGCAACCGCTTGCATTCTTCTCACGCAAGTTGAGCCCCGCTCAGCAGAAGTACTCGCCATACGATCGTGAGCTCCTCGCGATCTATGAAGGCATAAAATACTTCCGCCACATGTTGGAAGCGAGACACTTCACCATCTTCACAGACCACAAGCCGTTGATATACGCTTTCCATGAGCGAAAGCACAATTGCTCTCCTCGTCAGTATAGACACCTCGACTTTATTTCACAGTTCACAACTGACATTCAACATATTTCCGGCAAGGATAATATAGTCGCTGATACATTGTCCCGTGTCAGCGAACTGCAAACTCCAGTGGATTTTGAAGTTCTCGCAAAATCGCAAGCATCCGACCCGGAACTGTTGCAACTTCTAAAGTCAGAAACATCTCTTCAACTAAAGAGGCTTAAAATCGACGGCAGTCCCGTTGAGTTACTCTGTGATGTGAGTACAGCCACTCCCAGACCATTCGTGACAAAACCCTTCCGACGACAAATATTTGAGAGCCTTCATAGCCTCAGCCATCCAGGAGCAAACACTTCCGCAAAATTAGTTGCACAGCGATACGTTTGGCCTGGAGTTCGCAAGGACTGTCGACAATGGTCATGAACGTGTCTCAGCTGTCAACGCACAAAGGTAAATCGCCATGTGTCATCACCATTGGGCACATTCGAATTACCCCGTGCTAGATTTGCCTTCGTGCACATTGACCTAATAGGTCCTCTTCCTCCATCACAGGGGTACCGGTACTGCCTAACGGCCGTGGATCGTTTCACTAGGTGGCCAGAAGTAGTACCGATTGCAGACATAACAGCAGAGACAGTCGGTAAAGCATTGCTGACCAACTGGATCTCCCGCTTTGGTTGTCCAACAGATATTGTCACAGACAGAGGACGGCAATTTGAATCCGGACTGTTCCAATATCTAGCCAAAATAGTCGGATTCAAACATCGGAAGACTACAGCCTACCACCCAGCATGCAACGGCCTAGTGGAACGATTCCACAGGCAACTCAAAACGGCAATAATGTGCCACGCTGACCATAACTGGACAGAATCTCTGCCCTTGGTCCTACTGGGTGTCCGGAGCGCTTTTAAAGAGGATCTTCAAACTTCTTCTGCGGAACTCCTATATGGTGAGCCATTACGACTTCCGGGAGAATTTTTCATTTCCGGTGACAGCGGCACAACAGACATCTCGGAGTTCACCACGCATTTACGCTCGTTTGCCGCAAAATTACAGCCCAGTCCAGCTGCACGCCATTCCAGGGACAAAATATTTGTCTACAAGGACCTCGCTACCTCAAGCCATATATTCCTCAGGGACGATGCGCTTCGAGGTTCATTGCAACCAGCCTACACTGGTCCGCACGAAGTAGTACAAAAAGGCGACAAAACCTTTACGATACGCGTAAAAGGGAAACAGGTCAAAGTTTCCGTGGATCGCCTAAAACCTGCCTACATATTGGCTGACACGTCACCATCCGACCAAGATGTCCAAGAAGAAGAAGAACAGCCTACAGACTCTCCCGTCAGAACTACTAGGTCTGGTCGAAGGGTTCGATTCCCAGACTATTATCGCCCGTAGGACGGTCTCTGGAGGGGAGTGATGTGGCGATCCTTAATATTTACATTAAACAATACAATAATATTTTGTATATATCTATCTTAAACAATTGTAGCTTTACACACACTTAAACATAACAAATACATTACATTATACAATTATACACTCATATAATTATAATATTATTTATACTAAACATCACAGTTATTGCACACAACAATAACGTACTGTGGAACCGCGCCGCGTCTACGTCACACGGTGACGTAGTCGATGCGCATGAGTGGGGTCGCGCTGCCCAGCGCACGTTCGGTCACCTTGCCTGACCTTTAGTCCGATCTCGCTGTCGCGACGCAAAGCCCACGCAACTTTGTGCCCTTCCGCTAACTAGTATCTTACACAAGAACCCTTCAGTATCATTATCTAAGTTTCCTGTGTGTATTGTTAGGCCACCTGACAATAAGACTTTCTTCTTCATGTTATAAACTATCTGTGTGTGTCGAAATCATACGCCTTTCTCCTGTGAATATTCTGTGTTTTGTGTAAGGACAATACAACCGTGAGTAGCAAACAAACACCTTTTATTTACTACTGCTCACCCCACAAACACAATAATTAGTGTTCGTACCGACACTAAAAGCAAATTAAGATGGATATAATAGCACGGCACCATTACAATAAAAACTTTTCAAAATTTTGGAAATCAACGAACAAGTTGAATCTGAAGCCGAGCCGGCCCGTGAGCGTCGAGGGTGTACACGAGTTGGGTGACATAGCGAGATTATTTCAGCAACATTTCAGGGTTGAGCCGTTTATGAGACCCGTACAGTTTGAGCTGTTGTCTATGTCTGGTGCTGGGGCTACACCTGGAGATATCAATGTAGGGTTCACTGCAAAGGATATAGCTTTAGTTATAAAGTCTATGAAAAGAGGAAAGTCTCCAGGACATGATAGCCTCAGCATTGAGCACCTGCGGTATGCTGGGGTACACTTGCCTAGAGTCCTAGCTTTGCTATTTAATCTGTGTGCTAGCCACTCCTACCTTCCTGACGATCTCATGTACACTATTGTTGTCCCCATTGTAAAAAATAAGACTGGCAATGTCTCGGACAGGTCAAACTATAGGCCTATCTCCTTAGCCACGGTTATAGCGATGGTAATGGACAGTCTGCTTGACGGCCACTTAACAAAAACCATCAAACTGCACGACGGCCAGTTCGGTTTTCGGGCTGGTCTATCCACGGAAAGTGCGATCCTGTGCCTCAAGCAGACTGTGCAATACTACACGGTGCGTAGAACACCAGTATACGCGTGTTTCCTAGACCTGTCCCGGGCATTCGATATGGTTTCGTACGACCTACTGTGGACAAAAATGCGTCGAGACACTAGTCTGCCCCCGGAGATTGTATCCATATTTGAGTACTGGTACAGTCATCAGAAAAACACTGTTAGATGGGCGGATAGTAAATCGGACGAGTACGGGCTGGAATGTGGGGTGCGACAGGGGGGGTTGACCTCTCCGAAGCTGTTTAATTTGTTTATGGACCGCCTGATTGGAGAGCTGAGCGGCACTGGAATCGGATGTCATGTAGACGGAATCTGCGTTAATAATATTAGCTACGCGGATGACATGGTGCTGCTCAGCCCCTCAATCGGTGCGTTGCGCAAGCTACTTAGTATATGTGAAAGGTACGCGGAGGCTCATGGGCTCAGATATAATGTGAAGAAAAGTGAGTTTATGGTTTTTAGAGCACCCAAAAAAGATTACTCAGAGGTACCACCCGTCTCACTCTATCATGGTACACCATTAAAAAGAGTCACTCACTTTAAATATCTGGGCCACTGGGTCACCGAAGACCTTAAAGATAATTTGGATTTGGAAAGGGAACGTAGGGCGTTGTCTGTTCGCTGTAATGTGTTGGCTCGCAGATTCGCACGCTGTACTGAACAAGTGAAGGTAACACTATTTAGGGCATTCTGCCAGACCTTCTACACGCGCAGTTTGTGGATCAAATACACGCAGAGGACATACGATGCCCTGCGTGTACAATATTATAACGCGTTCAGGGTGTTGATGGGGCTGCCGCGGTACTGTAGCGCGAGTGGCATGTTCGCGGAAGCGCACGTGGACGGATTTCACGCGATCATACGTAAGCGTTGTGCCTCGATGTTGGCGCGGGTGCGCGGCAGCCCCAGCGCCATCCTGGCCGCGTGCGCCGGCCGATGGGACTCTGTACTGATGGCGCACTGGATAGGCCTTCACACGAGAGCAAGCACATGACCACTTAACCTGTACTCTTACTAACACTAGGTTAAGAACATTGTTACTAACAAATTTATGGACAAAGTCTGAAATAAATTATTATTATTAACTTTTTCTTTTTTTTTTTCATACTTCCTTGACATACTTAATCTTTTATAGATTATTTTCTTTAAAATTTTGTGACTGTGAGAACTTTGTCGGCTTAACAGTAAGTACATGGTACCCATTGATAGGCCTACACTGTCCTCTCATACTTTTTACACTGTAATTTGAAAACATTGTAAAAATCATTTACTTTTAAAAGAGTAATCGTGGAGTTTCTTGCCGGCTCTTCTCCATAGAAAACGACCAATTGGAACCGTGCACCTAGCTTCTGACGTTTCATAAGTGCCCATGTAGGTTTATGTGAAATAAAATATTTTGAATTTGGATTTGAATTATTAAATATTTTGGTACTAAGAGCAGCGAGGATGATTCCATTGTGCCGCATGTACACCACCCACGTGTTTAACACGTAATAAATTAACAAAGTATTTAAACTTCCTGGAAGTAAAAGAGATTCCTCTGTCTGATACTACTGCCTGCACGGGATCTACTTTGATGTGTGTGTACATCACATTTTACTATACAACTAACCATTTATAATCTACAAAACCTCTCAAAACTGGTAAGTTAAGGAGTATTGACTTCGCGATTGAAAATAAAACAATCAAGTGTGCACACTATTAACAGAGGCTTGTTTAAAATATTTAAAATCATTCTGTGGAAATACTTTAAACCATTTTAGGAGTTGCATCCTTTTTACTGGGACAGTCGTTAACTAAATGTCCTACTTTATCACAAGCAGTACACCTTTTGATTGGTTGTTTACACTTATAATACGCGTGACCTTCTTAACCGCAGTTGTAGCTTTTAGCTGTAGATTCGGTTGTGTCGGTCTAAATCCTATTAGTTTTATTACGTTCATTATCAATTACACCTGCCTGTTGCACTGTTTTGTCAGTTCTTTTGAATTTGAACTCCCTTTAAGTAGACTAGTAATTTATTAAGATCAGAATACTGTGCGGTTTCTGCAATTGTTCTTATAGCACAATCTTCAGTCCCAAACAGTATGCAATCTATTGCATTCTTCCCGATTATATTACATCTATTTAATAATACCGTCTTGTCATAAAAATATTCCTCTCATGAATCACCAAAACGCGCTTTACAAGCAAGCATATCTGACAATAACTGAGCGTAATTCTCGTCACTCGGAAAAGCTGAACGTAATTTAGTTCGCCATTCAGACCAGGAAAACATGACACTGGGAAGCCCTTGGTACCATTTTTGTACAAAACCTACAAGTTTCGGCAGTGCGTAATGAATTGTTTGCTTTTCTTACCAGTTATATATTTGTGCACACTCATTTACTTTAGTTATCCACATTTCTATCGATTGATTTCGTTTTAATGGATCAAATTCGGGAATAACATAAAAAATGGGAAAACTTTCATTGTTTCCGTCAGTCTTTATGGTCTGAACGACGTCTTTTAACATTTGAGCCAATAACAATTTATCACTAACCAGAGGGCCTAGACAAATGGCATTCGCTTCGGAGCGATTCCATTACGACAATCGCTATCGCTTCAACTGTTCAGCAACAACTGAACTTCAACTGAGCAGCTTCGCTGTTCGGCAACGTTACAGTCACCTTTTTTTTTTTTTGGGTGGGAAATCATCAAATGACTCCTCTAGTAACCGTGCGACCAGTCAATTGTCAGCGGACAGAGCCTATGCCGCCCGCGCTCCGGGTTCTGGAGGTTAACTAATAATGATAACAACAAATAATAATCTATTAATGGCCCTGGAGGTAACTAATCATGAAAACAATAACCTATTACCAAGCCCTAGAGGTAACTAATAGGCAATACTCTCGTATTATCCTGCTGGGTCCACGGCGTACAATATCGCCCAGAGCCTGGTTCCTTATATCCTCTCAAATACAAGTCGTCGTGCCTGTCATTCAGCAATGTTCCTAAACTCCTTACCTTTAATCCAGTCAAATCAAAGACTTTGTGTCCAGCACAGAGCGGTGTTCCTGATCCTATCCTTTAATCCTGTCAAATCAAAGACTTTGTGTCTAACACAGAGCATTACCTTATTATGTGAATGAAACTATTCAGCTAATAGCTGATCATACAACATGATACAACACTAATACACACTATTCTTAACAAGTGTGCTTATATGAGGTGCAACATCGATGCATTCAATATTTCAATCAAAGACTTTCAAGACTTCGAGCATAACACGGAGCAAAATGGGCCTGAACTCCCTAAACCTTTAATCCTATCAAATCAAAGACTTTGTGTCCATCACAGAGCATTACCTTATATGAATGAAACTATTCAGCTAGCAGCTGATCGTACAAAACTACTCCACACTATTATTAATAAGTGTGTTTATGCAAGGTGCAAAAGCAATGCATTCAATATTTCAATTAAAAACAAATTATGTAGACAGAAAATCTTCAACAAGCTGTCAATGTAAACTAAAACTGTTTACTACCAACTCCTACAATTCAATGCCAATTGTAGGATAATACAAGCAGCAGCATCCTGTATACATATGAAAATAAAATTAATTAGCTAACAGTTAATCATACAATAAACTGAAATACAAATTGTATGCCTTCAATGGCATGACATGAAGCACTAGTTATTTTGCACACCATTGCATAACACAGCTTTATATTGTAATCTGCTCAGGTTACAGGAAAAATATTGATCCTAATCCTACTGCAAGTAGAGTACTCTATGTAGCTGTACTTATTTAGGTTCCATATTAAATGCATTCGATATTCCCATTAAGACAAATTTAGTAGACAGCAGATCTATTATACGATACATGTGAACTAGAACTGACTATTAACTAATTCTATAATTTCTGCATGCATCCGAAAATTAAACTAGTCAGCTAACAGCTGATCATGCAATATCAATTAAACAAATCGCAAGTAGAATAGCTGAAGCTCAGCTATGCTTTGTTTCATAAATACAAACAATATTTCAATTTAAGGCAAACTGAATAGATGTCAGATCTATTACAAGCTTTCAATGTTAACTAAACTGTTACCAAATCCTACAATTAATTGAATATTGTAGGATAATAGAAGGAACAATAATTTGCCGAAAAAATTTATCTCCACTGTTTCAGATAACAACCTACACCTACTCAACTCTACAATAAGGGCATCGGCAGGTTCAGAGCGCGCACCGCCGTTCAGAATGGCCGTGTCGCCGCGAAGGCGTCAACCTGTAAAGATTATAACATAATCCTATGCGTAGCCATAAAGTGCTATGCTGTCACAAGCATTAATCAAGGTATCAGTTCCTTTGAGATCAGACGCCATCTATTGCCAAACTTGTGAACTCAGTCAGGTAGTCGATAATACTGATAGTGAAATTATTAAACTAATTTCGATGTTAGAGCCAAAACTATAGTTGGAATTAAAAGGGAACATTTAATTAATGATTTTTGGGTTTTTAGTCATACTGACAAGTGGTCATTTGATAGTAAATTTGTTTATGGCAAAGCGCTACCTAATGTCACGAAGATGGCGCGATTTGCGAATATTATGATCAATAACTGAATTTAATAATGTAATACGAGAACTAAATCAGTTTCAATAATAGAAAACAAACTATAAAGTAATAAGATTATTTTACACTGCCATTTACTAATGAATACCTGTTGTTTGATTAAATTCCTTGAATCACAGGAAGTGTTGTCAAAAGTACTAAGAATGAAGGTGTAAAAAGTAATGAAGGGTTCTAATTTAACTTTAATTCTGAATGACCTTTGTATTTGTGAATATTATCATTGTTTAATTATAAAATAATTAACTGATAAGTATTTTAGCATTATTTATAAGTTTTATTGAACTAACTAAGTAATAAGATTTTGTATTGGAATACGCGATATATCCGCTGACTTAGAGAATGGGCACAGACACAAAAAATGGCGCGTGGGAGATGACATGTAAAAGAAAAGTTGTGTTTATCCTCTGTAACATAATGTTTTGATTTAAAAGAGTGTCTTGCCCGTTCTTCTCCATCAGTACCTACTTCGTTTTGGAATGGGCGACTAGCTTCACCAACTAACTTAAACTGAATCACTCCTTGATATGTGACAAAGTGATAACTCAAAAGTGTAAACGTTATAATTGAAATAAATGCTTTGAGTTTGAGTTTAGAATTGTGTGTGATTGAAAACCCACTACCTATATCTACCATCAACGGAGAATTACACCGGAGACTAGTCAGACACGGCACAGAGTAGATACCCCGTCGTGTCATATATATATAGAAGATTGGTAGTTCTCTGTTGTCGAAAGTCCTTCTGTTCATCACATTTTTTTTTTTTAAACATATTCAGATAGTTCTTTATATATATATTTCTCAAATACTTTTGATATGACTGGAATAAGTGCAATAGGCCGGTAGTTTTCCATTAGATCTCTATTTTCTTTCTTAAAGCTAGGTTTTATGATAGACGTTTTTAATGCAGACGGATAGACACCCGCACTTATACTTAAATTTATGATATGACTTAAATGTCCACATATTTCCGCTGATACATATTTTATTACTTTACTGGAGATATCATCATAGCCTACGCTGCCTGTATTGTTTAATGACATTATGATTTTATGTATGTCTGGTGGTACGCTGGGTGCCATGAACATAGATTTGTTGTTCCAATCTGATTTTAAACATTTGGGATTACTGGCAACGTGTATTTGTGGTTGGATTTTATTAATGAAATAGTCATTAAACGCTTCCGAAATTTTCTGGGGACATGTTACTAAGCTATTTTCTAATTTGATTTTATGTATGCTATGTTTGGGTAAATTATGCTTAGCACGATTAATTATTTGCCAGCTACTTTTAGATTTATTTTTTGATGTTTTTATAAAATAGTTGTTTTGTGCCTTTTGTGTTAGGTGTATTATCTTTTTAAACAATTTGGAGTAGCTCTTGAAACAAGTTTTGTTTTGATTATTAGGGTTTAATCTAAGCTGCCATAAAAGTAGTCTTTTTTTTCGACTACACAATTTTATTCCACTAGACAACCATTTTGGCTTTTTTATTACATCTATTTTAATTAGTTTTTTCGAAAAGCATAGATTGTATATCAATTGGAATGTGTCAATGAATTTGTCATAAGCTATATTAGGATCATTTGTTTCATAAATTTCAGAAAAAGAAAGACTGCTAATATAATTTTTAAATTTAGCTAAATTGTCAGTATTGTAGTCTCTTCTTGTCGCGTACCAGTACTTTATGGCGTATAATGTTTGTACGGGACAGTGAAGTAGCTGTGCTGTATGGTCGGACAAGGCAAATTCCATAACATCAGTCTTACATGTTTTCTTGAAATTATGGGCAAAATTATCTATACATGTCAATGCAGCCATACGAGTGGGTTGTTTTAATGCCAACTTTAGATTATAACTGAATATTAATAATATTATAGATTATTATGATAAACATTCAAATTCATTCAAATTTCAGCGAATGAACAACTTCAATACAAAACTTCATCGCCCTATTCAGAACCTTTTTTTTTATTTAGGGTGGGAAATTATCAAATAACTTCTCCCGCTCTGGCTGGACCAGGAGGGCGTGTCAGACTCTTACTGATTAAAACCCACCCGTGTTCCTTCAGTTGCCTGTACGTTGCCAGGGGCCACGGTATCCCTTTCAGACTTTCCCGCGACCCCGTCAGGCATCGGTCTCCTTCCGTTGTGCTGACATCTCTTTGAGGCGCGCGTGAAACAAAACGCGGCCTCGACCCGGGCCTGGTTTTTATCGGACGGCGAGCTACTCATTGCTCACCGTCCGCCAGCCCGCACGTACGGTGGCCGGGAATCGGCTTGCGATTCCCGACGCCCAGGGCGTCTCCTGCGGCAGCTAGGGGGCGTTAGGGCACGACATTTGCCTCTCCCTCACGCGCTCCGTCGCCTCCTTCGCGAGCATTACTGCTTCGCGTACCATAGCCTGGACCAGGGCCAGACGCGAGAGATCACTGTCACCGATCGCTTCCACAAGGACACGGTGGTGCCCCGCTCAAGCCGGATAGACCTCCACCGTATGCTCCACCGTGTCCTTCGGGCGATCCACACAGTGGTGACACCCGAGCGTTTCCTCCCTCCTTATGCGGAACAGGAACCTCCCGAAACAACCGTGTCCGGTGAGGACCTGCGTCAGGCGGAAGGTGAGGACGCCGTGGCGCCTCTCTAGCCACTCCTCAAAGAGAGGACTTATCGCCTCAATTGTGGCGTGCCCAGCAGTGGGTTGCGACAATCGCACTCTCCATGACGCCGGACCCTTGTGGGTTGAAATTAAAAAAAAACAACGATTTACGTTTTGTTAGTTTCCAGCCATAAGCCGAAATATTTGTGATTTTAACTTAAAAAATAAAGAACTTTAATTAAAACAAAATTTCATCCCCTTTTCACTCCCTTAAGGGTTGAAATTCTAACAACACCGTTCCGTTAGCTTCCAACCATAAGCCTAGATAGTAAATTTTGTGATTTTTCTTAGTAAATTAAGGACTTTTCAACTTCATCCCCCCTTTAAACCCTTCGGGGGTGGAATTATCAAAAACGCTGAGATACGTATAAATTAATTTTTAATCGTCAGCCTAAACACAAAATTTGAAAATCCTAACTTCAAAACTGACAGACTTTCATATAAACTTCCATCCCCTATTTTACCCCTTTAGGGGTAGAATTCCCAAAAATCTTTTCTTAGTGGATACTTACTCTAGAATACACCCTCCAAGTTTCATGTCTCTAGGTCCAGCGGTTTGGGCTGTGTGTTGATATATCACCCAGTCAGTCAGTCAGTTTACCATTTTATATATACAGGAAAAGTTTTTATCCACTGCGCAAATTTTGACAAATTAAACTTAAACGAGTTTTATTGAACATACTTTTTTTTATTTTGATACGTCATAGTACAAAAAAAAAAGTTATCGTTAACGAAAGATGTTTACTTTAAAAGTGGTTGCATGGCTACCCGGCGGCGAGCGGCGAAGCGGAACGGAACGCGCGAAAGTACCTACCTATCAGCTGTGTGATCGCTCGATTCGCCGGCGTAGGTATTTACGTGGGTTACAATACTTACAATGTATTGATCGCTAATTTTATCAGATTCGAACTAGACTTTTTTATGTTTAGGCCGTGACCTGAAGTTATTTGAAGAGTAATTCCAATTTTTCCTTCACACTTTAATGGGCTTAGGATCATCAAAATACAGAAAATAAAGCATTATTATCAATTAAATTTACATTACTTAATACCTTATGCCGCAAAAATGGTCTTTTGCTTTCACGGGGTTAAGGATTCCATGGACTCGCATTCGAGGTATGCTCTGTGAGCTGCTCGCAAACTTTCATCACTCAGTACATACACTCGCACCATCTCATAAAACTCGCGGTTAGGCAAATCTGTCATCGTGACCGGTAGGTCTGTACAAGTACGACACACGTGCAGCGCGGGAAAGCGATTAGACGCGACGTCACACGACAGCGCGTGCGATGAGCGAACTGTCGGTCACACCCGGCGCGCGGGCGTCGCCTTGCCGCCCGGGGAGGGAGGGGTAGTTCAACACCGCCGCTTGGGCCGGCCGCCGCGCCGCGCGCGCCCATTGATATTATTACGAATAGATTGTGTCCATATTTTGCTGATTTAAAGTAGGATAAAAAAATATTGAATAAATAATGGAAATGTGTTCTATTACTGATTTTGAACCACCAAAAAAAATTTGCGCACTGGTTAAAAACTTTTCCTGTATAGATAGATTCCGGTAAGATTTGTCAATCTTTGTTCTATTCTTGACTCTAACGAATTTGCCAATTGAGTACTGATGGAAGAGGAATCTTCTTGCAATTTTTTAAGCATACATTTTATTGCTGCTACTGCTGTAATTAAATTAGCATCACGTTGGCATAAAACATCTACAGTAGCTTTTATGACAGCTAAAAAATCAGCGAATTCAGCGAGAATCAGTAACTCTGCATCATTAAATTGAATGTTAGACTTAAGATCTATTAAAGCCTTCGATAAAGCGTCTTTTTTTTTTTTAACGCGTAATTATGTCCGCCATTGAACTCCACCGAGTTTTGCAATCCAGTATAAGTTTCAGATCTTTATTGTCATGGTCTGCCATGACATATTTACTTAAAATGTAATTTTTCGTTGGTGATTTTCTAAACATTTTTGCAACACTTCTTACTTTATTTATAATGTCTTTATGAAACAATGTTTGCACTAAATTACGTCGATCAACACTGACATCAAACTCAAAACCACCATCTTCATCGTTACTGTTTTCAGAGTTATCGCTATCTTCTCCTTCAGTTTCACTCGGTTCTGCAGGTTCTCTAGTCACTTGAGTATTTTTTTTGTATAGCACATCAATTATGCCTAGTTGTATCCCATGCGCCAGGCAAAGTTGCTGGTTAGCCCTAGCAGCCCGGCCTAAGGTTAACATAACGCTGGCCCCATCAGTGGTCAAACCAACGATGTCTTCATCCAACGAAAGTCTAAAATTTAAGTTTTTTTTTCTAAACAATGTAGCGCGATCCCTTTTGCACTGATTCTACTGTAGTTTTTGTAGCCAGCATACGGTGGAAATGCATGTATCGCCGGTTTCTGTTAGACGTCCACTCGTCTAAAGTTATGGCAAATCTCACTCCATCTGACTTCGATTCCTCTAATTCTTTTATAATTGAATTTCTTAACTCGTCATTTGCTTTTATGACCATATTTTTGATACTATTTAAAGCTAAGCTCCTCGGAAGAACAAAATTTTTTGAAGGGCAACCCATCCAAAGCAGCCATCTTTGATACGAGGTATTCAACAGAATGTAATTTTGTGAAAAAAATGTGTAATTTTTTGTTTTTTTGGCGTTGAAGGATCTGTTTGTGTATCTGGATTATCTTTGAAAACATATGGGTCTACTGCACTTGTGCTTGGTGTTGGTTCTGTTGTAGATTTGGCATTTTCTTTTAAATCCATTTGTGTGTTTACTGCGCAAGTGGTTTCGTAAGCTATCACTCACTCATGTCACTATACACAGACTCACAGACTGACCGAAAAACAAAATGGCGGCAGCGTGGCATAGTAGTTTTAGTAGTGCGACAAGGATCTAAATTAACGTAGCCTAAATAGGAACTAAACTAACGCCGCCGCGCCGTCCTGTCCACGTTTGTCACTTGTCAGTGATAAATTTAATATTTTGTTTGGGAAAATGAAAGTATTATTAAATCAATAACATAGGAAACATAACCGAAAAAATCGTTTTGTTATCCTAAAAAAAACCGGGTTTCTAAATCATTCGGTTATCCGGTTTTACGGTTATCCGGGTATCCGGTTTGCATGCCCTAGTTACGGTGCTGAAGATGTTTGGATCACTTCGTTCTATACCGGTTTCCGCGTTTTATCGAACCACAGTATCGATACATGATATTGAGGAAAGTGGTGGGACATTAGAATAAACTGGACGCTGTTCTACTGCAGTTTCTTGAGGCTGTTATACTGATACTTTTTCAGACTGTGGTGGTGGAGGAGGCGGTTGGAGTACACTAGCTTCTTTAAGATGAGCTTGTGTATGAGGTGGTGAAAACCCTGTCCTAAAGAAATGTTCCTTTTGAAATACAGTTGCATGTACGAATTTGCGATTAGGAAAAGAACACACTGAATTCTGAAAGTCCCGACAAAATTTGTAAACCCCTGGCAGTTGTGACAGTATTAATTCATGCGCAAATATACATGCTGCGCCTTTTCGGCAAGTACCACGTGCAAAGTTTCGGCACATCGTTACCTTCTCTGACTGGTCAGTTTTAATTGTTGCAGTTGCAGCCCTTAGTTCATCTTGATGGGTAAAGTGAGGTACGTACAGTTTCAACGGTAATAGATGTATATTCATCATCGTCAATCTCTTGCTTTAAATTCATTATCATGGGTGTCGTATGTGGTGGATAAGGTGGTAGAGAGGCTATGCTGATGCACTTGCCACCAGTGTGTTATTGACTTTCTCTCGTTTTTTGTGTCTCAACAAAGATTTATTTATTTAATACTTTAAGCACACAAATGTACAGAGGCGGATTTAATGCCATAGGCATTTCTAAGATGAATTGGCTTCAATCATCATAGCTTCTTCAAGTTTTGATCTTAAGTACTTCTTATGATTGAATCAACCCAAATCTCGCCATGCTGAAGAATTCATGAATTTGAAGCCCTCACATAACGGCTTCAAATTCATGAATTCTTCATCATGGCGAGATTTGGATTGATTTTCATCGTCTACAGTAACACCCTGCATTTCCTTTCCTTTTAAATCATACGTAGGTGTAATTTTTTATTTGTTGAATAAACACACACATTAGAAACCCACACAGAAATCGTATTGTGGAAACAAGATGGCGGCGCTAGTTCCCATTTTGGCCACGTGCCAAAAGATCATTGTACCACTGTAGTTGGCACAATTCTGTTGCGTTTGTTCAGCCGCGTTTCTTTCTATATCACGAGGCGTCGGGGCGCGGCAGCAGCAACTTCGCCAGAACAGTTGACAATTTGTTTTTGGGCATCAAACTCATAATATCTTTGTCTGGGGAAATGTAGAATCCAGCAGCACCACCTAACTGGTTCGACGTAAAAACAGCTCCCGGCACTGTTGCAACTATGGCATTGATTCCTCTTGTCGAGCCGCACTATCTTTTGTCTTATCTAGGCGCAGCACGGGTTCCGGCCGGGGCGCAGCATTGCCACCAATCTCCTTAACTTCATGTCACAGGTGGTGCCAGCGGTGGATGCTGGTGTGCAGGTTGACGCTGTGCTTATTTTGACTTAAAAAAAAGCGTTCGACACAGTCGATAATAACATATTATTACGTAAGTTAGCAGAAATCGGTTGCATACCACATCTATTGCAGTTCTTAGCCAGCTATATGCAAAGCAGACAGCAGTATATTGACTGCAACGGCTCCACATGAGGCTTAGTATTCAGTGATGTTGGAGCGAGTCCAGAACAAGTTCACGCGCCACCTGTACAAAAACTTTATGGGGTATACCCATTTTACCCCTTAATGTACCCCACTCTATTCGTACTGTGTATGGTGGGGTACAATCAACTCGGGGTGCGACGGGAATTTGCGCTGGTGTCGTATATGGTGAAACTGCCCCGATGCATAGAGCACAACTTGAGAGTGCTGCAGCGGTTGCACTTGTACGTACCCGACCGTTATGTGTGGAGGCGACGGTCCCCGCTACTGCTGGTCGTACCATCAGCCAGGACCAACTTGCTCGCCAAAAACCCTCTAATTCGAGCAATTCGCACAATCAATTATATGCAAGTTGAAATTGATATATTTACATGTCAGTGGGGTGAATTCGCAAAAGTACTGTTGTTTGCATTATTTTATAAACAATATTAATCTTTATGACTTTATCGCATTAGGCTAAGACCTGTAATGGTAGTTTTAAGGCATTTAAATAAATAAATAAATGTACTTGTTTGCGCGAGCACGCTTTTCAACTGTATTGTAAAGGCTATGTAAAAATTGTCCTCGTACTGAGGGTACGACGGACCATTCTTACATTTCCTTGCCAGCAGTTCACCGGAGTCGAAATCGCGCGAAGAGCTGCTGACGTCGTCGTCAATCTCGCTCCAGTCACGTTTCGGAGATGTACTGCTTGTGGCAGATTTTTGTTTGTGATTGATTTTGTAAACTAAGAATTGAGATTTTCACTCAGCATATATTTATTTATATATACTTTATTGTACACCAGAAAATACATAGTAAATAGAAAATTGAACACTACAAAACATACAATGGGCGGCCTTATCGTTTTCTGCGATCTCTTCCAGGCAACCATATAGTGAGTAAAGCGGCCGTAAATTTCTTCAAACTGGGGCAGGCAGAATACGCAATGCCAGATTTATAGGTCTGGAGGCCTCGGCAACAAAGAGAAGAGGCCCCCTGGCCCCAAATTATTTTCCAAATAAAATGGTCAATTTTAAAATACAATAGACGACGTATATTTAGTAACCTATTCCGCGTAACTCTTCTTAAAGAATCATAAAGAACCCTGTAAAAAATCCGCAAAGTCACGCCTGAATCTATTAACTATGGACAATTTTTTTCAGTCGAGTTTTCCAATTTTTTTTTTATTGTGAAACAAAGTATAGATTCTTTTACTATTTATCAAACATTTAAATATAATCGGAAACAAGAATTATCTGAAATAAAATTTTAGCATTAACGAACGGAACCTTCCGAGCTTTTTTCGCCGAAAAATCGTTGATAATTTCGCTGAAATCCAGTTCCCGAAGTAAATCACTTTCAATGCTTTGATATGCAGTTTTGTCCCATCGTGGTTCGAAGCCTATTTTTTATAATTAGAATTTTTGAAAATGAGCGCTCTCCAGTGCAATTTGATACCATCAAAACCAAATACATTCTCAATGCAATTTCAAGATTTCAGAATGTAATTCTGAAATTTTGATCTTCGAGAATTTGGTAGTAAAATAGTTCCGGAAATTGGTCTTTTCCATAGTCCTTTTTGTATGAGTCGATCAAAGACACAAATTGAACCAATTCATTACCAAGACTAGGTTCCAAATCATTCTGATAAACATTCACCAATGTCTCTGCTGCAGCGTGCAAATTTTCAGCATCCATCTTCTCGATGTGATTAAGAAATCCAAATCTCGAACGAACAGCTTCATGGGCATGCAATCTTTAGGTTTAAAGAACTTTATTTCTCATAAGAACTTACAGTTCGCTTATAATGAGATACATATATGTGTTTATATCTAGTATTATTTTAATTAGTTACCTCTAGAGTGTTGGAGACATTATACTAGCATAGTAGTAATATTCTGTTTTATGTTATTTCAAGTGTTGTAATGTATTGCCTTAATCTACGTTTGAATAAGTTTATATTGTCACATTTTTTCATATCCTCCGGTAAACTATTGAACACACGTGCTCCTTCAACCAATATTGTTTTTTTGCCATAATTAGTGCGAGCGTGCGCTGGTTGTAACTGGATTTTGTTTTTATTCCTTACGTTGTATGTTATATTCTTCTTATGTAACTGTATGTTTGTTCGAATAGATTTGGTGATGATTTTTTTAATAAGGACGCAGGTGTAGTATTTGTAAAGTTGAGTTATATTGAGTAGTTTGGTTTTTTTGTATAGTGTTATTGTCGGAGTTAAATAATGATAGTGAAATAATGTTTTTATAATTTTGTTTTGTGTTCTTTGTAGTGGGTCTAGGTAAGTTTTCGCGGCTGACCCCCATAGCTCAACCAAATATTCAAGATGAGATTTAACTAGTGAGTTATATATTATTTTACGTACTTTTTTTGGAATGCAGTTTGAAACTTTACGTAATGCTGCCAGTAATGACATTTACTTGGTTTTGATATGGTTGATGTGAAGTTTCCACGTGAGTTTGTCGTCTACATGTAATCCTAAATATTTTTCATAGGTTGATCGTCTGAGAACTTCTTTATCTATTGTGAGTGGTGTGAACTCCGGTAACGGTTTGTTTTTGGCACAGAAAATCATAAAAGATGTTTTTGCGGCGTTAATAGTTAGTAAATTACATTTTAGCCATTCGTTCAGCAGGTCAAGGACGTTTTGTGCGTCCGTTATAATGTTATGAATAGATTTATTGAAATAAAATAGACATGTGTCACCTGCGTATAGAGTTAAATGCCCTTTAAGCCCTATTTTATTGATAGGTAATAGGTAATAGGTAATACGGGCTGGTATCCGCAACTCCACGACTAAGCGCGTATTTTGCGTACGGGTGGGAAAATTGGTTATTCGATCCACCCCAGCTCCACAAAGAAGGCCAGCAATGCCTTGGTGTCGCTGACAATCTCACGTAGGGTACCTGGGTTACCGAAGTACTTTGCCCTGTATGTGGCGACCACCGGGCAGTATAACAGCACATGGGCTGCTGTCTCGTCGTCCTCCATGCAGGCTCTGCACAGCGGACTGTCTGTGACTCCTATGACAAAGAGGTGTTTATTAAATGACCCATGGCCAGTTACAGCTGCTGTAACTGTACGTAGCTGTTGTTTCGATAGTCGAAGAAACTGTTTCGTGAGGCGGCCATCAATTGTAGGTAGTGCCTCCTTGGCCTGCCTACACTCACCGTGGTCCGACCATAGTTTGTGATGTTGGTCCCTGGTTCGTTTCCTTACCAGAGTGCGTAGGTACCCGAAGGGGAGTGGCGCAATGGGTTCAGGCCCCACTGGTGCCATGCTCGATCCCCTTCTGGCAAGTTCGTCGGCAGCGTCATTACCCCGCGAACCGCTGTGTCCTTTGATCCATTGAATGGTAATATTATTGAGGCTACCCACCTGGTTAAGGCGCTGGTGGCACTCGTATATCAGCCCAGAGTCAACAGTGTGGCTGTTTAGCGCTTGCAGAACAGCCATGCTGTCTGAGAGTATACGTATCGAGTAGTCCTTAACTTTCCTGGCCATGATGGCTAAAGCGGCAAGGGATATACCCATGCATTCGGCCTGGAATACTGTATTGTGGACTCCCAACGGTGTGGCTATATGTATGTTGAAGTCCTCAGAGAAGATCCCAGCACCTGTGCCACTACCTGTTTTGGATCCATCAGTGAAGATTCGCAGTTCTGCGGGGCGCAGCCCCTCGCATTTGCGATCCTCATGAAGTTGGATTCTGTATTTTTTATCGAAGATAAATTGTTTGGGTATCCGATCATTAATGGCTTTCGTGATAGGGAACTCATTATTGAGTCCTTCAAGCAGCACGGTGTGTTGTGTGTCTCTCTTACCCCAGAGATTGATTGCATTAAGACGTACCGCTGCCATTGTCGCTTCCTGCTGTATAAACAGGTGGAGCGGGGGCAGTCCCAGCATGGCTTCGATTGCTGCAGTCGGAGTAGTCCTCATGCAGCCCGTGGTCGCCACGCAGGCTAGTCTTTGCATGCGTTGTAGTTTGTTAGAGGCTGTAACCAGCTGAGTTCGGGGCCACCAGACCACGGCCCCGTAAGCGATCATGGGGCGGATCACTGCTGTATAAAGCCACAGTATTATTTTGGGGGATAGGCCCCACTTCTTACCTATCATTTTCCTGCACTGCCAGAAGGTGATGCAGGCCCTGTTTAGCTTGTTGTCATTTTATTGATATTATTAACATAGATTAGAAAGAGCAATGAACTAATAACCGAGTCTGGGGACAGCCATACCATACATTTTGAACCGAGCTAGTGAAATTGTCTAATTTAACAACTTGTCGCCTATTCTGTAAATATGATGTGAACCTATCGAGGGCGCTGCCTGTGATACTGTTATAACCGAGGGGGGGGGGGGGGGTGGAGATGAAATAACGCAACCGATACGAACAAGCTCATATATTGGACTGACGCAGCAGTCGTTAACCTTAAACTAAGAAACTAGCCTACCCTACTTATTATCTATATAATATGTAGGTACCCACATAACATCCCTCCACCTTTAGTCAGAAAAACTTCTTATAATCTACCACAGTTCTATTCCGTTTTGACCGAGTGTCTGGCTCAGGTTCTATGGAAGGAGCTGCCGAAATCACTTCTTTTTCAGCGGAATGGTCATCGTGAGGAACCAAAGATACAGGCGTTTCTGTCTCAACTGGTAGTTCTTCTACCGAAACTTGAGATGGTAGCTGCCCGGAGCTCGTCGGATGTGATGGCATTACAAATACGGGAATGATCTCTTCGCTTGGCCCATCGTCCCTCCCTCTGTATTTCAGCAATTGATTAGCGTGCCTTTTGACCGTTTGATCCGATTCTCTCAGTTGCACTAAATAAACTGTTTTGCCAACATTTCTAATAATAATTCCACGTGACCAATAATGTTTTTGTTGTTTATAAAGTTTCACTAAGACTTGGTCACCCACACTGAACGAAACGTTACGGTTACCACGATAATTGTCAATCTGCGAATACTGTTTGACTTTAACGATTGTGTCGAGTGCTGCGTTGGATGGCGTAGTGGTGGTCGGTGTCAGGAGATCCAATCTACATCTCAACTTATGACCGAACAAAACTTCAGCGGGTGATCTGTTTGTGGTCGAATGTTTAGAATTCCTATAGTTAAGCAAGAATTCTGATATTTTAATATTTAAATCTCTTAAACATGAACCTGATAACAAGTATGATTTGATAGCTTTTTTAATAATCTTAACATAGCTCTCCGCTTGTCCATTGCTAGCCGGATTATATGTTGGTGAAGTTAAATGAGTGATATTATTTCGAGTACAAAATTGTTTAAATTCATGCGATACAAAAGAAGTGCCGTTATCCGAGCAAATTGTTTGAAATAAGCCAAATCGTGACATTACTTCGCATAGTTTTTCTATTACTACTCGCGAAGTACCACCCGAAGAAACATAAATACATGAATACGCGTCCACTATAATTAAAAATGTTTTTCCGCTAATCGGGCCTAAAAAATCGATATGTACACGATGCCACGGCTGCGCTGGGAAAGGCCACGGTGTGAGGGGTGTGCGCGGGGGCGCAGCGCGCTGTGATGAACACACGGCGCACGCGCCGATGTGCTGTTCAATGGCGACAGACATACCCGGCCACCAAAATCTATTGCGTGCCTCTTCTTTCACTTTTGTGATTCCTAAATGACCTGAGTGTAACTCGTTTAACACTTTGTATCGCAGACTTCTAGGAATCACTAACCTGTGACCCCTCATTAGACAACCATTTTCAACCGATAATTCCAACCGGTGACTATAATAATCCATAACAAATGGTTCTTTAATTTTATTTGGCCAACCATTTGTCAAATAGTCGATGACGGTTGTAATAACCTTATCTAGCTTAATTGCATCCTTGATATCCGTCAGCGATAAAAATCTTTCACCTTTGTAAACAAAATGCACATAACTAGATTTATCGACTAATGACTCATCACGTGCTGAGTGTGTGTCATTCGTTTTTAAGTCTTCTCCTACCGATCGACTTAGGAAATCTGCACAATTATGAACACTGCTTACATATTCTATTTTATAATTGTATGCGGACAGAAAAATAGCATAACGCTGCAACCGATTTGCCGATATCTCTGGAATTCCCTTGTCTGGATTAAAAATTGAAACCAAAGGTTTATGGTCAGTTCTCAAAATAAATGGTTTGATTCGACCATATAAGTATTGATGGAATTTCCTAATTCCAAATATTATAGCAGTAGCCTCTTTTTGGATTTGGCTGTAGCGTTTTTCTGCTGCATTAAGTGAACGTGACATATACGAGATTGGTTTTTCTATACCACCTTCGACCTGTGATAAAACGGCGCCTAACCCGCTCGGTGACGCATCTACCGTTACAATTAACGTAGCTTCCGGATTAAAATGCGCTAAGGTGGTTTCAGAAACTAATTCGCGTTTAATGAACGACACTGCTTCTTCATGTTTCTTCGTCCATGACCAAGGCTCATTTTTCTTTAGCAAATCATGCAGTGGACTTAAAATTGATGAAGCATTTTTAATAAAATTCCGATAATAGTTAACCATTCCTAAAAATGATTTTAATTCTGACGTATTGGTAGGAATTTGACTTTGCAGAATAGCTTTAATTTTCTCCGGCGATTTATGTATACCATTACGGTCAATGACAAACCCCAGGTAGGAAACAGATTCTTGAAAAAAATTGCATTTGTCTATGTTTAAAACTAGGCCCGCGTCCTGTAACCTACGGAAAACTTCATTTAACCTACTCATCATCTGATCTTTGTCCGCCCCGCACACTAAAATATCATCAAGAAATAACAAAGTACCATCTAATCCAGATAGAAGCGCTTCCATGTTACGCTGAAAAATGGCTGGCGCACTAGCCAGACCAAACACTAAACGAGTAAACTTATATAACCCTTTATGTGTGTTTATGCAAGTGATCATCTGTGACTTCTCATTAAGACATAACTGATTATATGCATGCGAAAGGTCTAGTTTACTGAAATACTTGCCGCCATGTAATTTAGTAAACAGCTCGTCATACCTAGGTAATGGATATTTATCGACAAGTAACTGCTTATTAATAGTAACGGAGTAGTCGGCACAGAGGCGTATGGAACCATCTCGCTTTAAAACAGGCACTACTGGACTTGCATACTCCGCATATTTCACTGGTACTAACACACCTAACCCTACAAGACGGTTTAGTTCTTTTTCAACGCTTTCCCGAATAGCAAAAGGTAACGGTCTAGCCTTAAAAAAAATCGGCTTTGCGTCTGGTTTTAATGGTAAATCTACCTTGACGCCCTTAAAACAACCTAATTTACTTCCAAACAACTGTGGGTATTTTGAAGAATTTCCTGATAAAAAATCGTTGCAGTTATTCACTGAACATATTTGCAAGTTAAAACGAGAAAAGAAATCTCTGCCTAATAAGGGTGGCCCTCCATTCCGAACAACATATACTCCTATTGTAAATGATTTGTTATTATAAGTGAACATGAGATTTATTTTACCTATAATGTGTAACTTATCGCCGTTGTAATTATGTAAAATAACATCACTGACTTCCAACGTTATGTTTTCAAAGTATTTAAGATACATTTGCTCAGAAATAACGGTAACTGGTAAACCCGTATCTATTTCAAAAGTAAGTTTGATTCCATTTACACAAACAGATTCCCGCATCGGTTCACCGCGGATGGTGCGGATATTATAGCACACGTGCTTACCATCATCGTCTTCATCCCCACAGCACTCGACATAATTTTGTTTTTTTACAGTTTGTTTACACATTCGCTTAAGATGTCCTTGAACGCCGCACTTTTTGCACTTATACCGCACAAACCGACACGTTGATGCCTGATGGCCTGCGTAGCCGCAGGCTGTGCAGCCGTTGCCGTCTCGAGCACGCTCGCCGCTAGCTGTGGGTGTTGCTGCCCCATACCCGCGCCGCTGCGGGCTTCTGCCGCAAGCTGTGCCAAGCTGTGCTGCCGTGTCCATCTTCATCACTTGAAGTGTTGTACTCATATCCGCTTGCCGAGTTGTTTCTTGTGCCCCCATACGCGCACTGCGTACGCCTTCAGCTATATCCAAGGCCTTACTGAGCGTCAACTCCGACATCGCCTTGGTAAATAATTTATCTCTCTCTGGTCCTGGTGCCATGCCCAGCACAAAACGATCGCGAAGCTGTTCATCTAGATTTGACGCCACGAACCCGCAGTGTATTGCCAAACTACGTACTCGTGCCGCCCACTCTGGCAAGCCTTCGCCGACATGTTGCGTGGCACTGTGGAATTTGTATCTTTCCGCGAACGTGCACTTCTTTAGCTTAAAATGTCCATCCAATACAGCAACTACATCATCATAGCTCAAGGTACCGACCTGCCGCGGTATAGCCAAATCGCGAATCAATCTGTAACTTGATTCCGAACAGTTGCTCAGCAGAATAGCTCGTCGTTTAATACCGGCTTTATCCACATCTACCCCAATTTCGTTTGCAAGAAACCACTGTTCGAGTCGTTCTTTGTACAACTGCCATTCTTGATGTTCATGGTTAAACACTGTTAATGTGCCGACCGAAACTGTAGCAGATACTTGCGCCATATTAAAATATGATAAGTACGCGTAACTTGTACTTGACCTCGTCGCCAACTGTTATAACCGAAGGGGGGGGGGTGGAGATGAAATAACGCAACCGATACGAACAAGCTCATATATTGGACTGACGCAGCAGTCGTTAACCTTAAACTAAGAAACTAGCCTACCCTACTTATTATCTATATAATATGTAGGTACCCACATAACAGATACCTATATTATTTAGTTTCTGGATGAGCTTTTGATGACTTACCGTATCATATGCTTTTTTTAAATCAATAAAGATCCCTAAAACAACCTTTTTTTCATCAATATTTGTTTTTATTTTTGTTATTAAGTCTACTACTCATCCAGATCTGCTCATCACAGCTCATCTTTCGGTAAGAGAAACACATAGCTGGTCGACCACTGGGATAAAGGCGGATACTTTGTATTTCTCCTTCGGCGACAGATTGCGTCTTGTGCTTTCCCGTAATCAAGCGGGTTCAAACTCACGTTTCGCGTTCTGGTCCTGGTGCGTGATTGTACGTATTCGTCAGTCTGAGATATTTTTTTGGCAGCTTCCTCGTATTTATCAAAATCGTTTCTTTTGGCTTCCACGAATGATTTCAATGATTCTAATGCACGCATTGCCGATTCAAGAATGATTTTCGGGTCTTGCAACATCTTGTTTGTAGCGTTGAATCGCTCCACGATGTCGTTCCAAAAGATTGCGAATAAAGCGGTTTCAAGATCACTCATCTTCTGTAGAAGGTGCGCTGCTTCATTCCTCGGATGTCTTTTTGCTCATAGTCGACGGCTATTCGGAAATCGAAGAAGCTCTATTCTTCGATTTCCGAATAGCCGTCGACTATGGCTTTCGTAGCTTCAGCTCGACAAGACCAACGAGTGTCACTAAGCTCAAGACATAAAACGGTTCGTTTTTTTTATAATTTCTCGATCAGAATTCCGTATCGTTCTGTACTTGCTGGCGGTGGGACGGCCGGTTGGGACGGCATGTACGCAGCAGGAGCGGCCACCGCCCTCACAGAGAGAGGATGAGTGACGTTGGCGGGATGCAGGCCACTAGGAGGCTCGGCGGGCGGGGAGCGCCAGGAAGATGGGAAGCGTTGGGCAGATGCAACGCCGTCGGTGTGTGCGCTGCACTTTGCGTAAGCGAGGCTGTGCTGGCCGTTCCGCTGGAGTACGTTCGGGCCGCAACGTTATTTGTGGTCGGATATCTGCTGGAGCTTGCGACCGCTGCCGGAGGTGCACTCTCGACTTTGTGGCCGTTGACGAAGTGTCCGAATCCGTTGACTGCATTGCTGCTTATATTTGAAGTGCTTGGTCTACTTCGGTCTAAATTTGTTGCTTTTTTTTTGTGCGAGAGTCATTTCCTTGATTACCGCCAGAAGTTAATGAAGAGGAATTGCGAATGACTTCCAACACTGCCTGTATCACATCAGAAGATGTGTGACTAATTGGGTTTGCTCTCCTGGTAACTGCAGTCAGCGAGTGCAACAGTGACGATTCATCGATTCCGACACTAGGCACGGGCGTAGGTTCCACGAGAGTTCTTTGCTTTAAAACGCATCCCATTAGCTGGAGTAGGAACTGTCTGGGCACTGTAGATGTTTCAGAATCGAACGACGGAGTTTGATTGAACTGACTCAGCAAATCTTGAACTTGCATCTGTTGAGATGATTCCTCCGTATATTCATCCAGTATGCGAAACAACTCTGGACTTACTGTTGACTTCAACAAAAACCGACCATTTGCATTTTCTGCTGATTTTTTCTCATAGATATACGATTGGTATTCACTCTCGCACTCCCAATTTTTGTAATTCTTGATGGTACAGCTCACTCCTAAGTTCCCGCTGGATACAATTTTCGCAGACAGTTTCAATTTCAACTACTTTGGAGCACTCCGTTTTCCTCGCTTTGCTTGGCCCGGCCTCAGAAGGCCCCTCAGCACGTTTCAAAGCACCATTTTTATTTGGAGCTGCATTTGTTGGAAACGGAGGAGGAGGTCTACTTGCGTCAAACATAAGCGGTAGAGGAGGTGGTGGCTGGGTTACTGAAAACATTGTGGAAGTGTTGAAGGGAGGTGGAGCTGAGAATGTAGGTGGTGTCATCATGGCATCATGGCGCAGTTGTGGTTGTTGGTGCTAGCAAAGCGGGCAGAGGTTCTGGCAGTGGTGGAGGCAGCGCGGCTGAGCTCGGAGGCGGCGGAGGTGGCGGTGGGGCCTGCACTAGGTACTCACTCACATATAGGTTCATCTGTGCAGTAGACATTGCTGCATACCTTTCAGCCAACGCTCTAGGTATCTGAACCGTAGTCAGAAATATAAGCCCCCTAAACAACCACACGTCCTGATTGACCATTTAATCACGTGGGGGGCAGACACACGAATGAGAAATTACTGGCGTGGCTAACGTGGCTCTGGAAACCCACTCAAAATGGAGACTCGTTCAAAAAGAAAACGTATAGAACCGCTGCCCGGGGGCGATCGCCGGGGCGCACCTAGAGCTGACGCTGGGTGTCTCAGCATGCGAACGTCAGCGGTGAGGAGTTGAACAGGCGGGCTCCCACCGACAAAGATGCTACAGCCGAAGCCGACGATGGTGATAGACTGACAAACAGGACAGACACCCCTGTAGAGCCTTATAGTCCAAGTACAGTATCGTACGCACCTTCAAGAACATCATCACCATCAATACCATCTTCACCCATACCATCGTCACCTCCCATAACTACTTTTAATACAGTTTCACCCATTCCGACCTTGAATGCTGCGCGGGAGGTATCTACCTTCTTACCCGCGTCCACCAAGGCTGGAAAAGCAAGAGTTCGCATGAAATGGAGCAAAGAAGTTAACCTATTCATCATGCGAACTTATCTACACATCACTAAATTAGAGACCGACATGACCACGTACAGACAACAACTGCATGAACGTTTTTCAAGTCCATATCCTGAGATTTCCGTTTCAGAACAACGAATTTCAGATCAACGAAGAACTATAGTTAGGAATAAACTCTTATCGCAAGTCGAATTAGATCAGTTAAAAGAAGAAGTACACACACAGTTGCGACAAGAATCAGAAAACTATGTAGACACTAACACTATCACACTAACACAAAACACAAACGAAAATATTCTGCAAGAACAACCACAATCGCTCACTCAATTACATCTTAATAGTCAGCATCTAACATATAACCAATCGCAAGCTTACACACAAACAGCACACACATCCACACAAACCGAATCCTTAACCCTAACGCTCAAAAATTATATTGAGACCTTAGTTGTCGCAGATCAAAACCAAACCACAGATACTTATATCCAAGAAATACATAACAAATTCAGAACAACAATAACACAATACTCTGGGATGGATCCAGCAGTCCGACCAAAACTACCTAAACTTAAATACACCCCTAACTTATTTCGTTTAGTTAATTTATTTAATGAAAATATACTCATACAATTTATATCTGATGACACACAACTTATAGACATACATTTACTTATATATTGCACAGCTGTAGTTATATCTGAAGAACTCAACTTTAAAATCACTAACCACACAGCAACCACAAGAACTAGTCATATTGTCAAACCAGCATGGCAACAGAGACTAGAAAAAGATATTGAAAAATTAAGGGCGGACTGTGGTAGGCTCACACAATATATCAACAGCATCAGATCAAATAAAGTAGTTGAGAGAGTTGAAATAATATTTAACAACTATTCTAATCACACTAGACACGAAAATAACAATAGACAACCTGAGGAGTTTCTAGACACACTAAAGCAAAAACTAGCTCTTAAAGTTCATAGGCTTAGGAGGTATATGAAGGCACAACAGCGCAAAAATGATAATGCAACATTTGCAATGAATGAAAAAGCATTTTACAGAAACATACAAAAAACACACACTGACACAACAATAGAAAACAACACAGACGTACCATCAAAAGAACAACTAGAAACATATTGGTCTAGCATTTGGGAAGAGCAAGTACAGCACAACGACAAAGCATCTTGGATAGAGGAAGAAGAAGCAAAATGGAGAGCAATTGACGAAATGGAATTTGCAGAGGTAGCAGAATCCGGCATTACACATATAACAGCTAGATTACATAATTGGAAATCACCAGGTATAGACAAAATACACAATTTCTGGTACAAAAAGTTAACTTCATTACATAAATCAATAACAAAAAAATTTACAGATATCATATTAGGGCAGCAAAACACACCCCCCTACATGCTACCTAAAACTAAAAACACACCTCAGCCTTCCCAATACAGACCAATTACATGCCTACCCACAATATACAAAATACTAACATCAGTAATTACAAAAAAAATTAGCTCACACATTGAACACAACAACATTATTGCAGAGGAACAAAAGGGATGCAGGCAGGGCCACATGGGACGCAAAGAACAGCTTATTATAGATCCCACTATTCATAAACACGCCACCTCAAAAAACAGAAATCTTCATTGCACCTATATTGATTACAAAAAAGCTTTTGACAGTGTGCCTCACTCTTGGTTAATAAAAATATTAGAGATTTATAGAATAAACCCAAAAATAATTGATTTCATGCGCCATATAATGCTACAGTAGAAAACTACTCTACAAATAAATAACAACCACAGCACTGTCATAACGCGACAGATATCTATCAAAAAAGGTATCTACCAAGGTGACTCCCTGAGCCGGGTGTGGTTCTGCCTCGCCCTAAATCCTCTGTCTCGTTTACTACAGAGCTGTAGGGCCGGATATTGCCTCAAACACACTACAGAGGAAACAACAATATCACATCTTATTTACATGGACGACATCAAACTGTATGCCAAAACAGAAAATTATATGAAAAAATTAGTAGAAGTTACAGCAGAGTTCAGTAAGGATATTGACATGCAATTTGGCTTAGACAAATGTAAAACACTTCACATTATAAGAGGAAAAGTGCGGCCAGGCGACTATACGGTGCATGATACGGACACTATAACAGCAATGGAACCGACTGACTTGTATAAATATTTAGGGTACGGGCAACTAAAGGGACTTGATCACGTAAGAATTAAAAACACACTAACTGCAGAGTACAAAAGGAGACTTACCGCAATCTGTAAGACTCAACTTTCAGGTAAACATCTCATTAAAGCCCTTAACACCTTCGCCATCCCCGTATTAACGTACTCATTCGGAGTTATAAAATGGACCAAAACAGACACAGAAAATCTAGAGCGAACTACACGAACAACACTTACGAAACACAACAACTTACACCCTAAATCTGCCATAGAAAGATTAACTATTAACATGGCGGGAGAGGCCTAATTGAAATTCAGCACCTTTGCCGGAAACAAGTCAGTCGACTTAAAACATTCTTTCACACAAAATCCCCCACCAGTAATATACGTAAATCCATAGTGATAAACGATCTCAACTACACTCCGCTTAACTTAAACGACCAGATAGAAACACAAAACACTACCAATGATGACCCACAGAAACAAAAAATTGAACAATGGAAGAAGAAAGTACTTCACGGCCGGCACCCTCATGACCTAGAGCAGTCTCACATTAACAAATTAGCATCAAATAAGTGGCTTAAAATAGGAAACCTGTTCCCCGAAACAGAAGGCTTTATCATAGCTATACAAGATCAAATCATTAACACCAAAAACTACAGAAAATTTATCATTAAAGACCCTACTATCACAAATGACAAATGCCCTAGATGCCACATTCAATCAGAAACTATACAACATATAACCGGAGCATGCACTATTTCAACTATTCTGTCACTGCCGCAACTTTTAAAATTCCCCTTATAATCTTGAACCACCAAAGAAACCTATACCATCAAAGAAATTGAAAGGAGGACGGGGATAACGGTGAGTGATATAATTTAGTATAATTATGTATTTGATAGACAATATTTAGTAATTACTCAAGAGAGTCATTGCATCCAAGACAATGGCTACCATTTTGAACATATTCTTTTACAAGGCTGCGCCGACCGGCGGGCGCGCAACAATAGATAGGTGATTAGTTAATTGTTTCTCATTAGATAACGTTTGAAAGGTGTTTTTATTTTACATTTACGCGACAGCGCCAAAGCGCGCCGTTCGTCGACCGGTTTGCAGCACCCAAGACTGCGCAAGATAACGATAATAATAAATTATATTTATTTCCCACTTATATATGTCGCCGCGAAGGCATCAACCTGTAAAGATTATAACATAATCCTATGCGTAGCCATAAAGTGCTATGCTGTCACAAGCATTAATCAAGGTATCAGTTCCTTTGAGATCAGACGCCATCTATTGCCAAACTTGTGAACTCAGTCCTTTGGTAGGCGATATCACTGATAGTGAAATTATTAAACTAATTTCGATGTTAGAGCCAAAACTATATGTCGCCGCGAAGGCTTCAACCTGTAAAGATTATAACATAATCCTATGCGTAGCCATAAAGTGCTATGCTGTCACAAGCATTAATCAAGGTATCAGTTCCTTTGAGATCAGACGCCATCTATTGCCAAACTTGTGAACTCAGTCCTGTGAGGCAATATCACTGATAGTGAAATTAACTAATAACAACTAACTAATTTCGATGTTAGAGCCAAAACTATAGTTGGAATTAAAAGGGAACATTTAATTAATGTTTTTTGGGTTTTTAGTCATCTTGACAAGTGGTCATTTGATAGTAAATTTGTTTATGGCAAAGCGCTACCTAATGTCACGAAGATGGCGCGATTTGCAAATAATATGATCATTAACTGAATGTAATAATTTAATACGAGAACTAAATAAGTTTCAATAATAGACAACCAATATAAAGTAATAAGATTATTTTACACTGCAATTTACTAATGAATACCTGTTGTTTGATTAAATTCCTTGTATCACAGGTAGTGTTGTCAAAAGTAGTAAGAATGAAGGTGTAAAAAGTAATGAAGGTTCTAATTTAACTTTAATTCTGAATGACCTTTGTATTTGTGAATATTAGCATTGTTTAATTATAAAAGTTTTATTGAACTAACTAAGTAATAAGATTTTTTGTATTGGAATACGCGATATATCCACTGACAAAAAAAAATGGTCATAGACACAACAATGGCGCGTGTTAAACCTCTGTAAATATGCTTTGATATAAAAGAGTGTCTAAGGAGTTTCTTGCGCCCGTTCTTCTCCTTCAGTACCTACAGTTTCGTTTTGGAATGGGCGACTAGCTAATTACGTTAGCTGCAATCGGAGGATTGAAAAAAAACCAAGAATGATTTAACTTAATTTATTTAAAATAAAAGAATTACATTAATTATGTCTTAAATTAGCCTAAGCGCCTATTCGAAGTATGAATATGGAATGGAATTTTACTGAGTTACAATATTTGGGTAAACTAGGTTCGTGCGTCACAAAGTGCTTGCTCAGCTCGCCGTTTCCGTCGTTCGATAAATTTGCAGCGTATGTTTCTCTATTATAAAATATTAAGTGCTGAGTTGGCGATTGCCCTTATGCAGCTGCGCGTAACATCTCCACCCGCAGATCAGCAACTATTTTAGAACATTGAGAGAAAATGTTGCTGGAACTTGGCCTCTGGGCGCGCGATTCTCCTCTTTCTTATCAGGTTCCTCGTAAGTATGTCCCTTGGTGTTGGGCGTTTCGGAGCGTTTGCAAAACCATTTGTTTCGATAGCCCAGTATGGCTATGAAAAGTGCGCCTGCACTTAATATTGTAATGTAAAACGGTATTGTCGTATGGTATATGACATCTGATTGCAGCTGGTTAAGTTGTATTGGCTGGTTCGTCATGACTTGGTTCTGTATGCTGTGTAGTCCTCCTAAATCGATTGAGCTAAGGTGAACTTGGGGTGATGCAGCATCCGGTGTTTCGACGTCATGGGGAATATTCATTAATTTTAAAGGCTGCCCTTGTATTACGTCGTTGTCGTTAATTATAGTTAGTTCGTTTGTACGAAGATAACAGTTGATAGGAATAGTGACGAGGTAGCTTCCTTGTAGCGAATTGAAGTCTTCTCTCCCACAGACTAATTGCACTCTGGTTGGATTCGGGAACGATAGGACGTAGTGCTGATCATCTAATTTTTCCATTGCTTCTTTCTCCAGGAATACTGTAATAAATTGGCAGGAACTCTTGAGGGCTTGGTTCATAATAAGTTCTTGTATGCAGTCAGTTTTTGTTCGTATTTGATGGGTTATTTCCTTTTCACAGAGATACCAGTTACTTAACTTCGAGCATTCTGCTTCTATGTACACGAAAGAGTCCTCATTAGTTGCTATAAAGGGATAGGTAGGGATAAGGGCTTGACGGTTTTTGTTGGGTACTATAGATAGCTTATATAAATCATAAACAATTTTGGAAATTATAGGAAATCTGAAAACTATAACTATCTGTTTTTCATTGAAATATGATCCAGGCTGGATAATATTGTAATATTCTCTGAGCTCTAAACTTAGTATCTCTTCTTTGCTGTATATTTTTCCTAACCTATTTACCATAGACCTAAGTGTATCTACATCTATCATAGAATGAACAGTGCTTGATGCATGTATAAACGCTAACATATTTTCTATTCTAACTAATTCTAATCTTAAGTCTTCTACATTTTCACTTATAATAGTCATGAGTTGACCAAACTTTGCATAGGTTATTAAACTACCTGTTGTATATGTGTTATTTAATAGTAACTCTAAGGTGCTATTGATTTTACTTTGATTTTCGACTAACTGTATTAGAACGCTATTATGCTTAGTCATCCATTCTTTGCTGAGACTGATGTGATTGTTAAATTCATTAACTAACTTATTGTTATTAATCTGTAGAACTTTGATAGCATTTTCGTATTTTAAGGCATCTGTGTAATCTAGATTTCCAGTTATACTCTTAATTACTGATCCAAGACTGTCTACTAGTCCTCTCCTGACACGACCGGGCTCTAAAGATTTTAGCTGATTAGATACTTTGCCAATTTTGTTAGTAAGATAACTAATTTGGAATTCAAAAAGTGTATAAGTGTCATTACTAAGCCGACTTTTGTATTCTGATATCTGATATTGCAGTGTTGTAATTTGATTTTCAATGTCCCTTAGATTCACGTACTGAAGAAATGTATGATGATGAGTGGTCATTCTCGTCGATCCAAGTTTATACGGTAATAAGCCAGGTCCATTAGCCAGGCTTTCAAGTTTTATCTCTGACGACCGGGTCTCGCGAAGTACCAGCAATAGTAGAATCCTGCAACAAGTTAGGTTCCTTAGGGCCTCTTTTGAACCTATTTTTGGCTACGGGTCCACGTTTCTTGGATGTATAAACGTGTATGGGTAAATCGGCCAAAATGGTATCTTGGGTATACCGCGGTGCAGCTTTCTGTCGGCTTGCAGAAGGGTTCTTAATAAATACCTGTTGTTGAGGAACGTATTCTATTTCAGATTCGCGGGTCTTATTTCTATTTTCTATCAACGCAGTACGATTTGATAAAGAAGTTTCGTTAATAATATTATAAACTTCCTTCATTTGCGCCCTATGGTTGTGAACGTACTGTTGTAACAATTGTTGGGTAAAATCTATGTCTAAAATATCGCGTGGGTCAAAGTGTCCCGTTAGCAAATCGAAAGGTCTGCATCTGGTAAAGCTATGTATTGAAGAATTATAACCGATTATAGCATAAGGCATAAGGCTTACGATAGGCTCATCTTTGTGTTGTAACTTTAATATTCTTATATGCTCAAGGAGAGTTGAATGGAATCGTTCAATGTTACCGTTATCGTTAGGCGAATGCGGTAGAACTCTATGATGATTTATCTTGTGAAGGCGTGTGAATTCTAGGAACAGTTGATTAGTAAACTCCGTTCCGTTGTCAGTCACTAATGTTAAGGGAACTCCATGGTGGGTGCAATATTGTAATAATGATTGAAGAATACTGATGCCCGTGCCATCTCGAAGATGGTATGCTTGTCCATATTTGGTAAAAACATCTATGAATGTAACATACTTTTCATTGTGAACAGTGAATAAATCCATGTGAACTATTTCGAATGGTTTTTTTTGCCGGGGGTACAATATTAAACTGGGGTCTAATAGGTCTCCGGTCATATTTAGCTTGCCCACAAATAATACATTCGTTAATGAATTTGGTTATTTGGTCTTTCATTTTGGGCCAGTAATACTTTCTTGAGAGAGCTAAATAGCATTCGGTAATTCCACGGTGATTAGTTTTGCCGTCATGGTAGTGTTGAATTATCTCTTGTTGACGTAGATAATCTTTAACGTTTTCTAATTCTATCTTAGCTAGTACTAAGTTCATAGATGAACTCTTAAACTTGTCTTGTATGACTGGTATGATGGAATACATGGCAAGAGGTGGATTTATTAGGATACCGGTTTTTACTTTCGGGTTCACATACTCTTTGAGGGCATTGACTACGTCTTGTTCTAATTTAGATGATGATATCTGGACTGTTATGCGCGTGTGTGTTTCGAATGGCTTGGTAACTACTGGTTTGCGTTTGACATCTTCTACTATCGTAAAGCATAATTGTCTATGGAATCTGTTAAGGGGTTCATCTGTGATTGGGACTTCTAATATAGGATGTTCGTGACTGGTGTGTATGGTTGCAGTGGATGAGTTCGCAGATGGCGGTTTTTCTGATGGGTTAGGAATTAAAGAACATAATTCGTCTATAAAGGTGTTAGTATCTTCATTGTGAATCTCCACCCGAGATAAAGCATCAGCGTTTGTGTTAGATTTACCTTTCTTATAGATAACGGTGAAATCGTATTCGCTAAGTTTCAACCTCCATCTAGTTAATCGCGAATTGGGTTCTTTGAGGTTCATCATCCACTGTAAAGGTTTATGATCTGTCAGTACTTTAAATTTACGACCAAACAAATATGGTCTAAAATATTTGGTGGCCCAAACGATGGCAAGAAGTTCTTTTTCTATGGTGCTGTAGTTAAGCTCGCTTTCATTCAGAGTTCGGGATGCAAAACACACAGGTTTATCGGAACCTATAGGTCCTTGAGATAGAATGGCACCAATAGCAACGTTAGAAGCATCTGTCGTCAGTATGAATTCCTTTTCAAAATCGGGATACTGTAGTATGGGGTCATTTGTTAAGAGATTCTTACACCTTTCAAAACTGCTTATATACTCGGAGTCTAATACAACTTTTCTACCTTTTTTTAAACATACAGTCAGAGGTTTTGTAATTTTCGCAAAGTCTGGGATAAATTTACGATAATAACCTACAAGACCTAAAAATTGCTTAATTTCTTTTGGAGTTTTGGGAATTGGGTATTTTTCTATTGCATGAATTTTATCCGGGTTAGGTTTTATTCCTTCACTACTTATAATGTGTCCGAGATAACCAGTTTCATGTTTTAGGAATTCGGATTTATCCATTTGAATCTTAAAGTTCGATTCCCGGAGTCTATTGAAAACTTTTTCCAGATTGATCATATGCTCTTGTAGTGACGTAGAGAAGACGATGATGTCATCAAGGTAGACCAGGCATATGTCATTCTGAAGACCTCTGAGGACATTGTCCATAACCCTTTGAAATGTGGATGGTGAATTTTTAAGTCCCATGGGCATTCGAAGAAACTCGAAATGTCCATGTTCGACATTAAAAGCTGTTTTCTGAATATCCTGTGGGTCCATCTCAACCTGGTAGAAGCCACTAGCCAGATCTAAAGTGGTGAAGTACTGGCACCTTCCTAGTTTGTCAAGAACATCGCTTATGTTCGGGATGGGGTATTTGTCATTGATAGTTTTTTCATTGAGTTTTCTAAAGTCAATTACTAAACGCCATTTTTGTTTGCCCGAAGCGTCCATTTTCTTGGGGACTACCCAAATGGGTGAGCTCCATGCTGAATCTGAAGGCTTTATTATTCCTTGATCAAGCATTTTTGAAATCTGATCCCTAACCTCCTGACGATGAACGAATGGGTATCTATAGCTTTTTGTGTAAACTGGGACCTCATCAGTAGTCTTAATGCGATGTTTTATTTGATTCGTAAAAGTTAACGCTTCGCCTTCGATGTAAAACACGTCAGCGTATTTCGAGCAAAGAGCTATAAGGTTGACTTCCTCCTCCTTATTTAAATGATCTGTTCGTAATCGCGTTATGACTTCTTGACCTCGCGTGGAACAATGTTCGGTACGCGTGCACTCGATATTAAATAAACTTGCGTGTACTGGGCGGTCAAGTGATATTATAATGTCATTCAGGCTCGTATTTTCTATCTCTAAGTAGCCACGATTATTGTCCACAATAGTAAGGCACTCCCGTACAATGCAATTGCATATGGTCTGTTCACTAACTAATGCTGCACCGTTTGGAGCATCGATCGGAATTCTAAGTAATTTCGAAGATTGAGCAGGAATTATGTCTTCATACAAGTTTACATTACAGGAATTATACATACGGATAGGATTTGATGATGTGCGCGTTATTAACTTCTGATCTTTTAAGTCTATCTTGGACTCCCATTTAGTGAGCAAATCTAAACCAATTAAACCGTCGAAATATTCATGGAAACGATATACGAATAACTTGATAAACTCTGGATCGTTAAATTCCGCAAAGCAAGGTAAACTTATGGAATAATTATTTCTACTAACCGCGTGTACATTGGTAACTTCAAAGGGGTCGTAATTTAAAGGAAAATTTGGAAAATATTTCTCTACAGCTTCTGGACTTATAAAAGACTGATTCGCGCCGGTGTCAATTAATAATTTTAAAGGTGGTTCCGATATTAGTATGTACGGCAACTGACGCTGAGTTTGAAGATTTAATTCTATTTTTGCTTTTTTGATTTCTGTCTCTCCTGAAAATCCTGACTTGACTCTTGACTTGAACCCGCGCGAGGTTCGGTTGAACCTGTAATATTTTCTTGAACACTTACATCGTTTAAAGACGGATCATAGTTGCATTCTAATGTAGTGAACGGGCTGTAATCGTAGTAAATGTTATCGTAATTAAAATAGTCCGGCTCGTAATAATACTCCGTCGGGTAACATGAGTCGTCGTATGACGCGCACTCATTCATGTTCATTTCGCGACTTTTTAAATAATTTGTTGGTGGCGGATTACCAGAGTTCTGCCAATTATGGCCAGATAAAATGGGTCTAGGTGTAAAATGCTGTACACCGCTCATAGGTTTAGGACCTTGATTTTGATTTTGCTGCGGCGCGTATCTAGGTGGCAACCGGAACATGTTACTTTGGACATTATAAGTCTGAGGTGCTGCACGGAATATTTGCTGTGTACGAGTAGGCATGCGATATTGGGGCTGCTGATTAATAAAGTTAGGGTTGAACTTAAATGGTTGAGGCAGTGGTAGTTGGTTGGATCTACCTCCTATGGGATTGGGCCAATTAGGAATTGGTACTGCGAAATTATTACTACGTGGAGGAACTGGGTTAAAATTCTTTTGGTTAGTGGATTTTGAAGACTCACTACGTTCCTGTAAATACATAACATTAAGTTCTTCCTGTACATATTCGAGGGCTTTTTCAATAGTATCGGGACGCATGCATCTTATACGGGACCCTAATGGTTCTTTTAACCCTTTTACAAAAGCCTGCATAGTAACTTTTTTATACAGTGTACGTTTCGCTTCCACTGTAGTGGGAATTGGCTCGTGTAATGTTACATACGTCATTATCGTACTGAACAACGTTTGGCATTCCTCATAGAATTCCTGAGGTGTCTTATTTCCTTGCATAGCTAAAGAAAGGTCTCTATACAAGACTGTTTCATCCCGTTGATCTGAGAAGTTATTTATTAAGGCTGTCCTAATCCCTAGCCAACTATCGGGTATGCCGTTAGAATTGATGGTAGAAGCAGCAGAGCCTTGTATTTTATTTAAAATACCATTTAATAGGCATAAGTTATTTAACTCGCTACCTGGGGTATTACTAACATATTGACTTACTATTTGATCGCATATTCGAATAAACCTAGTTAAAATATTTGGATTTCCATCAAACTCCGGGACCATACGAAGGGTCTTGAAAATTGTATCCGGGTCGTGGGCCATATTTACGCTATCTATACTTCTGATTTCACTATCACTATTTAAATCTCTACAATTATCTATAGTACTCCAGCGAGCCGTACGAGATGCAGGCTCCCGGGAATTGGAATTTTTCGGGTGAAAAATCTTGGAAGTTGGGTTGTACTAGGACTAAAAGGAAGCAACACAAGAACAATTCAGGTGTACTCACAAATTTTTCATCTCTGGTTCTCTAGTGAATCGAAGTCTGGATTCTCCTTCCGGAACTGCAGCTGGACCGTAGATTCGGATATTCGGCGCCGGGGCTCGATAGCCACCCAGGCGATTCGCGTACGCAGATATCGATGTTAGAGATCCCTAAAGCTCGCGAACCGGCCCGCGAATATCCTACCGACTGCGCCAATTACGTTAGCTGCAATCGGAGGATTGAAAAAAAACCAAGAATGATTTAACTTAATTTATTTAAAATAAAAGAATTACATTAATTATGTCTTAAATTAGCCTAAGCGCCTATTCGAAGTATGAATATGGAATGGAATTTTACTGAGTTACAATATTTGGGTAAACTAGGTTCGTGCGTCACAAAGTGCTTGCTCAGCTCGCCGTTTCCGTCGTTCGATAAATTTGCAGCGTATGTTTCTCTATTATAAAATATTAAGTGCTGAGTTGGCGATTGCCCTTATGCAGCTGCGCGTAACAAGCTTCACCAACTAACTTAAACTCAATGTCTACCAACTATCAACACAATGACTATCAAATGATATCAATAACAATATTATTGTTATTGGTATACACTGGCAAGGTTAATGACACCTTTGCTTGAAATTTGTGGAAGTACAGTAACAACACCAGATAAATTACTCCACAAAATAAGCTCATTACAAGGTCAATGTTATTATTCTATTATAAAGTTTTCTGAAATGGATCTCAAACTTGTTTTGTTGAATTAGTGTTTGCACTACATTTAGGAACTAAGTAGTTTTTGATTAATTTCAAGATTTGTTGTTGGCTGCATTCACACTGACATAAATAAAAAATTTAAAAAAATATTCAATAGACTTGTCACGTTTGAAATTTGCACTGCTGTTTGTTTATGTCTCGCAACTTCTCTATAGCTTGAGTTTAGAACAATGTTTAGGGCCTGTTTATTAGTTGAAAGTTCCCAATAAAACTTCTACTTTATTCTATTTTTAATAAATGGCGAGCAAAGCAGATGTCGACTATTCTGCCAATGTGTAAGATGAGTTCGATAAACAAGGAAAATAATTCGTAATAAACAAATACAATTCTTAGATCCCAATTAGAGTTATTTGGCAAGAATAATTAACAAACATCATAAGTCAATTTCACAAGCGAAAATAAAATTTCATTAAGTGAATGACGTAACAAATCATAAATGTTACAATACAATCGTTTAATGTCACTCGTCAAACCTCATTGCACCTCTCACTAATCGATGACATGTATTTTTATGTCTTGTTGAATTGTTTGGAATATAATTGCGTGCCATTTAAATTTTGAAGTAAACACGCTAATAAGACAATAAGTCTGCCAAAGACAAGGTGGTATGTAAGTTATCTAATGTGAATAGTGCTAGTCAAACGTTATGAAATTTATAGCAATGGGGAACTTTAAATGGCGATTAGAGTTTTCCAAATAAGTATGTAACACAGTAAGTGCAAGTGTAGTGTGTAAGTGTAGTGTAAGTGTGTACATTGAAACATATAGTGGACAACACGTAGCAAGATTCATACAGCAACATTTAAATATGCAATAAAATTGTAAAATAAGTCGAGAGATAAGTATGAACCACCAAACAAGAAGTTGTGTGACAATGCAAATATGATTTGACACATTAAGAGAAAACATAATTTTCAACATGCTTTTATGCATGCAAATTAAAACAACCAATGCACTGTTCATAAGTACTTCCCTTCTGTTTAACTTCATCAAACTGTAATAGCCATAACATAACAATAGATTAATTTATTTATTTATCACTGCTTGTTCCTTCTAATCTAAAATATTAGTAGGAACATCTTTTCTTGCATTATTATTTATCTGCATAAAATCTCACATTCCAGGTTCCAGGTGATTGTCATATCAAAAAGAAAATGATAACCCGCAGAACTACTATCAAGGATATCAACAAAATTGTGAGCACCCTTAAAGGAACTTGAGTCTTCTAAAGCTCTATGGACCCAACTACTTCAAGAATGAGATGAAATCAAGGTGGATGTGAAGATCATCTTTGAGAACAACACCTTCCTTAAGAATAAGCTGGCTGACATGTGCTTACATCACAGGGTTTTAGCCGAACAATACAATCAACTTCAAGATAAAGTGTCAACATTCAAAGAGTGCCTTAAACTGGCTTTGAAGCATATTTCATCTCTTGAACATGAACCGCCCATAGGGCCCCATCTCTTTCACCCAAAGCCTGTTGAACAAGTGACCGTGTCGCCAGCCCAGTAACAACCAACTGACATCCCAGCAAATGAAAGTCAGCTTAAGGACAGCCAATCAGAGATGACTGTTCCAGCTCGTCCACACAAAATAGCTAAAATAAAAGGTGAGGAGTTTTCAAACTACTTTCTGCTCACCTTGCCAATACTGCTACAATGTTCAAGTGTCAAAGGCTCAATACAATACCCAAGTCAACAAGTAGGTACCTGCCTACATGATGTTCACATGTGATGCATATCATTCACCAAAGTACTTCTTGAATTATTTTTAAAATTTTTAATTTTTGCAATTCAACCTGTAGCAATGAATTCTAGTCTATTGTAAAGTACTATTAGTATCTTAACTTACCTACGGGTTAACTGATAAATAACTCAATAAGTAATACTGACACCAAACTATTACTCCCACTGGAGGATAACTCATTCATTTTCAAATCTTTATTTAACATCTGTACAATGAACAAAAATGCAGTTATCCTAAGCCACATTAACTCATTATAATTAAGAAATTATGAGGCTAGCGATTCATCTTTCAAAGCTTATAAGGGATATTTTCATAACTGTTAATAACTTAAACATAACAAAAAATAATCATGGTTACATGATGACGGTTACGCAAATTATTTAGCTAGTTATAATTTACCTACAGATTGCATGAAGGTATGACAAGAACAACATATTTTAAGTAAATAGGTCGCGCGGTGTACGTATATAAATACTAGTAACCGTGCAACCAGTCAACGATCAGCGGACAGAGCCTATGCCGCCCGCGCTCCGGGTTCTGGAAGTTAACTAATAATTTATTTATTTTATTTTATTAATTTTTAAGTCAGGTACATTACCCATAATTTGTTAGTATTACTTAAACTATGTTAGTATAATTAATTAAACAAAACATTAACAAATAACAATAACACAACACAACTTAAATGATAATAATGATAACAACAAATAATAATCTATAAGTAGCCCTGGAGGTAACTAATAATGAAAACAATAACCTATTACCAAGCCCTAGAGGTAACTAATAGGCAATACTCTCGTAATAACCTGCTGGGTCCACGGCGTACAATATCGCCCAGAGCCTGGTTCCTTATATCGTCTCAAATACAAGTCGTGCCTGTCATTCAGCAATGTTCCTAAACTCAATAATATAATAATAATACTAATTATAAAGTAATAGTGTACTCATTGTTGAAGAGCCTAATAATAAATAAATAAAACTCCTTACCTTTAATCCTGTCAAATCAAAGACTTTGTGTCCAGCACAGAGCGGTGTTCCTAAACTCCTATCCTTTAATCCTGTAAAATCAAAGACTTTGTGTCCAGCACAGAGCGGTGTTCCTGATCCTATCCTTTAATCCTGTCAAATAAAGACTTTGTGTCTATCACAGAGCATTACCTTCGAAAAACGAAGCGAATGAAACTATTCAGCTAACAGCTGACCATACAGCAATCTACACACCATTTTTAACAAGTGTGCTTATGTAAGATGCAACATCAATGCATTCAATATTTTAATTAAAGATAAATTAAGTAGACGGTAAATTTACAACAAGCTGTCAATGTAAACTAACACTGTTTATTACCATTCTATCCCTTACCCCTGTCAAATCCAAGACTTTGTGTCTATCACAGAGCATTACCTTCTTATGTGAATGAAACTATTCAGCTAGCAGCTGATCGATCAAAACTATTCCACACTATTCTGAATAAGTGTGTTTATGCAAGGTGCAAAAGCAATGCATTCAATATTTCAATTAAAAACAAATTATGTAAACAGAAAATCTACAACAAGCTGTCAATGTAAACTAAAACTGTTTACTACCTACCAACTCCTACAATTCAATGATAATTGTAGGATAATTCAAGCAGCAGCATCCTGTATACATGTGAAAATGAAATTAATTAGCTAACAGTTAATCATACAATAAACTGAAATACAAATTGCATGCCTTCAATGGCATGACATGAAGCACTAGTTATTTTGCACACCATTGCATAACACAGCTTTATATTGTAACCTGCTCAGGTTATAGGAAAAATATTGATCCTAATCCTACTGCAAGTAGAGTACTCTATGTAGCTGTACTTATTTAGGTGTTCCATATTAAATGCATTCGATATTCCCATTAAGACAAATTTAGTAGACAGCAGATCTATTATACGATTTCAATGTGAACTAGAACTGACTATTAACTAATTCTACAATTTCTGCATGCATCCGAAAATTAAACTAGTTAGCTAACAGCTGATCATGCAATATCAATTAAACAAATCGCAAGTAAAATACCTAAAGCCCAGCTATGCTTTGTTTCATAAATACAATCTATATTTCAATTTAAGGCAAACTGAATAGATGTCAGATCTATTACAAGCTTTCAATGTTAACTAAACTGTCTGTTACCAAATCCTACAATTCATTGAATATTGTAGGATAATAGAAGCAACAATAATTTGCCGACAAAATTTATCTCCACTGTTTCAGATAACAACCTACACCTATTCAACTCTACAATAAGGGCATCGGCAGGTGCAGAGCGCGCACCGCCGATCAGAATGGCCGTGTCGCCGCGAAGGCATCAACCTGTAAAGATTATAACATAATCCTATGCGTAGCCATAAAGTGCTATGTTGTCACAAGCATTAATCAAGGTATCAGTATCTTTGAGATCAGACGCCATCTATTGCCAAACTTGTGAACTCAGTCCTTTGGTGGGCGATATCACTGATAGTGAAATTATTAAACTAATTTCGATGTTAGAGCCAAAACTATATGTCGCCGCGAAGGCATCACCCTGTAAAGATTATAACATAATCCTATGCGTAGCCATAACGTGCTATGCTGTCACAAGCATTAATCAAGGTATCAATTCCTTTGAGATCAGACGCCATCTATTGCCAAACTTGTGAACTCAGTCCTGTGAGGCGATATCACTGATAGTGAAATTAACTAATAACAACTTACTAATTTCTATGTTAGAGCCAAAACTGTAGTTAGAATTAAAAGGGAACATTTAATTAATGTTTTTTGGGTTTTTAGTCATCTTGACAAGTGGTCATTTGATAGTAAATTTGTTTATGGCATAGCGCTACCTAATGTCACGAAGATGGCGTGATTTGCGAATATAATGATCAATAACTGAATGTATTAATTTAATACGAGAACTAAATAAGTTTCAATAATAGAGAACCAACTATAAAGTAATAAGATTATTTTACACTGCAATTTACTAATGAATACCTGCTGTTTGATTAAATTCCTTGTATCACAGGAAGTGTTGTCAAAAGTAGTAAGAATGAAGGTGTAAAAAGTAATGAAGGTTCTAATTTAACTTTAATTCTGAATGACCTTTGTATTTGTGAATATTAGCATTGTTTAATTGTAAAATAATTAACTGATAAGCATTTTAGCATTATTTATAAGTTTTATTGAACTAACTAAGTAATAAGATTTTGTATTGGAATACGCGATATATCCGCTGACAAAAAAAAATGGTCACAGACACAACAATGGCGCATGTTAAACCTCTGTAATTATGCTTTGATATAAAAAAGTGTCTAAGGAGTTTCTTGCGCCCGTTCTTCTCCTTCAGTACCTACAATTTCGTTTTGGAATGGGCGACTAGCTTCACCAACTAACTTAAACTCAATGACTCAACTAACTATTAAGTGACAAAGTGATAACTCAAAAGTGTAAACGTTATCATTGAAATAAATGCTTTGAGTTTGAGTTAAGAATTGTGTGTAAAGTAAAATGTGTGATTGAAAACCAACTACCTATATCTACCATCAACGAAGAATTACACCGGAGACTAGTCAGACACGGCACAGAGTAGATACCCCGTCGTGTCATATACAGAGTTGATATGACAGAGGGGCATTAAATAACACTACGTATACTATACGTGTTTAGTATTAATTCGATACGGTATAAAAATAAAAAGCACCTAAAATGAGTTTTTTTTTTTTCAAACAAACTAAATAGCTTACAAATCAGAGTAAAACGCAACCACCCTTTGAAAATAAATTTAACTGACCTACAGATACCTAGGTAACAGCGGCAACGTCGCGCGCGTCGGCGTGTGTTATCTCGTCAAAGCGGGCGGCCGCCCGCCGCGCGCCGGCCCGCGCCGGCGCGGCGGCGGTGGCGCGGGCGGCGCCTCCGCTCGCGGCGGCTCCTCGGCTCGCGGCTTTTGTATTAGGTACGGTTTTGAAGTACAACAATCACAAAAAAAAAAAAAACTCGATGTGTCATTCACATGAATGCACAAATTATACCGACAGAGAATAATGTTATTTATTTTTCTAATTAAAAATCATGTCAGTGTATTCTAACGCCGTGTAAGTTACACGAGGCATTGTTGAACACTTTAATTACACACACACACACACACACACACACACACACACACACACACACACACACACAAACCCAAAGTTTAATTACGTGTCGTATCACAATAAAAGCAGTCGATCACAAAAAAAAAGACTAACACTAAATAATAATAATCCCAAGTTACGTGTCCTGTCACAATAAAAAAAGAAATACTGTCTTAAACTTATTTAGTGTCCTATCACAATAACAAAACAAAATCCCAATTGTCAGCGCGCGAGTTCGACAAAACGGAAGCGGAGCAGGTGCTACCGTATTACGTAACATCTTGTACGTTCCGAAAGAATAGCGTCGGCGCACTGAAAAAAAACAGTTTTTAGAAGCCCCTCTGCCCCACTTACCGATCGCAACCCCTGCCCCTCGATCGCTAGGATGCAATAGCAACACACTGACCTATTTCTATTTCTTTTACGCGTGGTGTTTTGCAGATGATTGTCCCTCTCGTAATGAAAATGCAAGTGTGTGTGTATTTATTGCTTCCTTGTTTGCATTGTCATCTTTTTAGCGAAAATATTTGGTTGTACTTGTGACTTGCGTCACAGCGGCAACAACGCATAGGTTATACTCAGATTTATCGTTTTAAGGTGCATGACCTATGCGTATAGACATAATCAGCTGTTAGGAAAGATACATCGTGTTCAAACGGGGCAAAAACTTAAAAAATCATTTGCGACTAAACTACTGCTCCTATTTAATTGATTTTTGGTACAGAGCTTGAAAATGGTACCTAGTATACTCAGTTTAAAGAAAAGCCCCTCTGTCGTATCAACTTTGTATATCATTACCTACAGGGTAACCTATTGCGATAGCGTACTTATTTAATTATTTTATCCTAACTTATTATTAACCTATAATTATAATTCAATTTTGTAACTTACCTATTACAAATATGCATTCTTTGTGTACTCACTCAGAGAACAACAGAATATATACCCATAACCAGACGGTAAGTGACGATGAGGTCGAGGATGTAGTTCACTGGTTCAGCAATAGACTATTCAATCTTGCCTAAAAGAGACCCAAGTTACACGTATGAGTTATCTAAGTATTTATTTATTATTTAAAAAAAAATCGCCTTGTACACAAACATAGTTAGGTTAGGTTAGATTTAGATTACCTATGATTTTGTGGAATAATATTTAGGTATCTACATATTGATATAAATTCAAGTTAAACATAAAGTGCACAGAGACAAAATAATTCAAAACGGTTGACCGTCAAACACTGTCAAGTAAAATTTCTAAAAGTGACGGAGGTTCCGTACAGCTTTTACCAGTATACGAAGATTGTAATAGTTCTCTAGAGCTTTCCCCGGTTTGCAGTGACAGTTCAGACATTGAAAACTCTGAAAATTCTGAAAATGAGCAAGAACGAAATTATTCTAATGAATGTCGATTAGAAATAAAAGATTGGGCTCTCCAATTTAATATATCGCACGACGCTTTAAGGAAATTAGCAAGTATTTTAAATAAAAGCATACCTAATATTCTTCCTAATGGTCCACCCACATTTTTGAAAACAAGTACCAAAAAATTCGATTTGATTCCAGTTGGTTCTGGCCACTATTGGCATAATGGTCTTACAGAACAATTGACAAAAATCTTAAAACATTTTGATTGTTCATCTAATACAATATGCCTGGTGATCAATATTGATGGGTTGCCCATATACAGTAGTTCAAATCATCAAATCGTTCTGGCCGATATTATGTAAAATATTGGAAATCCCTACACTATCCCCATTGATAATTGGAATTTATGAACGTCACCAAAAGCCATCTGACTTAGACTCTTTTGTGGGTGAAATGGAAGAAAGAGGCCTTCCAGTCAAAATAGAGATAGAAGAAAGGTATATCAAGTAAAACTTAAAGCATTTGTTTGCGATTCACCAGCCAGGGCTATGATTAACTGCCGGGGTCGCGGGAAAGTCCGAAAGGTATACCGTGGCCCCTGGCAATGTACAGGCAACTGAAGGAACACGGGTGGGTTTAGACAGTAAGAGTCTGACACGCCCTCCCGCTCCGTCCAGAGCGGGAGAAGTTATTTGATAATTTCCCACCCTCAAAAAAAATAAAAAAGGGCCATGATTAAAGGTAAAGGAGACGGGCGAAAGTTCATACAAAGTTGGGCGTGACGTTACAGTAACAATTACTGCATTATTTAATTTAGATATTAATACCATTTCAAAAAAACTAAAATGTTTACGACTGCTCCATGGTAGAAAAAAAATATAGGGTGTTATTGGTTAGTCAAAAACCACGTTGTTGCATCTTAAAATTATTTTTACACCAAGCTCTCACGTTATATTTTAAGAAAATAATTATTAGTCTTTATTGTAGACTAGAATAATATAACAGAATTTATTTTGGAACATTAACATATTGAGGACTCAGACGCCGTCCAACTACATTCTAGAGGTTTGAGATAATTATAAAAAGCCGAGGGAGTATGAATTAAAAACCCCTTCTCTTTTATTGATTTATTGATCGTCCTCTTCATCATAAACTATTAAAATGTTGTCAAAACACTGTGCAGGTGGTATTAAAATCTGTTGATGCCTTGACCAGCTTTGGTACCATATTAAGGACATTACGTGACAACAGCAACCCACAGTTATTTTCCCTACCAAGCAATTACAATAATATTTTTTTATAGCCTCTCTACCATTAAGATGTTGAGCATGTTGATGATGAGCATGTTTTTGAGCTTACATGTCTCGATTTTATTCGATCTCTTAATAGCCCCTATCCACAATTAATGCATCACCAGCTTGAAAGTATTCACACAATATTAAACTCATGAATAATGATATCTGCATCTGATGTGGTAGTAGGATATGGGCCCATTACATCAACAATATAACCATCTGCACATACAATCATTAAAGGTTTTAACTAAGTAATTATACTTATGTAAACTATAAGGTCTTTTTCTTCATTACTACGTTCACTTCATTTAAAATCCTTTGATGCTGTTCTTTGGTGAAACCTAACCAATGGTGCACCAAACAGTCTTACATATTTTGGATATTGATAAAATCAAGGCCAGCATTTGAGTGACTTTTTTATTCAAGCATGTCTTGAATGTGCAACGCTGCACAGACTGGTATTTTGCCCTAGAAGTTGGCCAAAAATATTTTGTTCGCCTAATGGCTGCCTAACAATGTTTTATTTCAGTTTTAGCTTGGAAAAGGTAAAAAAAAGGCATACGTAATATACAAGCATTTATTCGTCATTTTCGTCATCATCTTCAAAACTTACATAAAAAAAATCACTTTCTAGTAATAATTTTTGTACATCAGCCGAAAGTGAGAGATTTTTTTTATGCTTCCTCTTCCTCATGCCCGTCAAGACAGGGTCAGAGGTTAAGAGCCTGTTAAAAACATCTGCGTTGCAGGCTACCCGGGAAAATTTTCGGGCGTAGTTGAGTCGGAACGTTCTTATATGTTTGCTGCGAGCTTCTGCCGCTTCTTCGGACAGTTGTCCAATGGGAAGAATTACTTCCCTTATCACTTCAGCCCCATGACGCAATACTTTATGTAATGTCGGAGACATTGGGTAAAAGTTGTACAAGGAAACGTATAACTTTGCCGTTTCTTGGCAATATGTTTCAAACACCTCCACGTTTATTTTTAAACCACAGCACAATGTGTCTAAAATCACTTTCAGTCTATAGATTACATTTACGTCAATCCCCGTAATTTCCGCCGATATTTCAAAGTTCTCAAAAAAGCGTCTATTGGTGTTTCCATCATTGGTATTGCCAAAGTTGGATTTTGGTATATCCACCAGCAGACCGAGTTTCTCCCGGAACTTATCTTGGATTTCTTTTTTTTTATTTTCCGCTACTTGCTTTTCCTCGGCAGTAAGGCGAACGTTCCATTTTTTTTACGGGCAATTTATAAGCCAAATGTAAAATGCTCTCAAAAAATCTTATCCGAGCATGCTTTCGTTGCAGCATGTTTTAGCCACTTGGCATTATTTTCTAGGAATCTGGCCTTTGTGTTGCGAGCAGCTGACCATTTTTGTTTAAATTGGTGTCTGATGATCGACAGTTTTTGCTTTACATCAGCAATATTTTGGTCATTTTCTGCATATTGATTAAGCAGTTCCCGCTCCATAAATTGCAACTTTTCATTAAAAGTTGAGGTATCTGAGCGTTCCATTATATTAAACAAATCATTTCGAGTCATAATTCTCATTCCAGAAGAGCCTATAACAAAAATACACAAAATATAAGTAAAGCTTAATTTACTGGGTATCGAATGTGCCTACGGAAAAAAATCACCAAAAATAGAGGGGTACTTTGGGGTGGCTGTTTTGCGCTTAATTACATCTTCAAAGGTCTACTCTATAACCAACCATTACAATTTTGGCTTAGAAATGATTAGAAATATATTAAAACTCCCTTTAATCTTCCAAAGTGTGTTTTTTTATAACAGTTTCTTGGTCCTTACTTCTCCAGGATATAAATGAAGAAAGGCTTTAGATTTGTTATTAAAAGTAAATGCCAAATAAGATACATACCTGGTTGTGCACAATCCATAATGAAAACCACCACAAAATCGTTCAGTCACAAGATGGTAAATATTTTAAAACAGCGAAATCTGAGCGCATCGAACAATCACACGAACACTTTTGGCGAACGGTAACTTCCGACTGATCCCACTGCGTGCTGAAAGGGGCTGGCGGTTTGTGTTTTTTGCTGTTGTTTGAAGCGGTTATCCTAGTTTTTGAAAACAATGGCTTAGAGGGGGTAGAACTAATATAAAAAAAAAACCATTTTGGCCAACTTTTAGGGCAAAATACCAGTCTGTGCGCTGTAAACACATTCACATAATTTTTTAAAGCTCCAGTGAGGAAATCCTAAGATTGCGTAGTTAATAATATATAATAATAAGTTATATGGTGATTGCATTTAATTTATTGTTTTTTGGGATATAGAAGATATAACGATCTAACAACATTTTCCTAGTTGTAACAGGAACTCTATTCCTCTCTTGTCTCCTGCAACCTTCAATAAAACAGAGAGATTCGGTTTCTACAGCTCATAAATAGTTTGGTCACACTATGCCTTCACTCAGCCTGGGTGTATACTGTGAAGTAGCTTGTGAACTAGCCTGTGTACTAGCCTGTGAAGTAGATTGCAAAGTCAACTTCTCGTGCTCACTTGATTAATATACAGATTCTGATAATCCAGATGGTGCAGATACAAAATGATGGGCATATCTATCAGCTCTCACCCAGCAACTTTGACATATGATAGCTCTGTTACTTGATATCTGAAACAATATTTTTTGCCGACGTCTAAAGAACACCCCAGCCCCGGTGCGTCCGCTGCTTAACAGCGACTGGGCGCTTCGATACACGGCTACAGACCGGGCCGAAATATTCGTCCGTCAAGGTCTCGATGGAGAACGAGCTCTCCAGCGCACGCCCCGTCACCGCGGGGGTGCCGCAGGGGAGCTGTGTCTCGCCTGCGTTGTACTCAGTGTACACCGACGACATACCTGCCACGCACACAGCAAAACTCGCGCTCTACATCACCAGTTCACTGTCGGCTGACCACGCGGCCATCAAGATGCAGCGTGCCCTGGATGACCTCCCCGAATGGCTCAGCAAATGGAGACTGTCGGTGAACGCAGGTAAGACGCAGGCGATCATAGTTACGGCACGCGGCCGTATGCACCCACCGAGCCTCGAGCTCATGGGGACCGAGGTCAAGTGGACCAAGACCGCCAAGTACCTGGGGATCACACTCGATAGCCGGCTCTCCATGGGCCCACACGTCTGCAACACCGTCGCGCGGGTAAAGGTAACTCGACACCTCCTCCGCCCGGTGCTCTCGTCACGCCTCCCATTGCGAACCAAGCTGGGGATCTACAAGACCTACGTGCGACCGCAACTCACTTACGCCGCCCCGGCTTGGCTCGCCCTCACGGCCGAGACGCACAAGAAGAAGCTCCAGACGCAGCAAAACATTACGCTGCGTCAAATAACTATAGCTCCTCGGTTCGTGAGGAACTCTGTAATCCACAGGGACCTGCGTGTCGAGAGCATCGAAGACTTCTGCACCAACCTGACGCGGAGGATGATCGCGCGTGCCGACGTCTCTGAATTGCACCACATCAGGGACATAGCACCATGGCACGCGCGGCCACCAGACTACAAGCGCTTCCCGCGCGACACCATCGCAGACGTAGCGCAACCACCGGATTGACCCTTCTGAGTAAGTCGCCCTCAGCCTACACGCGGCTTACCCATGACAAAAAGAACTCCACAATCGTTACACGACACCCGCAGCGCGCAAAGCGACCTAGTTTAATATAGGCGCCAAGCGCGCGGCCCACACACACATGACTCCACACTCGCAGAAAAACCCAAAAAGTACCACACGAGCAACGCACACGCAACTCAAGTCGCTCGACACACACTACAACGCTCCGCGCCCTACAGCGCTACTGGCTAGATCTGGTTCACGCTGCGGGGGGCGGGGAAGACTCCCACTGTGGGGAGCGCCAACCAAAACCGACGCCCTCGTTGCTAGACCGGCCTTTGTTGGGCCTTCCCTAGGGAGCTAGGGATCACACCCGGCAGAGGCCTGGTCGCACGCGCGTCGTGAAGCACTTATTTATTTATTTATTTATACTTAGGGCGCTCCTACAGACACACCCCAGAAACACACCCCAAAGCGCTGAGGGGAGGCAAGCTGCCCCCCCTCTTGCGAATAGGTATGCATTAAAGCACTCCCACCCCCTCCTAGGAGGGGGAGGGGAACCCAACCCTTCGGGGGCGCAGAGACGACTAGACGACGATTCACGACCCCAATTTTCACGTCTCCCAGCAATGGCCAAATTGGTAAAATCAGACAATGTTTACTTTTTAGGTTATTTTATTACGCAATGACGGGCTCCCGATTTCGTGGGCCGAGAGAAAAATCCCTCAGGCAAGGGGCCAATAAAGCCCTAAAACCGATTCCTCGCGCCCCCTACGGGGGCGCAGAGACGACCGACCAGGTGTCACGTAAGTTAAGTAATTTGATATTATACCGTAATTATTGCTTATTATGACTATGTTGTTGTATATGATACATTATTGTCAATATTGCTGATGTGTTAAATTGTATAATGGAATATTCCTATTTTTTTCCTTGTTATTTTATAATATTGCTTTTATTTTGAGTAAATGGTCCAAGACATACAATTAACTGTTTTTGAGATAACGATAATTTATAGAAATGTAAGAAACGTGTTGATAGAATACTGTCATACTGTTTCCGTTGAGTTTCTTGTCCTTCATCTCCATGAAGACCTAGTTTTGCGAACGGACAACTAGCTTTCTGATTAAATAATGACAAGTCTAATTAAATAAATGTCTAGCCTTGTCTTTCTGTGCTTTACTTCATACGATCCTTTCCCTACAAAACATATTCAACAGAACTTACATACGCAGTGATCATTCCGACTTTTAAAACTTGCTAAATTAGGTAATACTTATACCTACACTTATTAGTGCTTACTGCCTCTTCTAACATACGCAGGCGTGCAACATGCAGCATACATTGTTTCTGTCACGGCTCCGGCGCTGCGGGGTTTGGGCGGCCCCACGCGAGCTTATCGTTGCAGATGGTTTGAAGGCCCGCCGCCGCGGCTGAGGCTGGCCGGCAAATTTGCCGGCCACCAAGCTGAAGCTGCGGTGGTGAGCTGTTACAGCACTAATGCAGGAAAGGAAGGTATACTTTGACAGGCACATTCATAGTCAGATAAAAAACAAAGTGAATTTGGTCATCATGCGTTCATTACAAATACAAATAGTTTATTTTCTTTAACAAGCTTGTACTACATACTAGTTATAGAAGTGTCCCTTTAAGCAAGTAAATGCCTGTACTAGGACACTCCCCTCTTCCGTAACTTAAATTTACTTAATGTACACAAGAAATGCCACTATTTACTATTTATAATTAATTACAATATTAAAAATTATTAAAAAATTCAGTTCATTGTATGTGATACTGTCATAAAAAAGGTAAAAAGCAAACCTAGCTAGTTGTATATCGGCCTCTAAGGGATATATTGGCGGATTACTTTGCAGTGGATCTGAAATGAATGCCATGGTTTGAAATTGGTTCGCTGCCTGATGTTAATAGCATGATTGGAAATTGTAATGTCCTTATCACTCAACTATATGACTTACATGAAGAGAAAGATATTTAAGGACCGACCCACGCCTTGAATAATGGATAATATTAAATTGATGTTTAAGCTGCGAGACAAGGCAAAAAATAATTATCAAGGACAAGTTAGACACTACAAAGAAATATTATTTGGATTTAAAAAAAAAAACTGTCACAGCACTAATGCAGGAAAGGAAGGTATACTTTGACAGGCACATTCATAGTCAGATAAAAAACCCCAAAAAGCTTTGGCAAAATCTTAAATCAGATGTTTTCTCAGAAAATAGTAAAGGTACGCTTCCCGGACAATTTAATGACCCAGACGACATAAACAAGGCATTTCTAAATGTACCTGGACAGTGCATCATTCCCACATCGCAGCTATCATATTTTGAGACGAATAAATTTGGTGAAGCTCAATTTGAGCTGCGTGTTGTTAATGAAGAAGAAATGAAAATTATTAAGAGCTTGCGGACAAACGCTAAAGGGAATAATAGAGTGAGTCTGGATATGATAATGCTAACGCTACCAACTACCCTTCAGGCTATTACTACAATCGTAAATAAGTCGATAGATACCCACACTTTCCCAGACTTGTGGAAGTGCGCTATTGTGCGTCCTTTACCAAAAATCGGTAACCCTACTACTTTTAAAGATCTAGGTCCTGTTAGCATTTTGCCTTGTTTATCAAAAGTCTTGGAGAGGGTGGTTTATAACCGAATGGAGAAATATTTAGAGGCAAACAATATGCTACCCGACCTTCAGTCTGGTTTTAGGAAAGGTCTTGGGACGGCCACAGCTCTTTCGGACGTAGTAGGGAATATTCTAGAGGCACGGGACAGGGGGAGGGAACAATCCTTGCACTTCTGGATTTTTCACAGGCCTTCGATGCAATAAACACCACACTGTTACTTTCAAAGTTGGCCTATTATGGTTTTTCAACAGAAACAATACAGTGGGACCAGGACCAGGCGACCAGATTTCCACAAAGTGGGAAACTGGCCCCGCTCAAAGCACGCTGTGTAGAGTCCTCTCAGTTGGGGCTCAAGCTCCTTCAGAGCGAGGGCTAGCACGCAGCCGTGGATCCCGTCGGGCCCCGGAGCCACGTTCTTGGCCTGGAGCCACATCACGGCTGCCCTCATCTCTGCCTGTGTCACCTCTGGGACGCTGATGGCGTTCTCCTCGGTAGACTCTGCGGCTGTGGGCAAAGCCATCGGCGGCGGAGTATGCTCCGCTCTTGCCGGGAAGAGGGCTGTGACCACTTCCTCCAGCAGTTCGGGTTGGAGACTCTCCGTAAGTGGAGGCGCCGCAGCTCGAAGTTTCCCTCGGACCGCGCGATAAGGGCGCCCCACGGATCCCCGTCTAGAGTCTCCAACATCTTCTCCCTGGCTCGCGTCCTCGACTCACCGATGGCCAGCCACAGAGTCTCCTTAGCCGCGCGGTACACCTCATACAGCGCGGCCTCTTCGTCAGGGACCCGACGACGTCTCCTCCGGTATCGGATGTACTGGCGTCTAACCGCCACGCACGCGACGCGCATCTGCGCGATCTCGGTGGTCCACCAGTACACCTGGCGCCTTGCGGACTGTGCGTGGACCCGGGGCATGGACGCGTCGCAAATTTGCGTCATCGCCCCGCGGAACCACAGCGCCTCCTGCTCGACGTCGACGGGTCCGGTCATTGCCGACTCCCGGCTCCAGGCCTGGACAATAGCGGCCTCCTCGAGAAGCTCCCTGTCGATGCGCTTACGCGCCCAGCGCGGACCGTCCGTTCGCGGGGCCAGTGGACTGTGGCCGCCGGCGGTCTGGGTGGAGACGTCGAAACGGATGTATCGGTGATCCGACAACGTCTCCACCTCCACGGCGACACGGCTCGCGACAGCGGGGCTAGCGAACGAGACGTCCACTATAGACCCGCCTCGCTGCCGCACGCACGTATGAACCGAGCCCCGATTTAGGACAGTCAAGCCAGTCGTGACCGCCTACTCCTCCAGCACCTCGCCCCTAGCATCGGTCACAGGGGATCCCCACGCCGCAGACTTGGCGTCGAGATCCCCCAACAACAGCACCGGGTGAGGGTGGAGTCGGCCCACGACGGCACCCAACTCGACAAGGAACCTCTCGAAGTCGGCGAGACTCTTGTTGGGCGAAAAATACGCCCCAACCGTGCCAATGCCGTCGACGGCTACTCGTACCCAGCCGTGATCTCGGGACGGGTTGACAAGAGCCCTGCCAATGATGGCCACCAAACCGTCCAAGTCTCCCACCCAGTTATCCCTGGGGGGACAAAATACGGTTCGGCGACCACAGCCACGTGAATCGACCACTCTGCAATGCTCTGGAGCAAGAGATCCTGAGCTCTAGCAGAGTGGTTGATATTGCACTGGAGGAAATGGTGCAGCGCCATTAAGCGCAATCCATCCCCTCCGCAACATTTCTAGGCCGGGAGTCGGCCGAAGGGCAGCCAGGCTGAGGGGGGGGTAAAGAGCCCCCGGCAGCATTGGCAGCCCCTCTCTTCTTCTTCTTTGATGTGGCGGGTGCGCCACAGGCCTTTCGCCCGCTCTGTGTCCGGCGGGCCTCCCTGCAGCTGTACAGAGGCTGCAGTTTGGCTCCGCGGAACACTGGGCCGCCTTGTGGCCGGCCTGACCGCAGTGATAGCACTGCTCGCTGCGGTCTATTTCGGCGGTGCATCGTGCCCTGACATGCCCAATGTCGAGGCAACGGTAGCACCGCAAGGCCTTGGGTTGCAGCTGCTTCACCCTCGCTGCCACCCACCCCACAAAGACGCCCAGCGTCCGCGACTTTGTTCGCCGCCGCCACCGGGCACCGCACCTAGATCGCGCCGAGCCCAGAGGCATCGACGCGAACTTCGCCCGTATGGACATTAGGGTGGGCCGAAATTATTTTTTTTGCATTTTTTTTATTGGCTAGCAATAAAAAGGTGCTACGTATAGTAAAAATATCGTGTGTTAAATATAATTCGATTCTATTATTATTGACAGCCTCCGGATTCACTTTGAAATATCAGAAAAAAACATATTTTAGAGGTAATTTTTTGTGCCAATAATTATTAATTAAGTTCAGATTTTTTAATCTTTTCTACACATTTCATAAGCAAACATGACCTATTAGTTAGAAGAAACCAAAAAAAGTTCAAGTTTTTGATCATTTATGGCGTGAAGTGAGGGGGCGGGGTGGTGCCGATTGCACTTAGCGCGTCATTTTTACGCGTCAGTCACGCTGCGGCTAATTAAGTGAGAAGTTGTTTTAAAAATGGAATGCACTCGAAACGCAACAAAGTGTGTGTGACAGCTGAAATCTAACAATAATTCGAAGAAAGAACCAACATTTCAAGAAATTGCTGTTATAGTGACAAGCAAAATTGAAAAAATATGGACTAAAGCATCTCTACCCATTGTTTCACATAAAAGAGTGAACGATATGCTAAAAGCCTATCATCTAAAGTGCAAAAATCTACTCAAGTCCAACCCCAAAATACCACAGGAAAATCTTGATGAATTTCGGCGCAGTAGCAAAGCTCAGTTTGACATTTCGGCGTGCAAATGTAAGGAATTGATAAATTGTACTTGTCCGAAACATAAAAAAGTACCTAAGAATGCTGCAGCTTCTTATTGGATCAACGTTCTTTACGAAAAATGTTCATTGGCAATGTCGATGTCAGTGTTACTCAGCAAGTTAGAAAAACTTTAAAAAGGAAGCATTCCAGGCAATACTATAAACTAAAATGTCAACAAACAAGCCAAATAAATGTAAATGATCATATTGCAGTCGGACTCGAAGCTTCGTCTTCCACCGATTCCAAGGAGTCTGATAGTGACGACAAAGAACTTAAGTTACAGAAATCCAAAGTTCCCCAAACGCTCGTCACTAACATGAATTATTCAATGCTCGCTAAAACCTGCGACAGATATGGTGTATCAGACAGAGCAGGGACAGCCATTGCCTCTACAGTTTTGCAAGCAACTAGCTCCACTGTATCAATCATTGACAAGAACAAACTGCGCAGAGAACGATTGAAAACAAGACAGAATATAACCGCCAAGGATAGAGTTTCAGAAGTACCCGCTTTATATTTCGATGGTCGGAAAGATAAAACTATTGTCATGGTGAAAAAAGCAGGTAAGAGTTACAGACAGTTTATTATAGAAGAACATATTTCATTGATTAAAGAACCTGACTCCAAGTACTTGAGTTACATTGCACCACGTTCTGGCTCTGCGAAAGTGATTACAAAAGCAATCACACATTTCTTTTTGACAGAAAATATATCAACGGAACCTTTACTGGCTATTGGATGCGACGGGACAAACGTTAATGTTGGTAAATATGGAGGCATCATACGCTTACTTGAAAAAACTTTGAATAAACCGCTACAATGGATCATTTGCTTACTACATATGAACGAATTGCCATTTCGCCATTTGTTCGCACACATTGACGGCGCTACGTCGGGACCTGAAACTTTAAAAGGACCAATTGGAAAACAGCTTGAAAACTGTGAGAACAATCCTGTAGTTCAGTTTCAGCCAATTCCATCAAAGTTACCAGATTTGACAGCAAAAGATCTCAGCACCGACCAATCGTATCTATATAGCATTGTTTCAGCAGTAACCACGGGTAAATTCCCAGATGATTTAGCCCACAAATCACCAGGCAAGATGTCGCATGCCAGATGGCTGACCCGAGCTAATCGTGTTCTTCGTCTGTATGCATCAACGAAAGATCCTACTGTTAGATACAATGTTTGACGGGAAATAGAGATTTCAACATGTTTTGTTGTGAATGTTTTGCCAGTGCAAACGCACTGTTACTTTAGCTTCATGTTTTTTTTAGGCTGGCAACACTGGTAGCCGGTCATCAAAAAAACGGTCTCTAGGTTAAATATTTTAGGAGAAGCGCGGGAAACCTCAAACTTGGCGGACGCGTCCTTTTAAAGATAAAATTGAAAAACGTTGTAATATAAGATCAGTATAACCGTAGTTTTAGTATTCTGTCTTATTTTTCTTGTAATTTATGTTTAGTTTGTATAGTTTCTTCGGTGGTGGTTTTTTATTTTTATTTCTTATTAGCTCGGGAAAATGAAAGACCCGCCTGACCCGGGGGACTCCGTTCCCCCGGCAGGCAATTTCGTCACTATAGTATCGAACGAATCGGGCATGGATACCGATGGCTCGGCATCGGCTCGTAATTTAAAAAGAAGCCGTGTTCATATTTGTAAGCACTGCAATAAGCGTCGCCGTACCCGCAAAAGCCAGGGTACCGTGTCTATAACAGTACCAATTGGTTGCGGTCCAATTTTAAAAATCAGATGTCTTAATTTTAAAACCATTGTTGACGGTTCTACCATTTGGAAACCATCCCAAACCATAGTTGTCACATTTGATGGTCAGGTTCTACCAAAAAGAGTTTTTATGTGCTATAATGCATTACCTGTAGAATTATATATTTTCCCTACTGTACAATGTTTCAATTGCTGTTGTTTCGGTCACACAAAATTCAGTGCAGGTCTAAACCTCGTTGTTATAAATGTGGCCAAGGCCACACTGGGGACAGTTGTGAAAGAGAACAAGAAAGTGCATCTTGCTGCTTTTGCTCTGGATATCACTATGCTACTAATAAGTCTTGCCCAGAGTTTTCTAGACAAATATTAATAAAAACATACATGGCACAAAGCTCAGTATCCTATGCTGAAGCAGCAAAAGTTTATCCCCTTGTTACTAAATCGTATGCTGATACACTTTCATCTTCTCCTTCCAAAAACTTTGCAGATACTCCATCCATCTCTTCTCCTAATAAAATACCTGCTTCAAGTAGCTATAAAAAGACGGTCTTTCTCAAACCACGTTCCCCTCCCAAATCTGTACAAGGATATAATAAAGAGGCTCACAATGCCATTATTAAAGATTTCAACATTCCCCAACCATCAAATGGTTGTGCTTTTTCTAATAATCATAATAATGAAAAAAATTACACAATGTTTTCTATAAATGATTTTCTTTCTGCATTACACAATCTTCTTTCTCAATTTAACATTTCACCGTCCAACGCTGCCCCTTCTTTCAATGTATCTCAATCCATTCATAATGGAGAACACACCCAAAATAATCCAGTGGAACTGCCACAGTCTAGTGAACAAAAAGAGTGATGTTATACATCTTTTAAACAAATATGAGCCATTTGCCTTTGCCTTAGCAGAGACTTGGCTCAAATCTAACCATATTTTTAAAATTAATGGTTATTTAACCATTACAGAGGATAGATCTGATGGGTATGGTGGAGTAGCTATACTTATCAAGAATACTATACCTTTCTCTGTCATTACATTACCTCCTCATAGTGAGGAAATTTCAATTGTAGCTATTAAAGTGCATAATACTTGTCTTGTTTCTATTTACATTCTTCACCCTTCCTCTTCTGTTCTTCAAGAGATTAATAGTCTCTTTTCATCTCTTCCAAAGCCATTCTTAATATTAGGGGACTTTAATTGCCATCATCAATCATGTGGTTGTTCAACTTCTAATTGTTATGGCGATGAATTATTAGATATATTGGACTTACATAACTTATGCATCTTGAACACAGGAGCTGTCACTCGTCGGTCAGATCCCAATCAGAACCAAAGTGCAATTGACCTTTCTATCTGTTCTCCAAACTTAGCCTCTTCATTAACTTGGCAAAGTCTATCCTCTACTTATGGTAGTGATCATTTTCCAATAGTTATTTCTTATCCTCTTTCCAAACCAAACGCACCATTAAGGAGATCAACATTAAAACATAAGCTACCTAATAGAAATAATAATGACTGGGACAAATTTAGAAACATTGTTGACAGCAAGCTTTGCTCCTTGCCTGTTATTTCTGATGGCAATGAAAATAGTTCTGCGGAAGCTTTAGCGTTAATTTTAATTTCAGCAGCAGATGAAGTTTTTCCTGTAAAAAATAACAATATTAATACAATTCCCTCGCCTCCGTGATGGGACTCTGAATGCACAGAAATGGTTCACAACCGTAAAGAGGCTGAATACAATTATAACCTTGATATGTCTGATATTAATTTTGAAATCGTTACTAACATAATTAACGAAACTTATAAACTTTTTAAGAAGAAAAAAATTGAATCTTGGCGTAACTTTTGCACATCAATTTCACCGAATACTCACCCTACGATAATGATTGTTTGGCGCAATATTCGTAGATTTAGGTCCATTTATAAAAACCCTTCTCCTATTCCGGATTCTTTAGCCAACGAATTTTTAGATAAATTTGCTCCACCTTGGGTTCCTGAGGCTATTAACCTTAACCTGTCTCTTGTATCCAGTATCCAAGACACTCATACGACGTTAGATCTCCCATTCACTCTCACTGAATTAAAGGGTGTTATCCATAAAACTAAGGATTCTGCACCAGGCTTTGATGGCATCCCGTATTCCTTTTTCGCTAATTTAAATGACGCCGTCCTCAGTTACTATTTAGAGCTTATTAATTCTATTATGTACACCAGTGTTGCCGCAACTGAGTTCCCAAAAGGTACATATCCAGCGCTGATAAGGTACATTTTGGGTTCAAAAGGTACATAAGCAATGCTTTTACTAAAATCATTCACTACTGCAACTCTCACTCTCTCTCAATGAATGCGAGACAGGGAGAGACTGCCTGCTCGCCAGCTTCTATTTTTTGGATTCTACCTATGTAGGTGTGATAAAACTTATCTTATATTATCCCCGCAGTTTTATGATAGGTACTCATTGAATTGTTTCTCGTGGTTAATTCAAAATGTACCTATCAAAACTTATCCGCTTTGCAAACAAATGCGCCCTTTTTTTTTTTTTTTTGGGTGGAAATTTGTCAAATAACTTCTCCCGCTCTGGGCGGAGCAGGAGGGCGTGTCAGACTTCTACTGACTATAAAATCCACCCGTGTTCCTTCCATTGCCTGTGTGCCGGGGCCACGATATCCCTTTCGGACAAACTCGTAACCCTGGCAGGCATTGGCCCTAACGGCCCCGTCAGTTGGTGCTGACATCTCTTTGAGGCGCGCGTGGAACACAACGCGCTGTTGACCCGGGTCTGGTCCTTATCGAACGGCGAGCTACCCATCGCTCACCGTCCGCAAGCGCGCGCCTACGGTGGCCGGAAGTCGGTTTGCGACTCCCGAAGCCCGGGCGTCTCCTGCGACGGCAAGGGGTGCGAGGGCGCGAATTTTGCCTCTCCCTCACGCGTTCAGCCTCCTCCTTCGCGAGCATTACTGCTTCGCAGAAGGAAGTAAAGGCCTCCCATGCACTCTCGCTCCGAACCATGGTCTGAACCAGGGCCGGACGCGAGAGATCGCCGCCGCCGATTGCCTCTGTGAGGACACGGCGGTGCTCCGCCCAAGCCGGGCAGACCTCCACCGTAGTAGGGTAAAATTGGGGCTTCTGCATCACTTGTTCTCGCGCGGCGCGGCGCTCGAACTGCGTGATGCAGAAGCCCCAATTTTACTATCGTGAATAATGAATACAATGTGTACAGTAATCTGATTGCATCGATTCAGGTGCCCGGTGATTAAGTAATTATGGGTCGTAGCGTGTCTGCTTACAATGATCATATTAAACGTTGAGTCAATGGACGAACATTCTTTTGAAATCTTATTTTTTAGAGCTCACTTTGTTTAAGTTATGAACTTATAAGGACTACTAAAAATTTCACATTCATTCATATTTACTCCGCTAATGATCCTATGAGGTATAAGTTGAGTTGTTTAGCCTAAGTTGTAATCCTGGATGCTAGAAAATTTACAATAGGAGATCGGAGTCTAGCAATGTGCATGGTGGACAGTAATAATTACATATCAATATACTATAGTTTACATTTATTAGTTTCCATAATAACGCTGTCCCACTGCCGGGTACGGACCTCTTCTCTCAATGAGCAGAACGCCCCAATCAACGGTGCGAAGTTCGACTCGTTTGTTCAACTTAAGTCTCTAATGTTTTGATCCAGACTCATACATGCCCATTTTTCAGAGTATTATTATTATTATTTATATTAATTTAAATAATGGCAAAAACAAAACATGAAAACAAAATCCAGACCGGAACAAATACTTATTTGTTCCGTGCGGGAATTGAACCCGCGACACTGAGCGCATTTAGTAGCAGCACGTTTATAAACTAATATTTACATTGTGATGCAGCGAGACAAGCTTTTAATCAATGCGCCAAACGTGTCGTCGAAAACGTGACAAAATACTGGACCACTTTGAAGATTGGGGAGATTTACGATGAGCCCTGGATGCAACATGCCATACTTTTCCTAAATGTTTTTTTTTTAACAAGGGGTCGAAGCCAATTCGCAGAGGCCTCGTTAGACATTTAAAATGAATGGGGCACCAACCGACGATTATCCCCGTGTGCACTATGAAAATATACCCAAAAACAATCCCCGGTTGGTGCAGGACTATTACAGATTATGGAAACAAAAGATGAGAGTATGTTTTTTTTTTTATTTTTTTTATTTTTTTGGTAATTTAGCGGACCGGTTACCGTCTCCTATGGAAGAGCTATTGGCCCATGCCTGACCACTGATAATAATTATTGTGTGTATACTGTGATGAAAAATAATAAATTTTAGCCGACTTCTTAAAAGCAGGAGCTGTTATGCTCACCTATTATTTTATTTTTTCATTTGTGTTTAATGTGATTTGGTTACAAGTATGGATAATTTTTGGTAAGTATCTATTATCTATATCTATATTATTAAAACAGTCATAATAATGCTAATTTGTGCAAAAGTAGAAAAAATAATCAATAGAATTATCTAGACTTGACTAGACTATCTATACTTTTAAAATTTCCAAAATATTGATGTTTCGAAATTGTATTAATTTTGTTGTTGTAATACGAAAGTCAATTTATAATGGAAACTTCATTAAGTTAGTACTACAAAACTATTTTAAATTAAGCTGCTTCAAACATTTAGTGTTACTTGGTAAGTACATATCATTACCTTATAAAAATTTCGTCTCGAATTGCAGCGACAGAGCGTCGCCGAGATAGTATTGCCTCCAAATATGGCTGCTAAGACTATGTTTACATTGAAGTGTCTAATATTAACATACGATAATTAAAACTAATCCCTGCACTAGATGGCTATAGAGCCTAATTTTAAATAAATAAATTTCATTGTCCTAGCTTGAAAATTAAAATCAATATAAGAAGTAATACTCTGATCGCTGCTTTATAATCTTAGGCTATAAAATATAGATGCTTGAGGTATTTTGCGACATATCATAGATACCATTTGTCATCCGTAGATATTGCTCAGGTGCTAAGTATGTACGTAAAAACATTTGGTTCATACAATATAATATTTCTGTTTAACTTTACTAACTTATTTTTCGTTACAGGTCTTCAATCAACCCATTTGAATCAGATGAAGAAGGGCCTTCTACATCAAAAAATAAGAAGGTCAAGCCCCGTACCTCGAAAAAACAGCCTCAACAAGCTGGAAAAACTAAGAAAAAAGCATCAGCTTCGTTACTAGAAAGTGACACAGAGTCGGAGATTGACGCAGGACCAACCACCATTAAGAAAATGAAATTAAATATCTTCCTTGATTTTGAGGTGAGTCGGACTTAAATAATATTTACGCAGTGTTAATTACTATATTTTTATTGTCTTGCTAGTTCAGTGGCATAAGTTTGTGCTGATGACGCTGGCGTTTGGTTTCGATACCGAGCAGTGAGTAAAGTGTTATCAGAAAATCTCACTAATAACTCGAATCTGGAATTCGTGTATATACTCATCAGACATCAGCAGGTTCGTCCCTTATTGAGAGTCACTGGTCTGTTACGCCCTGCCAAACTCTTTGAGAAATAGGCATAATGCTATGTATTTCATGTATGGTGTGTATGTAGGCAGGAAAGCCAGTTAATAAAAACATACCTACTAATAATTTTCACTTTCTTTATGTTGGGTACAAATTTTACGATAGATTTTTAAGTTACTCCTTAATTACTCTGATTTATGTAAACTACTTGGTCAACGATAAAGTTCATTCAACGGCACGGTTGGCGCAGTGGTTAAGCGATTAACTACGGTGCTGCGTGTTGCGGATTCGATCCCCCCCCCCGCGCGGAACAAATATTTGTATGACCTACAAGTAGTTGTTCAGGGTCTGGATGTTTGCGTATGTGAGATTAAATGTTTGTTAACGCACCTACAATACAGGAGAAAATCCTAGTGTGGGGCAAAGTAACAAAAAAGTATGTCCTATAACTTATAATTTATTTTTAATAATTACAGGATGACGAGGCTACACCCGTTCGAGCTGCAGCATTAAAGAACTTTCTGTCCCGTCGCGTTGCTTCCGGTAATACTTATCAGAGTGATCCTATCAAGCAAGGCGAGTACTACATAGAAGTACGCATCTCAAGCTGTCGCGAGCTAGAGGCGATTACAACCAACAGGTGGAAGCATTCCCTTATTAGTTTTAAAACTGCTACGGATGTTAAAACACCCACGTGGAAAGCAGTTACCCAGCTGGTCTCAGCGGTAAAACAAGATTTTCGCAACAATTCCCCGGTTCTGTACCCCTCTAAACAATAAAAACTGTTTTTATAAGTAATACGAGTATAAGTCAACTCTTGTTTCTACTCTCTTTCTATAATGAATATTATTAATATAATTTTAGAGTAAGTTATAATAGGTCTAATTTAATTTAATACAACGTTTCTTACAGGATCACTATAAATCAAGCAATAAACCAAAATACAGAAAAAATAAATAAAGCAAAACTAATAAATAAAGATATAAAGCAAACTAAGAAATAAAAGCATAATAAAAGCTTACTAAGTAAATAAAAAGTAAGAAATATATGATATACCTACTAAATATAAATCTATAAAGCAAAACCAATAAAATTATATTAAACCAGTAAAATAAAAGCATAAAAATCGGATTAAGAAGTATATATTAGATAAATATTGAAATATATAAAAAAAAAAAAAAAAAAACAAATATATTTGAAGACCATTTAAGCAATTAATTAAGCAAAACCTATTAAATAAAAACCAAAAAAAAAAAAAAAAAAAATACAATGTATTTTTGCCAGTCCTGTAATATGCATGCCTCTATCGTACTAGTCATCCAAAAGGCGCCGGTATCCGCGAATTGCCGTCAAGTCCCGCCGACTCCTTTAGGAGTCGGCTCGCGGCGCCACAGTTAAAATATTATTTTTGCATCAACTATGCAATTAAATCGATTAGTCGATTTTTCTTACACTGGCAATAATATTTGTAAGCCATAGAAAATAAATAATGCCAAAAATCAGGAGTTCAAAACTGTCAAAAAAATATTGAAAGACGTAATGTTTGAAGTTGTCAAATAATGGCGGCTAGTCGTGACTCTGTGTTTGTGTTTATTTATTGTGAGGTGATTGTGATGGATTTTTCGAGTAAAACTTAGGTAAGTACATGAAAAATCACGTAGTAGTGTATTGTGCAACTTTTTAGGTAATCGTTTGCATGAAACAATATAATAAAAATGATTTTCGAGCCAATACACTTACGTAAATTCGATGTAAACAAAACACCATATAAAATCAGATTTTTGACTGTTTTTCAATGAATTTGTGTCTTTATACGGTGATTATCTATGCAAAAACTAATTCTAATTAATTATTTCATGCATTCGAGGCGTATTCATTTATTTTTATCAATTTTTCAAAGATTTTTGACTAGAACTACGCGGTACGAAACTATAGCCGCGCACTATGAAGTTTGAGTTGGTATATTATGGGAATATTGTACGTAATTCTTATAAGAAAAAAAATCTTATTCGATTATATGTGTATTCATGATATTATTACCAAAATTTTACGTAAATTGATTCATTACTTTTGCCAGACATCAACATAATACAGCAACAAGTCGTATGTCAAGTCGTTTAATATTTAAATGAGATTGTTTATAATTCTAACATGCCGTTATGAGTGTTATTTTTATCATCATAAGTGGCACTACTGTTCAAGCACCGGCATCTGTTTACAGAATGTAAATAGACGCAATAGGATCCGAGTGCCAGCGTTTTTTGTGAGCGGGGTCAGCCCGGGTCAAATTACATCGCGATAAGCCGCGCGCCGCGGTACTTTAAGGATGTGGCGCGTATTTTTTTCCAGTACGAAGGAGGTTAAACAATATTCAAGTCACAAAAGGTCCAACATTCATAAGTCTAATAGCTTGTTGCAAACTAAACTTGTTAATGTTCGTGTAATTGCATGTGCTTTTAAGAATAAAATTGTCAGTTACAAAATAGATCCTCAAAATAAAATAATTTCACCTGAACTTTTTTTTAATGATATTTTACACACATGTTACTATCTTATTAAACAGAAGTTAAAAGTACATACTTCATTAAAAGTTAATTTTGAATGGTTTGTTTCATATATTTTACCCAAAAATAATGAAATATCACTAAAATCTTTTAATACTAAATATGAAATAATTTTACAAAATACTGATTTGACATCCATTTGTAATACATTTGTCCAAAAAATTATAAACAAATGTTCAGAGTTTGAACTTTGCGAGTCAGGCTGGGCGATCGAATCAATAAGTCACTTAGAAATAAATATTTTAAAATACAACCCATTGCGAGCTGGTTCTTACGTTTCATTACCTAAAAATATTCGCAACACAAAATCTTGTCTAAATATAATTAATTATGACGAACACTGTTTTATCTGGAGTATTGTAGCTCATATGTATCCGGCTATGGCTAATCCAAATAGAGTAAAATCATATCCTCATTATTCTAAAGTTCTGAATACAACTAATATGTCATTTCCTCCGAGTTTTGAGGATATAAAATTATTTAAAGATTTGAATGCTAACGTGAGTGTGAATATTTATGGTTTGGACTCAAAAAATCAAGTTACTGGACCATTGTATAAAACTGTTAAACGGAAAATAATGCATGTTAACTTACTTTATATTAATAAAAAAGGGAAAAATCATTTTTGTTTAATAAAAAAATTCGATAAACTGGTACATAAACAGTTCACTAAACATAAGTCAAAAATACATTTATGTGATGAATGTTTCACATATTTCGATACATCGGAAAAATTATTAAATCATAATTGCGCTAGAGTGCAAACTGTACTACCTGAAGACAACACAAAACTTTATTTTTCTAATTTTGAAAGAAACCAAAGAATCCCTATTGTTATTTACGGTGATTTTGAGAGTTTATTACGCGAATATTCAGACAAAAATAAAACTTTATATGTTGAAAATGTTCAAATTCATGAGGCAAGTTGCTTTGCATATTATATTTCTTGTTTTTCTAAGCCTGAACTCAACACATTCGTGTCATATAGAGGACCAGATTGTTCAAAGAAGTTTACTAAATCGATTATCAAAAGCGTAAAAAACCTATATAAAATACTTTCACATTCAAATCCAATGGTTATAAGCCAAAATTAACGTAATTCTCTTAATAATGCAAAGAAGTGTTATTTATGTAAAAAAACATTTTCTGACACGGATATAGTTGTTGCAGATCATGATCATTTCACAGGAAAATATAGGGGGGCAGCACATAACAAATGTAATTTAAATGCTAAAACATGTTCATTTATACCTATAATATTTCACAATCTTTCTGGTTATGATTGCCATTTGTTTATTAAAGAGCTTTCTACTAAATGCGGGCGAATAAATCTAATTCCCAAAAATAAAGAAAAATATATTTCCTTTACAAAATTTGTTCCAATCGATTGTAAAAACGTAGCCCAGTTAAAGTTTATTGATTCTTTTAATTTCTTAAGCTCAAGTCTAGATAATTTAGTTAAATCAATGAAACCAGAAGATTTTCAAAATATGCGTAAGTTTTTCGAAGATGAGCATTTATTTAATTTAGTTCGGAAAAAGGGTATTTACTGTTATGATTATATTGATTCATGGAATTGTTATGAAGAAAGCAAATTACCTGATCAAAAACATTTTTATAATAATCTTACATCTGAAAATATTTCAGACGAAGATTATATGCATGCATTAAAAGTTTGGAATGAATTTAATATTTCAAACTTAGGAGAATATACTGATCTATATCTAAAATGTGATGTCCTACTATTATGTGATGTGTTTGAGAAATTTAGATCTATGAGTTTAACATTTTACAACCTTGATCCATGTTATTATGTATCTTCACCTTCATTAAGTTGGGACGCTATGTTGCTATATACCGGAATTAATTTAGATTTAATTTCAGATATCAAATGTTAGAAAAAGGTATTCGAGGTGGTCTTGCTCAATGCTCATTAAGATATGCAAATGCAAATAATAAATACCTTCCTAATTATAAGGATGAGGAGCCTAATAGTTACTTAGTTTATCTTGATTGTGTTAATTTATATGGTTATGCTATGATGCAAAGGTTACCAACCGGGAACTTTAAATTTCTCAATAGAAAAGAGATAAATAAATTCGATTTAATGACTGTTTCCAACGATACTGATATAGGATTTATACTCGAAGTAGATTTGCATTACCCTTCCGAAGTACATGATGATCATGTTGATTTACCGTTTGCAGCTGAAAAGTTTGTACCACCTGGTAGTAAACATCCAAAATTAATTGCTAACTTGTACGACAAATATAAATATGTTATTCATTATATTCACTTGAAAGAATGTTTAAAAAATGGTATGATTTTACTCAAGATTCATAGAATATTATCATTTAATCATGATGCATTTTTAGCGCCTTACATATTATTAAATACAACATTGCGTCAACAAGCCAGTTCAGATTTTGAAAAAGACTTTTTTTTAAAACAAAATAACTCTATTTTTGGCAAAACAATAGAAAATAAAAGGAAACACGTTGATGTGAAATTAGTTAATGTATGGAAAGATGAATTAAATAAAACTAATAAAATTTGTGGAGCAGAAAAATACATAAGCGCACCAAATTTTAAAAATTTGTTCATTATAACTGAGTCGCTGATTGCAATTCAATTACAGCAAACAAAAATTATTCTTGATCGTCCAATTTACATCGGCTTTTCAATTCTAGAACTAGCTAAGTCTCATTTGTATAATTTTCATTATTCTGTAATGACACAAATTTACAAAAATTGTATTAAACTATGTTATACTGATACTGACAGTCTTTTGTATTTAATACATACAGAAGACTTTTATAAGGACATGAAAAAACATATTAAATATTTCGATACAAGCAACTTTGAAAACAAGAAATGTACTATGCCTAAACTCAACTGTAAAATACCAGGGTTTTTTAAGGACGAAATGGGTGGTGATGTCATAACTGAATTTGTAGGCTTAAGAGCAAAATTATACTGTATAGATTCTATAAATACCTCAATAAGAAAAGCAAAAGGTATCAAAAAGTGTGTTACAAAAAAACTTAATATTAAAAATTATAAAAGAACTTTACAACATAATGAACGTCTGAGAGAAAATATGTGTATAGGTATTAGGTCAAAAAATCATAATATTTTTACTCAAAAAATTAATAAACTTGTACTTAGTAGAGATGATGACAAACGACAAATACTGCCAGATGGTTGTAAAACTTTACCTTGGGGGCATTATAAAACTGTATTTTAGAGAAAAGTTATGTTTTTATTAAATATTATTATTTCAAAATTTTTACAATCTCGGGTCCCGGCCCTTATTTTTTTTAATGTTTTTTTTGTTACCTTTTGTATTTCTCGTATTTTACGTATGTAAACTCATTTTTACTGTATGAATGTAATAAAAGCTATTCATATAAAAATATGTTACTTTATGATAGGTATTGTAAGATAATATTTTATTAAACAAAAGCTAAGTGTGTAAGCTTATTGTATCAATTTAATTGTACTAAAAAATAAAATAAAAATATTAATGAAATAAATGAGATATTAAGATATAAAAATATGTTGCTTTATGATAGGTATTGTAAGATAATATGTTATTAAACAAAAGCTAAGTGTTTAAGCATATTGTATCAATTTTATTGTACTAAAAAATAAAATAAAAATATAATGAAATATTTTTTTTGTTTTTGTTTAACTTTACCCTTACCCTTGACAAATAGACACTGACCCACATTGCATGTAGACAATTACACAGTCTACCTAATAAAAATCGAATTACACTATGTCGCACTTTTTGGAACTAAAGGGTCACTTCTACATTTTTCCAACTTTATAGGAAGCGCATAGTTAAAGTTTTTATGGATTTTTGAAATAACTCTACTGTTTACAGTATTAAGGCGATTCTCACAGTCTTATATTGATTAGTTCTTCAAGGATAATCGTCACTATTCAACAAAAAAAAAAAAAAAAAAAATATGCAATTGTAAAGTTAAAAACATGCAGAATTGACCTTTTGTTTCTAAACGGGCGACATAATGTAATTGAAGGAAATGCAATAAAACAGCTATATTGATGTTAAGAATTCATTTTTATTTTAGTTAAATCATTTCCGTATCATTTAACTTACTACTAATTTTTGTAATAAGAGTCTCAGTAATATTCATAACTTCGTCATAGGTTTCGCGCACCACATATTGAACACTAACACAAGCATTATTATTATCACTTATAACATCACACACATTTTCACAGTTTTTATCTTTAATGTTAAATATAATCAATTTAATAAGATATCGCCCTTTAGATGCATTTCGACGAATGATGTATGATGATGACGAGTCCGATGAAAGTTTCCTCTTTTTCATCTTTTTCAATGTTTGAACTTGGTTAGCTTTGTTGATGAGAAGGTCTTCATTTAAACATCGCTGTTTTGCCAAGTCTTCGAAATACGTGCTGTAATTTCCCTCGGCGTAATACAGCGGATTGCCGGTATTGAGGCCCTCAGAGTGTTGCTGTAAAAAAATAAAAAAATAAATGAGAATGCAATTAATAATTAACGAGAAAAGGAAACATTACGTGAATATATTCTACAATCTGCAGGTATCTAGCTAAATACTAACCTCGGATATTCTGGGCTGTTCTTGTTCCGCATTATTTAACTGCTGTCGACTCTCCTCGTATGCTTTAGCTGCTACTTCCATATCCCAGCTCTCCCTATCTTGAGCATAGTAAAAAGGATTGGTAACTGTGTCTGAGTCTTCTATCTCGTTCTGAAAGAATACCAAGAATATTATAACTAAACAGCGTGAACTAAGGATTTAATGTTTGATTTAAGATAATCATAATAGTTACATACCCCTAAATTTTGAGGGTCGACGATATCTAAAACGGGGATGTAAGATGGTGAGTGTGACATGATTCTGTAAAAAAGAAAAAAAAAAGTTGCATTAGATAATAATAATTATTAGTTTAAATAATTAATTAAATAAAAAACAATAAAGTAAATAATACTTACGTTGAAAATATAAAATAGTAAACGAAACGATCTGCTTAAGCAAAGAACACCCGCGAAGTGATCGTTTATTTTATAATACATACAAAAATTATTTGATGCGCGATGACACGAGTCATTACCTAGCTCATATTTCTACATACCTATCTTGTTAAATGAGAATAGAATCGTTCCTGTAGTGACAAGTCTAAACACACTCCAAAATAAAGTATATATGTCTATGTTAGGTAATAATTAAACTAATTGACAAGATGAAGTTGATCAAACAACCCATATCACTAAACGTTAAAAATATAAATCTTGGTGAGTCTCCTCAAGAAATTAGACATAGCGCTTTGTTGCCAAATACGATTCGTTGTATAGTTTGTGGTCCCTCAAATTGTGGTAAAACAAACGTTGTGATCAGTTTGTTATTGCATGAAAATGGACTCAAATTTCGAAACCTTTACCTTTATTCGAAGACTAATTTTCAGCCAAAATAGCATTTTTTACGAGAAGTCTTAAGAAGAGTGCCTCAGATAAAGTTCAATGAGTTCAATGACGATAAGGATGTCATATCTCCGAGTGAGGCTTTACCAAATTCTGTATTTATATTTGATGATGTCGTATGTGAAAATCAAATAAACATCCGTAATTATTTCTGTATGGGTAGACATAAGCAAATTGATTGCTTTTACTTATCGCAAACCTACTCAAAAATCCCGAAACAGTTGTTACGCGATAATGTTAACTTTCTTATAATATTTAAACAAGATGATGTGAACTTAAAGCACATCTATGAAGAACATGTAAATTCTGATCTACTGTGGAATCAGTTTAAAGACATTTGTAAAACTGTTTGGAGTAACCCGTATAATTTTCTACTTATTAGCAAAGAGCAAAGATCATCATTAAACAATGGAAGGTACAGACAGAATTTTGATATTTTTTTAAACTTTGAATGACGGTTCATACTTTTATATGAATAACACACATAAATGCTCTTAGTATTATTCCTTTCTTAGCTGAACACAGTCGTTATTTATTGTAAGATGGAAAAAAATATTAAAATGGAATTAGTGAAGTCTGTCGACTCCATAAAGAATAAAATAAAACAAATGAAAAATCAGGAACATACAATGAACTTATCACTTTATAAAATATTAAAACCTGTCACAGATCCTCTAAAAACTCTAGTTGATTCTAATAGATATGCAGAAAAAATTAATAAAATTGAAAATACAATTCTAAATAATTCTGAAGGAATTGAAACTGATGAAAATAATACTAGCTCATCTGCAAAGATCAATGACTATTATGATCCCAAACTAAATTTAACCCAATCCGTCGAACAAAATGCTAAAAAGGAATCGATAGATAATTTAGAAATGTCATTAGAAGGTGATGATATCTATGGTATTTATGATGGTATTAGTATACCGTTTGGAATTAGAAGTGAAAACAAAACTTTATTAATGGGTAATTCAGCAGTATCTTTTTCTAAAATAGATAATTTTTAATAACGATACCATCATTTTAATTAAAATCGGTGACAAGGCTTACAATTTAACGACTGGTCTAAAAGAACTTTTACTCCGAAGAAAACCTGATTTAAAGTTGATATCGGGCGAAGATAAAATTGTCTATAAGGATATGTTACACTATACACATGCCCATAAAAGAGACTTTAATCCTAAAGGTCAAATTAGAGGCGACAAAGGTATAAAATATTGTAAAATAATCAAACCCCTATTTTCCGAATTATCAAACGATGATAAACATGGACACACTAAACTTGGAGGAAACTTACCAACGCTAAAAAAATACAAAAACAACACCGACTTGGTGTATTGGGATGATCCTAACGAATTAGTCGAGAGATTGAAACTATTAGTAGCTTCAAGAGATGTTGGCAATACAAACCATGATAATGAAATTTTATCGATTGTTGAAGAATTGAAAGAAGCTGAGATAATTAAAGAATAAATAGTCGTAAAAATATGCTTTACATTCAGTATTATACATTGATTCAAGACAAATGTACTGAATTCTGAACATGAGCAAAGCCGACGTGGTAAACGAAATTCATAAAAATGCAAGGGTAAACTTTCCGCGAAGACATGTTGTTATGAAAGATATAGACGACCTGTGGCAAGCAGATTTAATTGATATGCAATCAATTTCAAAAGAAAATAAAAATTATAGATTTATTCTTGCTGTTATTGATACATTTTCGAAATATGCTTGGGTCTTTCCTCTGAAAAGTAAAACCAAAGATGATGTATGTAACTGTTTCAAAATTTTCCTAGCTATAGGACGTGTTCCTAAAAATCTGCAAACGGATAATGGAGCAGAATTTTATAATAATAAATTCCAAAAGCTTATGAAATCTAATCAAATTAACCACTATTCAACCTTCTCAACAAAAAAGGCTTCTATAGTTGAACGATTTATCAGAACATTGAAATCTAAACTTTATAAGGAATTTAGTTTAAAAGGCAGCTATAATTGGGTAGCTAATACCCTTAATGATGTTATTTATAAATACAATTATACTTACCATCGGACAATTGATGAAATCCCCGCTAACGTGGATAACATTAATAAAAAACGAATATTAGAAAGATACTTAAGATTGGTAAAAAATGATAATATCGGAAGCAAGTTTAAAGTAGGTGATTATGTACGTATCAGTAAGTACAAAGGAACATTTGAAAAAGGATATACCCCCAACTGGTCATCGGAAATATTTAGAATTCGAAAAATACAAAATACAACTCCTATCACCTACTTAATTGAAGATACAATTAGAGGTCAACCTATTTTAGGGGCATTTTATACGCAAGAGCTTCAAAAAACAAAACATCACAATGTATATCTAGTCGAGAAAGTTCTTAGAAGAAAAGGAAACAGGGTTTTAGTAAAATGGTTAGGTTTGTCTTCTACTGAAAACAGTTGGATTGATAAATCGAATATATTATTATAAATAAAAATAACATTAAATCACCAACAAAGTCATTGATGGAGTGTGTAGATAAGTATTTATTATAGCGCTCGATTCAGATTCATTAGTCGTATGATGTGTATTGGAGAGAGTAGTCTTCTCAATTGGCTTATTAACAATTTACCATTTGAATTACATTTACCAGGATACAACTATTGTGGTCCTGGTACAAAATTAATTAAAAGGCTTACACGTGGAGATAAAGGTATTAATAAATTAGACAAATATTGCAAAGAACACGATATTGCCTATCACAAATCATCAAACTTAAAAGATCGTCGCAAAGCTGATTTAATTTTGTTAAAAAGGCTAAAAGAGCGAATAGTTGCGTCGGATGCGAGTGTATGCGAAAAAATCATGGCACACTTAGTAAGCAAGGCAATGTTTACAAAAATTAAAACTGGCTCTGGCCTAAAAAAAAGCAACAAAAAGTGTTCTCGGAAAGTTACATCGGGTAAAGGGTTAAAAAATAAATTTAAAAATGTTTTAAGTAAAACAAAAAGACACATGAAAAAATTAAAACCAAAATGTAAAAAAGTGGCAATAGAATTAGCTATGGCTGCAGTCAGAGAATTAGCTGATGATTCATCCATTAAACTTCCTCGGATTATTCCTATACCAAAAACTGGTGGAGTATTACCTTTGATTCCTATTTTTGCTGGATTATCAGCGGCGGGAGCGTTAGCAGGCGGTGCAGCTGGTATTGCCAAAACAATAAATGAATTCAAGATAGCTAAAAAGCTATTGGCTGAATCGAAGAGACACAATGAAAAAATGGAAGCTCTTTGCATTGGCAAAGGCTTACACCTTAGACCGCATAAAAATGGACTTGGAATTTTTGTATCAAATAAAAAAAACTAAGATATCGGCTACCCAAACGAGCCTTAACTAACTTTGACATTTTGGAGTATGGAAATAATATTCCTTATTTTCGAGGTGTATTTATGAGAGATGAGCTCCCTAAACAACCTTTTAAAAAAGAGTGTGGAGTTGTTAATTTAGATAGTTCTAAAAATCCAGGTTCTCATTGGGTAGCATATGCAAAAACAATGATTATATTGAATATTTTGATAGTTATGGAAATCTAAAACCGTCGAAGGAATTTATAAATTACTTAGGTGCTAAAGTACACTATCATTATGATAATATACAACGCAACCACCCTTACAATTGCGGACACCTATGTTTACATTTTTTAAATAATTTTTGGTATAGTCAAGGAATAAAATAACAGGATCTTCTAAAAGTGATCAGTCTGCAAGCATGTCTATAGCGGTAACCATCTCTGGAAATAAATCAGAATTGGATACATTCTTTCAACCACCTCTGTATTTAACTGGTCAATATGAGTGCGGTTTGTTATACTTTTCAGTATTAAATTCAATACCAAATGTGCGTATTAATAACGATATTCTTCCTGTGATCAGAATCGAATGTGATCTTGTACATGGTTCATACTCTAATGGGTTACCAACTCATATAATTCATGAATTTGTATCATCAACAGGTCACCGAATAATAGAAATACCGCAAAACGTTATTTACTTTCCAGTGAACAAAAATACTATTACATCGATATCTATTAAGATAATTGATCAATTTGGTTTCTGTATTAACTTTAGTGAAGAACATAAAAATATTGAATTACGCCTACATTTAAGAAAAACAAAATGATATTATATTATAAAAACCCTGTAATTAACAAAAAGCGTCCTATTTCTTGTACAACCACTAAGGTGCAAAGACGTAAGAAAAAAGTTATAAAATTAACTAAAGCAAATAAAGATTTTCTTAAAGCCCTAGGTTTTAAAGTTTTAAAGTACAGATTACTGAATTACCGCACTTCGATACTTCGATTGAAAGTTATGAAGTCCATTCGTACAATCCCTACAACAACAGCTTTAGAGAAAACGATGAAATCAGAATCCCCATACACCAGCAAGACATATATGTGTTACCGTCAGCCAGCTCAATTTACGTCGAAGGACAAGCTAAGTTCTTGGGTAAAGATGGAAATCCTATTAAGAAAACTATTACGTTCAGTAACAACCCTGTTATGTTTTTGTTTCAAGATATCAGATACGAAATAAATGGTATAGAAATAGATCGCATTAAAAATTCTGGAATAACGTCAACAATAAAGTCATACGTTTCAATGAATGATGGAGAAAATAAAGTTGCTGCCTTGTGGGGTTGGAACATAGATGGATTTAAAAGCGATGGGCATTTTAGTGCTATTGTACCTCTTAATAAGATTTTAGGATTTGCAGAGGATTACAATAAAATTGTGATAAATCGCAAACATGAACTTATTCTGAATAGAAGTAACTCCAACTTGAACAGTTTTATAGTAACTGACGATGTTGCACATTTTCAAATAGATATACAAAAAGTGCAATGGCGGGTGCCGCATATAAAAGTATCAGATCGTGAACGACTGACACTTCTTAAACATTTAGAAAGAGATAAACCTATTCAGATAGCCTTTAGAAATTGGGATTTATACGAGTATCCTTTGCTCCCTAAAACTACAAAAAATTGTTGGTCTGTTAAGACTGCCTCACAATTAGAGAAACCTCGACATGTAATTTTTTGCTTGCAAACCGATAGAAAAAATAGTAAAACCAGAGACAGTTCTCTATTCGATCACTGCGGGATTACTAACGAAACATTGTTTTTGAATTCACAATATTATCCTTACGAGCCTCTAAGCTTAAATTTTTCCGAGAACAAATACAATATATTATATGAAATGTATGTGAAATTTCGTCAGTCGTATTACAACTGTCCTGCAGACCCTTTGTTTGACTTATTCGGTTTCAAGGAAAAGGCTCCTCTATTTATCATAGACTGTTCAAGGCAAAACGATAGTTTGAAAACAGGCCCCGTAGATGTGCGGTTGGAGATTGAATGTTCAGCACCAATACCTGATAACACAACTGGATATTGTTTAATTATTAACGATCGACTTGTGGAATACAAACCTTTGAGTAACATAGTGCGCAGGTTATCATGACTGCCATTGTAGATGTTCAAGGTTTTAAAACAGAAGCAAATGAATTCATAGTAAAAGAAATTGCAATATTGTGCGATAATAAAATACAGGTGCTTTTGATTAAACCACCTTTTCCATATCACGAATTGACAAAACAAGAAAGGAAGCAAGTAAATTGGATTGAACGTAATAGAAAGATATATTGGAGTGAAGGATTTGTGTCTTACTCAAATCATCAGAATTTGACTGTAGATATTTTAAGAGATAAAAGTGTGTACACCAAAGGTTTAGAAAAAGTGTTGTGGTTAAAAAATATTTCGAATAATAATAATATAAATAATTTAGAAGACAAAGGCTGTCCTAGTTTGTTAAATCTTTATGACCAATATTTATATTCTCAAGATATGTATAGTTGTATTTATCATGAAAAAGTATGTGCTTTAAGAAATGTTCTGTGTTAAAAAAATGGTGTTTTGAGAATAAATGTTTTAAATGAAATGTTCTTTTTTTTTTTTTTTTTTTAAAACTATTATGTCACCATTATTCATAGTTGACCATACTTACCCCGTCCTAAAACATCTAATGAATGTCTATATAAATTGTTAGCAACAGAATGCGACTTCATTATATTTTCATTAATATTTGTTTGAAGTACTTATTGCATGACGAAAATGTTAAAAGAAAACTACAATCCCCGCTATGATATATATCATAAGCAAAAAATGCGTTTACATTCATTTAATTATTATTGGGCAACAACTGACTCTCAGAAAAGGTTGGTGATGGAAATGGCTGACGCTGGATTATTTTATTGTGGTAATGGAATTAATGATAGAACTGCATGTTTCTCATGTGGAGGTGTTATTGAAGATTGGGAGATTTATGACGATCCTTGGATGCAACATGCTATAAACTTTCCTCATTGTTTTTATTTGAACGCTGTGAAAGGAAGAGATTAAATCAATAAGTGTCTGAACCAGAAATATTAGCTACAATGCAAGATTCAGTGAAATATAAGCAGACACGCTACGAACCATAATTACTTAATGACCGCTACTCATTATTCACGATAGTAAAATTGGGGCTTCTGCATCACGCAGTTCGAGCGCCATGGGGCGCGAGAACAAGTGATGCAGAAGCCCCAATTTTACCCTACTCACCGTATGCTCCACCGTGTCCTCCGGGCGTTCCACACAGTGGTGCCACCCGGGCGTTTCCTTCCGCCTTATGCGGAACCGGAACCCCCCGAAACAACCGTGTCCGGTGAGGACCTGCGTCATGCGGAAGGTGAGGACGCCGTGGCGCCTCTCAAGACACTCCTCAAAGAGGGGTCTTATCGCCACAATTGTGGCGTGCCCAAACAAGCGCGCCCTGTGAGTAGAGTAGTGTTCTGTGTCTGTCTTAACTTGGTGAGCGCACCGAAAGAGCGCGCCGCTCGGGCCGGTCGGATACACGATACAATGTTCCTAGCCTACACTCTCGGCGGAAGCGAGAGAAAGCTATTTCCCATTCCTACATTACGTAGGTCTGTGACTTCACTGGCCACCGGTACCGAAGATGCTATCTCGTTTTCACGTTTTGGCGGCGGTTTCAAAAAAGGTACGTAAAATAGTCTTTAAACTACGATTTTACACATGATTTCGGATGTTAAGTTGAAAAGGTACGTAAAATAGACCCCATTACACATGGGAGGCTTAAAAGGTACGTAAAATGTGTAAAATGTACGCTAACGGCAACACTGATGTACACAGGAAACATCCCTGATGAATGGAAACGTCAAATGGTGTTGCCATTCCTAAAACCAAATAAAACTCCGTCTGATGCTTCTTCATACCGTCCCATAGTTTTGTCTTCAATTCTGATGAAATTAGCGGAACACCTAATAAAAAATCGTCTTGAATGGTATGTTGAAAGTAAGGGTCTTTTGACAGATTCACAATATGGCTTTAGAAAAGGTAAAAGTACAACTGACTGTTTAAGTATTTTAACATCCGATATTCGGCTATCCTTCTCTAATAACCATTCCACCGTTGCAGTTTATCTTGATATTAATGCAGCTTATGATAATGTCGTATTATCAGTTTTACATAATAAATTAAAAGCCTTACAAGTTCCATTGAATTTGTCGAATTTCATTATTAAAATCCTGACTGAACGCTCTGTTATTATGATAATAGGAGATCATGAGGTATCTCATCTTGTATGGAGAGGTCTCCCGCAGGATTCTGTGCTTAGTCCACTCCTATACAATATTTACACTTTTGATTTAGACTCATCCTTAGCTAATCATGTTAAGGTTCTTCAATATGCCGATGATTTAGTATTATATTCTTCAAGCCAATCTGTTGAACAAGCTAGCTATGCTATCAATTCTGCTTTATCTACTTTGGAGTCATGGTTACATCTGAATGGTTTGGATTTATCCACGTCTAAAAGCGCAGCTATTTTGTTCACCCGGAAGAGAAGTATTCCCTTAATAAACATCTTTTATAGGGAAATACCTATTCCAGTTAAAGATAATTTCAGATATCTAGGTATAATACTAAATTGTAAATTAAGTAGTGTTCCTCATTATGATTATATTGTAAACAAATGTGAAAATCACCTAAACATGCTTAGATGCCTCTCTGGTGTGTGGTGGGGTGCACATCCATTTTCTTTGAAACTTATTTACAATGCAATCATCAGAAGCACCCTGGATTATGGATTGTTCGTTCTAGAACCTGGTAGTGTTATGGCTTTTAAAAAGTTGGATCGCATCCAGTCTAAAGCATTACGCATTATTTCTGGAGCCATGAAGTCTAGTCCCATTAATGCACTCCAAGTTGAATGCGGGGAAGCTCCTTTATACCTTAGAAGACAATTCCTATCTGACAAATATTTGTTCCGGATTCTTCAGTTCTCAACTCATCCTCTCGTTCCTAAACTGGACTCTTTAGTGTTGCAGATTGAATCTTCAGATTACTGGTCCCATAAACGTGCTCCTTGTTTAGTTGTAATCTATAAAAAAATCCTTTCTCTTTCTTCTCCTATTCACCGTTCCAATAAACTTCTCCTATTTAGCAGTTGTTACGAGAGTTTACAATTCAGCCCCACCATTAAATACTGTGTAAGTAAATCAGGTCCCGATTGCAATTTAAGTTTTAATAATTTTTTGGCTGAACGCATAGAGTACCATCACATATTTACGGATGCTGCCAAGCGTTCTCCGACGGGCTGTGTTGGGATAGGAACTTACCATTCTCAATACAACATCGTACAAAAAATAAAATTGCCTCCGGAGACTTCTGTTTTTACGGGGGAATGTTTTGGCATTTTAAAAGCTATTGAATATATTCGGGTTCTAAAGCTCAAGAAAACTATAATTTTCACTGATTCTCAAAGTGCTCTTCTAGCCATCAATAAATCCCCTTTGGAACACAAATCGCAGTATCCTATAATCTATTTAATAAGGGAATTTGCATTCAGAACCATTTCTGAAGGTAATACACTACAATTTGCGTGGATCCCGGCCCATGCTGGAATCCACGGCAATGAAGTGGCAGATACAATCGCCGGTGATGCGGTGCAGTGTGGGGACTTAGTTCCATATCAGAATTTTAGTATAGACCTTGTGATATTACCAAAGACTTTTCTCTCCGGGACACCTGGAAGGTAGCCTGGGATATCGGAAGCAAATCAAAGGGCCGTTATTTTTCAACTATTCAACCCGACATTCCGGAAAAACCGTGGTTTGGCAGGGCAAAGTTTGGCAAGATGGAGACCTCCGTTCTTATACGGATGAGACTGGGTCATGTTTGCTCCCCAGCCCATCTTGCCAAACTTCATATCATCGACGACCCCATTTGCTCGTGTGGCACAGACGTAGGCGACTTAAATCATATTTTTTTTCTCCTGTCCCTTATACGACCGTTCTTCTTTTCTTAGTAACCTCTTGTCCCTTCGTATTCATTTTCCTACCTCAGTACTTTCCTTACTTTGTACAAATAGCTTTGCGTATATAAATGTATAGTCTCATTCATTACCTTAAATAATATTAAGTTGTAAATATTCGTCATAATAATTTGCTCATTATTCACTCCTTTGATTCCTCCTTTTTCCTTTTTTTACTGATCCTATATCCGTCCTTTCCTAAATTCCGATCTAATTAATAGTAATAATATTTTCGTTTCCCTAACTTTGTCTCTTCAAACTAAAAAACATGACATTGGCTAATGCACAAACCGTGCGAAGCCAAAACAAAAAAAAGTGTTTTAATTATGTTAAATTAGTGTAATTCAGTTGAACCTAGATATTAAGTATTATATCCAGTCATTATACAGTGTTTTTTGTCGCGAAAACTTCGTACTAAAAGTATTTAAAACCGGCTGTCAACTCAATGCCTCAACGGTGATGGATTTCAAACTATCATCGATCCCGGGGAGAATTTATTTTATTTATGTGATTGTAGTTAATATTTACAGACCACAGAACACCACAAAATACTGCTCAGGTCTCTGAGCTACGTCCATCACACAGTGGCACCGTTTCTGTCTTTTTTTGTTTGACAACTAGTGGAAACAAAATCGACAACGAAAACATTCGCCCAGACAATAAACACTACATAATTTACTACACAAAATAAGCTCATTACGAGCTCTTACTATAAATTTGAATCCTGTAATGTGTCATGAACTCTTCTCATAAAATAAAGTTTAATTGTACAAATTTGTGAAGTTTTATGATTATAACAAGTAAAGTAGTGTTTTTATTTGTATAGTATTTCTCTTTTGTATAACTTTCCCATCTCACTCTAATTAACTTAATCTAATTGTATTAGCTATTTCTCAACAAATTACTTTGTAAACTTTTTCCCCAACTACCTCCTTCTTATCCAGATATCAGAACATCTTTTCTTGCACTGTGATTTAGCTGCATAACTTCACACATTCCAAGTGACCGACAATTATTCAAAATGATGACCCGCAGAGCTACAATCAAAGAGATGGTAGCCAAACTGAGAGCTACCTCAAAGGATCTCGAAGCGTCTCAAGCTGAATGCAAACAACTGCTCCAGGAAAGGGAAGACAGTGAAGTGGAAGTGGAGAACGTTATCGCCAAAAACACCTTCCTCAAAAACGAGCTGGCTCAGCTACACACAGAACACATAAACTTATCCGACCAGTACAGTAGACTACAACATCAAGTGTCAACATTTCAAGAGTGCAGTGACACCCACGACCTGGCTTTGAACAATATTTCAGAACTCAACACATACACAGAAACTATGTGAAGCCCATAAGGCCCTATCTCTCTCAGAGTCTATCAAGGTCAGTGAACAGGTTGCTAACACCAATAACCCATGGTATAATAAAACAAGGTATGGCACTCCGAAACACAGTGGTCACATGGGAGACACAAGACTACGTCATCACCGCTATCCATGGTTCTCAAACTTTTTAGTTTGGGGAAATTTTATAAAACATTGAGATAATTATTAAATTACTTCTAGCTTTTGCCTGTAGCTCTACCCGCGCGTTGTAGGTTTCCCTAGACAAAAAAAAACAAATTAGATAAATCTACTTTAGCATTCATAATATAAGTGTATATTCATTCTTAATAATAAGTGGATTCTAGAGATTACTAAAATAATACTCAAACACATTTTTAAACTCGTCTACTTACGAAGTTTTATTCAAAATCAAAAAAACTAAAAATATTTTACTTCACATAAACTTAACTGGGCACATGAAACACCCGAGGCCCTAGTGTGAGTTTCTTTTAACCATCTCGACTTTACACATTGACCGCCAAGCTGTCAACTCTGTGCAGTAATCTTTAGTTAAACAAATGTTATAAAAACAGTAATAACCTTACCGCGATTTAGCATTAGCGATTTAGAATGCAACGAACCACAACCAATTACAATAATACATTAGTAATTTTACATACTTACCATTTTTTGTGGTTGTTTTAGGTCCACAATAGCGCAGCCATTCATTGGCTACAGATTCTTTTAGAGGAAATGAAAAAAACCTTATTGTACCGCCTTTTACACTTTTATTCTTACAGTTCCGAATTGAACAACGAACCATTTTAAAAGCTTTTATTGATATTGTGGTCAAAGAAAAAAATGTAACAAACCAACTTGTTAGACTTCCACAACTAAATGTTTGAGAATCACTGTGTACAATGGGACTGAGCGAGACCAACATACGGGTTCGACAAGAATAGCGATACATGACAAAATGTCAGAATGCCAATTAGACAGCCCGTTTCTGTGTTACCAGTAGTGTGTAATAATAACTCCCCAACCTCCTTTATTACTTATGCGAATCTGATACAATAATGAGGTTTTAATAAAAAATTACGCTGGTATATGTTTGTTTCGTATGATAAGACAAACGAAACGACAATTTCAATGCTTTGTATATATTTTTTAACAGAATGGTGATTGAAAATCTTTCCTTAAATTCGAGTTTTGTTGCAATAAAGTGGCAACTGAATAGTGACGTAGGCATGTGTCGCTCCCGGAATGCCATACCTTGTTTTATTATACCATGCAATAACCTATTTTATGATTTGGTAGGCAGTAAGTCAAAATCAGTGTGTGAGCCAGCTATAACAATAGATTTGACTGGTGACGATACCATACCATTATGTCCTATTGTTACAAGTCATAATAAATTAAAGAAATATATAAAATTTAAGAAAATAATTAAACGGACACAGAGAGCTATTAAAAAACAAAATCTTTTAAAATTAAATCTTTCTCTTAGAAAGGAACGTGTTATACTTTCAAAAAGTTTAAATATGTAGTTGTACTGTTCAGTTAGATGAATGTAGGGAAAAGTATGAAATTGATACTAAGCTGAAAAGCTCAGGGCGTCCTTAAATGCGGACGAGGCCCGAGTGTCCAGGCCCACCAAGTGCGTGGACATGCGCATCTCGGGCCTGGACGACTCAGTGGCGGAGGAACAGGTGGTGGCCGCTGTCGTCAGGACTGGGGGGTGCTCTGCCGAGCAGGTTAGGGCGGGCACCATCCGTCCTGGCTTCACGGGGATGCGAGCCGTAACGGTGAGCTGCCCCGTGTCGGCGGCCAGAAAAATCGCCGGGGAGGGCCAAAGGTTATTGGTGGGTTGGGTATCCGCGCAGGTGAAACTGCTCGAACCCAGACCTCTGAGATGCTTCCGCTGCCATGTGGGCAACCACGTGGGAGCTAAATGCACCTCGGAGGTGGACCGCAGCGATCACTGCTATCGCTGCGGTCAGCCCGGTCACAAGGCCGGCTCGTGCGAAGCCACGCCGCACTGCGCCGTATGTGCAGCGGCTGGCAAGCCGGCCGAGCACCGGATTGGGAGTAAGGCCTGCGCCCAACCCGCCAAAGCCAGGAGCAAGTCCTCCGCCACCGCCGTCACTGCCGCGGCCGCCGCTACTACTGCCGCCGCCGCTGCCGCCACCACCGTCGTCGCCGCCGCGGCCGTTGCCGCCGTGGCGGGGCCCTCACGAGGGGCTCGGGGGGGGGCTAAAATGGACTGCCAATAGGTCCATTACGCCTCCTCCAGGCGAATATCAACCACTGCGCCGCAGCTCAGGATCTGTTGCTCCAGAGCATGGCGCAGTGGTCGATTAACATCGCCGTGGTCGCTGAGCCGTACTTTGTCCCGCCCAGGGATTACTGGGTGGAGGACCTGAGCGGCTCAGTGGCCATTATTTCGTCGGCCGCCGCCGGTACCCCGTCCCTCGAGGCCGTCAAGAAGGGACGGGGTTGCGTAGCAGCACGGTTCGGGGAGATTGTCGTGGTGGGAGCGTACTTTTCCCCGAGCCGAACTCTCGCCGAGTTCCACAACTCCCTTGGGGAGTTGAGAGTCGTCGTCGTCGGGTACCATCCCCTCCCCGTGATCGTCCTCGGGGACTTCAATGCCAAGAACGTGGCTTGGGGTTCCCGGTTAACGGACACACGGGGCAGGATGGTGGAGGACTGGGCTCTGGAGTCGGGCCTGGTCGTCCTAAACCGGGGTTCTGTTCCCACGTGCGTGCGGATGCGGGGCGAGTCAGTGGTGGACATTTCGTTCGCCAGCCCCGCTCTGTCGCCACGTGTCATCGACTGGCGCGTCATGGAGGGGATGGAGACCTATTCCGATCACCGGTACATCCGGTTTGACGTCTCCGCCCAGACCTCGGGCACGCCGGTCAGACAGACCCCGAGTGGTCCGCGGTGGGCGCTGAAGCAGCTGGACCGGGAGCTCCTCCTGGAAGCCTCGATCGTGCAGGCCTGGGTGACATCACCGGACAGGCCTGCCGACATCAACGACGAGGCGGAGTGGTTCCGGGAGGCCATGTCCGAAATATGTGACGTGGCAATGCCCCGGGTCCAGCCCAGACGTGCTCAGCGCCAGGTGTACTGGTGGTCGCGTGAGCTGACCGCTTTACGTGCGGCGTGCGTTGCTGCGCGCCACTTGTACGCCAGGCACCGCAGGCTTCGTATCCGCCCGCCGGATACGGAAGCCATTGAGGCGGAGCTGTACGCCGGGTACAGAGCGGCGAAGACCGCCCTCCAAGCCGGGATCGAGCGGGCCAGAGGACTGGCCCGCGAGGAGTCGCTGGAGACTCTGAACAGAGACCCGTGGGGACGCCCATATAAATGGGTGCGAGACAAGCTCCGCCCATGGGCTCCCCCGCTGACGCAGAGTCTCCGGCCCCAGCTCGTGGAGGACGTGGTGAGCGCTCTGTTCCCTTCGCGAGGGGAACATACTCCCCCGCCCATGGCTCCGCCTCCTGCGGTGCCCGATGCGGACCACACAGGAAACGACGACGACGACGAATCTCCGGAGGTGACCAGGGTAGATTTGAGAGTGGCGGTACGTAGGCTGAATGCCAAAACTACCGCCCCAGGACCCGATGGCTTACCTGGAAAAGCCTGGGTTCTGGCCTTAGAGGCTCTCGGGCCTCGACTTCGAGGGCTCTTTAGCGCATGCTTGGAGAGGGGCCAGTTCCCACTTCGTTGGAAGACGGGGAAACTGGTCCTCATTAAGAAGCCGGGGCGCCCGGCGGACTCTCCGTCCGCTTACCGGCCCATCGTGCTGCTCGACGAGGTGGGCAAGCTCTTTGAAAGAGTAATTGCAGACCGCCTTGTCGGGCAGCTGGTGCGAGTGGGGCCGGATTTGGCGGACAGCCAGTTTGGTTTCCGCAAGGGGCGCTCTACGGTGGATGCCATCATGCGCGTTCGAGCCCTCACGACGGGGGATGCTGTTGCCCGGGGTGGGGTGGTCTTGGCGGTGTCTCTTGACATCGCCAATGCGTTCAATACCCTGCCCTGGAGTTGCATTAGGGAGGCACTCCGGTATCACCGGATGCCGACCTACCTCTGTCGAGTGGTCGAGGCCTATTTGACGGACAGGGCCGTCATCTACCCCGGTCACCACGGAGAGTGGAACCGGCGAGAGATGTCGTGCGGTGTCCCGCAGGGATCGGTCCTGGGGCCGCATCTGTGGGACATCGGCTACGACTGGGTGCTGCGCGCCGACCTCCCTAGCGGCGTCAGCGTAGTCTGCTACGCTGACGACACGCTGGTCCTGGTGCAGGGTAGGTCGCATGAGGCGGCGGCCGAACTAGCGACACGTTGGGTTGCGACAATCGTCGATAGGATCCGGCAACTGGGACTCGAGGTGGCCTTGCACAAGTCCGAGGCCATGTGTTTCTATGGTCCTCGGAACGCGCCACTGTCGGGTTCCCAGATAACGGCGGGAGGGGTTCACATCGGTGTCGAGTCGACGATGAAGTACCTGGCTGTCGAAGTACGTCGCTGTCGAGGACGAGTCGTCCTCGACAGCTGGTGGAACTTCGTGGAGCACTTCCGACGTTTGGCTCCCAAACTGCAGAGGGCTGGGGCTGCTTTGAAGCGGCTTCTGCCCAATCTAGGGGGTCCAAACGCCTCCTGCCGGAGGCTCTACGCGGGGATCATGCGGTCCATGGCCCTTTACGGGGCACCGGTGTGGGCGCGTTCATTAAGGCTGCGACCAGCCCAGCGATTGAACGCGTCCCAAAGGGTCATGGCCATTAGGCTGGTCAGAGGATACCGCACGGTCTCCCGTGAGGCGGCGAGCCTCCTTGCCGGACTACCGCCATGGGATCTGGAGGCAAAAGTCCTCGCGCACATGTGGGAGTTGCGCGAGGAGGCGAAACGCCGGGGTGTAACTCCGCTGCCGCGAGAAATCACGGCACAGCGGACAGAGCTCCGGCGGGATCTCATGGCGGCATGGAGAGTGCGATTGTCGCAACCCAGCGCTGGGCACGCCACAATTGCGGCGGTAAGGCCCCTCTTTGAGGAGTGGCTAGAGAGGCGCCACGGCGTCCTCACCTTCCGCCTGACGCAGGTCCTCACCGGACACGGTTGTTTCGGGAGGTTCCTGTTCAGGATAAAGCGGGAGGAAACGCCCGGGTGTTACCATTGTGTGGATCGCCCGGAGGACACGGTGGAGCATACGGTGGAGGTCTGCCCGGCTTGGGCGGGGCACCGCCGTGTCCTCACGGAGGCGATCGGCAGCGGCGATCTCTCGCGTCCGGCCCTGGTTCAGGCCATGGTCCGGAGCGAGAGTGCATGGGAAGCCGTCACTTCCTTCTGCGAAGCAGTAATGCTCGCGAAGGAGGAGGCGGAGCGCGCGAGGGAAATGCAAGATGCGCGCCCTCGCGCCCCTAGTCGCCGCAGGAGACGCCCCGGGCGTCGGGAGTCGCGAGCCGACTTCCGGCCACCGTAGGCGCGGGCTTGCGGACGGTGGGCAATGGGTAGCTCGCCGTCCGAGTAGGACCAGGCCCGGGTCGACGGCGCGTTGTGTTCCACGCGCGCCTCAAAGAGATGTCAGCACCAACTGACGGGGTCCGTAAGGGCCAATGCCTGCCAGGGTTGCGAGTTTGTCCGAAAGGGATATCGCGGCCCCGGCGCACAGGCAACGGAAGGAACACGGGTGGGTTTTAGTCAGTAAAAGTCTGACACTCCCTCTCGCTCCGCCCAGAGCGGGAGGAGTCATTTGATGATTTCCCATCCAAAAAAAAAGGTCGATGCAGAACGTGCACCACCGGATCGATGCAGCTAAAGTATCGGCATAGGTGCACGGAAGAATAAGCCGCATAAGAAGTGGAGCATCAGAAGTTAAGTGCCCTTCCTTCCCCATTCTTAACTGCCTATGACATAGTATAATTTTAACAATAATTTTGCATGCCTGAATAAATTGGTGCAACACAGTGGACTGCGCATTCACTTGACATCTAGAAATGTATGATTATGTACTGTGTTGAGCAATAAATATTTCAATTTGAATTTGAATCTATCTACTTTCTAAATAATCATCAATTTCCTAGATCCCATTGAAAGGTGTGAAGAACGTGCCTTCTACTTGTGCAATAATTTACAATAAATTCGAGGTCAAAGATTCTTGATCAAACATAATTGTAGTCTACATAATTCATATAATATCAGTGTAATTCATTTTAAAATCATCATTCTTAATCCATATCAGCCACTTGGCACGAAACTTTCCAAATAATCATCATAAATTCCTATTTTAAAATATTTTTCATTAGTTTTTTCGTCTACCGACATTGTTTTTCTCATGCCAATCTAGGAAAAAATACCGTAACGTTCCCAATCAGTTTTTAATATTGTTCGCCGAACGTTCCAGATACCTCAGACCATCACGCTAGCACCATTGGTACGAGCAGAGCTTGCATTCCGTGTTTGGCAGCGTGGATCCGGTTTCCTGGTCGGCGGGTGACGTCGAATCGAGGGGCGTGAGATTCTTTTATTTAATTTACAAAATTATAATTTTTATGCTGAAACGTAGTTGAGTTACTTGTTTGATAGTTTAGTAATAAACTTTGCATTATTTTGCTTTGATTAAATTGCAGTTTTAAAAATGTCGGAAGAAGCCGATATAAAGAAATTACGCGAATTGACTGTCAGGCGTAGCTCAATTAAAGGTCAAATTACCAAGTTTAACAACTTTGTGGACAAATTATCGTCTTCGGACTCGTTAACAAATGTGGAAATAGCTGAATTAAAAATTAAACTTGGTAGATTTGAGCAGTTATCAGCTAAGTTTGATGAGTTGCAAAGTCAGATTGAAGTCTTAAATAGTGAAAGCCTGTCAGTAGAGCTTGAGGAGCGGGACAAAATTGAAGTTGATATGGTGAGTGGGCTTGCCATTGCAAAAGGTTTGTTCGACAGCTGTATGCAAACATGTAGTCATGACTGTCATGAGTCCCGAGCTGAATCGCGTGACTCTGGTATCAGGTTGCCACGTATACAAATTGCAAGGTTTGACGGTGCATATTTTAAGTGGCTCGAGTTCAGAGACTCTTTTTTGAGCTTGGTTGATCGTAATAAGCAACTCTCGCCGGTATATAAACATGGGCGCCGGCAGAAATAATTTCCAGGTGGTGCAGATTTTAGTTTTCTTACAATCTTTGCCGTATATGATTGTTAATAAAAAGATGAAATTTTAGTCTGAATGTTCGAGACATTTACAAATTTCTGACTATTCATTATGAATTTATTATATAGGTACCCAGTCGTCACGGCTCACACCTATTTGTTCACGACGATCGAAATTTAAAAATTCTAAGTTGGTGGGCCAGGAGTACCGGGATCGATATTAATCGATTTCCATTACTTCTCTGAACGCACCCTTTAAAGTACCGCTACTCCATACCAGATGGCACCAGCATAAATGGGATGAACTTAACAGAGAAAGCGCAATACAGTTTCTAAGCAGTGCGAAAGAGACCGACTCTTGTCAAAGTCAATCGCGAATGAACTAGAAAGATCATAAATGTGAAAGAGACATAGATTATAGATGACAGGGACAGAGCTACGTTCGAGAACGTGTGGGAATCTGGAACCTTCCTTACATTTTGATATATAAGGGGGCTAGGTCGCGTTCCGAGTCAGTCAGTTTCACAGAACATATATACTCTACGAGAAGAAGTTCGACTTAGAACAAAAAACGGAGAGACATTTTTGCTGTTCGCCATCTAGTGGGTGCCCAATAAATGTGTGAAGGCCGTGAATAGGGCGGGAAATTTGAAATATCAAAACTAGGTATAATTTTCTTTCTAGTTGTGCAATAGGAATGAATAATTATGTCAAATTAGCATTACCAAACAATATTACAATTGAAAAAAAATATGAACAATGTAATATATTACGCTAATTTGACATAACTTTCATTTCTATTGCCCAACCAGAAAGAAAAATAGATTTTCATTCATTTCCTACTTTCCTTTACTAAACATTTGCAATAAAAACAGGTTTTTATTTTTCAGTTTTTAGTTGTGGTACCTACCACACCCAAATTCGAATACCAGTACCTGCTATGTAAATAACAGTGACAGGAAGTTATCATCATATCATCCACATAAACCAAGTGGGGAAAAATACGTATTATTGAAGCTTACTCAAAAACTATCCAAGCAAAGTTAATAAAATTTATATGGGACCAATCCGGGAGCATACCCTTTCATACAAAAAAAGAATTTTTAAAATCGATCCACAATTGACGGAGAAATCGACGGACATACATAAAAAAACATACATACGCGTCGAACATATAACCTCCTCCTTTTTGGAAGTCGGTTAAAAACTCAGAAATTACAATCATTTTCTTTATTTATATACAGAGTTGATATGACAGAGGGGCATTAAATAACACTACGTATACTATACGTGTTTAGTATTAATTCGATACGGTATAAAAATAAAAAGCACCTAAAATGAGTTTTTTTTTTTTTCAAACAAACTAAATAGCTTACAAATCAGAGTAAAACGCAACCACCCTTTGAAAATAAATTTAACTAACCTACAGATACCTAGGTAACAGCGGCAACGTCGCGCGCGTCGGCGTGTGTTATCTCGTCAAAGCGGGCGGCGCCTCCGCTCGCGGCGGCTCCTCGGCTCGCGGCTTTTGACTTTTTGACTCCAAAACACTTTAATTACACACACACACACACACACAAACCCAAAGTTTAATTACGTGTCGTATCACAATAAAAGCAGTCGATCACAAAAAAAAACACTAACACTAAATAATAATAATCCCAAGTTACGTGTCCTGTCACAATAAAAAAAGAAATACTGTCTTAAACTTATTTAGTGTCCTATCACAATAACAAAACAAAATCCCAATTGTCAGCGCGCGAGTTCGACAAAACGGAAGCGGAGCAGGTGCTACCGTGTTACGTAACATCTTGTACGTTCCGAAAGGATAGCGTCGGCGCACTGAAAAAACCAGTTTTTAGAAGCCCCACTGCCCCAGCCCCACTTACCGATCGCAACCCCTGCCCCTCGATCGCTAGGATGCAATAGCAACACACTGACCTATTTCTATTTCTTTTACGCGTGGTGTTTTGCAGATGATTGTCCCTCTCGTAATGAAAATGCAAGTGTGTGTGTATTTATTGCTTCCTTGTTTGCATTGTCATCTTTTTAGCGAGAATATTTGGTTGTACTTGTGATTTGCGTCACAGCGGCAACCACGCATAGGTTATACTCAGATTTATCGTTTTAAGGTGCATGACCTATGCGTATAGACATAATCAGCTGTTAGGAAAGATACATCGTGTTCAAACGGGGCAAAAACTTAAAAAATCATTTGCGACTAAACTACTGCTCCTATTTAATTGATTTTTGGTACAGAGCTTGAAAATGGTACCTAGTATACTCAGTTTAAAGAAAAGCCCCTCTGTCGTATCAACTTTGTATATTCTAATAAATTATATTAAATTTTTAAACATTTCTAAAAAAATACATAAAAAACATTTAATTTTAGTGCGTTTAAATTACGTTTTAGGTAAGGTAATAGTATTATTATTAGTGACGGCCTGTTCTACTTCCTCACTAACCTATCACGTAAACTAATTTGATAGCACTTAAATTGTAGCCATCCCTTTCTTGTATTAGTTATTAGGCCGGAGAAATTTGGTTTGAACCCTGCATCAAATCCTAACAGCGATTTTTTTCTTGAATCGTGTTTTCAACTTAGCTCTTCAAAAAAAAAACAACAATATAAAAAACAAAAAAAACAAAACAATATAAAAAACATTAACATTTTACATGGCCACATCAAGGTAAAAAAAAACAAAAGGCGATTTTGTGAACAAAAACTGAAGCAAAATAGTTAATAGGAAAATTTTGTTTACATTATGAAAAACATTGTTAAAACTTTCAGAATTAAATATTTTCCTCAACGAAATATTTAAATAAAAATAAAACTACGACGTTTTTTAATTGTACTTCTATCAATACTGTTAACAGCGGTTTTTTTGCAATACATAACATCATACATAATCAGCCTATAATGTTTCCACTGCTGGGACGCAGGCCTCCTCTCTGTGAGAGTGCCACGCGGGCACAGTGCGGGTTGGTAAATGTCACATGACTTCAACTCTTCGTGTCCTATTTCATTAAACATTCTGTTTGTCACCGAAGCACAGGATTCCACATAATTTATAATATTTAAATGAGGATACTTTAAGCTCTGCTTTTCGGAATTGTATGAATAAATGTTCAACTAAACATTTTTCCTTGGAAATTAAAATGTTATCGCAGCTTGAGCAATCAAGTTTTTTAATTCAAAATCCACAAATATAATTAAGCAAATGCCTGAGCTTCATCATGTGATGGTGCAGCATTACACAAATTTTCAAGTTCCTCAGAGAAATCTGAGGAATATGAAAAATTCAGCATAGTTGAAATTGTATCATTTGTGCATAAATGTTCGTGGATTTGGTCAATAGCTCTTTGTAGTTATTAATTATCGTTTCGCAGTAATCGCTTTCACAATTTCCTGTACTTAGGTGAGCTAGATTGCTCAAGATATTGTATTGTATTATATTGATTATTGTATTGTATTGATTGCTTTTTTTCGGGGGTAGGTGTAGAAAAAGTTAACACGTAATTTGATAAGTCTAATATAATTTAAAATATTATTAAGTATTTATACTTGCTTTTGCATATTGTATTTATCGTTTATACTATTAAATAAGCAGTACTCACATTGGTGAAACATTCCATGTAACACAAACTCTTATACTACACCACCTACCAGCTTCTCACTAGTACTGTTAAAGTCACTTTGTTTCTGCACAATTCACCATGTCATCTCAACTTGATGATATCCAATCGGCCCAGAAGAACCTCGAGGAGTGCTTCTTTAAAAAGATGGGCGAGCTTGAGGCACAGATCCAAAGTGCTGGACCCGCGAAGGACACTGTAGCAAAGATTGCTGAAGAGTTCCGTTCATTTCGTGAACTTATGTTCGGCGTACTGGGACTTCTTAGGAAGCAGATCGTGGAGTGCTCCAGAGTGGTTGATGGGTTGGAGACAAGATCTCGTCGGAAAGCTCAAATTTTTACCGTTTTTGCTGAAGTGGACAAAGAGGATTGTAAGGCTCTTGTATTAGAAGTCCTGAAGAGCAAACTGGCCCTGCCTGACATCAATGCATCTTCTATCAAAGTGTGTCACAGACTTGGGGCGTCGAACAAAGGACCTAAAATCAGCAGACCTATATTGGTAAGGTTCTCCAATATTGACCAGAAATCCACTGTTTGGAAGGCAAAGTCTGCATTGAAGGGCTCCACGATTACAGTCAAGGAATTCTTGACCAGGACTAGGCAAACCGTATTCAGCAAGGCGCGCCTTCACTTCGGGATGCCGGCATGCTGGACTCAGGACGGGGTTATTGTCATCAGATCCCCCGATGGAACACGGCATAAGGTTTGTTCTTTAGAGGAACTCAGTCCCTTGTTGGATAAGTACCCTGGGAAGACCGGGGAATCATCTGCTGTTACAGGAGGCAAGCCTAATAGTGGAGTGCGTAGAAACTAAGTGTTTGCAACCTTTAGTGTTTACTTGTTTCTCCGACTTATCAGTTTTTCGTGCTTGGCGTCAGATCACGTAATTATTATAGTTATCATGCCTGTTTACTGTTTTGCCTCCCTTCACTATTTTAATATTATTTCTTATTTTCACCTCAAGACTATGTATAATAACAATTTGCTGGTAACTTTCTCAATTGTTTTGTGTTGTAAAAATAATAATTAGTTCGTCATTAGTTGTCACTGTCACCTGTCTGTCAATGTTGCGTTTTGCATTTGCTTGTATAATTTTGACATCCCATGTTCCTTGTCTCACGTTTTATTTTGTAAATTGCGTTCCGTTTTTGCCCACGTAATTCTGTCTTACTTTGTATCGTTTTGTTTTTCGCTTGTTTTTGTTGTTGTTATGTACTACTGTTTAATGTTGCAGGGATCTTTTGGCGCTTAAATAACTATGTAATGTTATCTCATATTTTGGAGGACATGACGCTTAGTTCTAATTGGTGGCGTAGTTCCGATATTGTTCATGCGCCAAAGGATCCATGTACAGCTGTACTGGTGCTGCTGGTGGGTGGTGCACTGATAGTGGTGTTGCACCTAAAGCAATTTTATTTGTATATTTTGTTATTTATATTATTTTTATTTGTATTTTATGTTAACTGATGATGATTCTTTTTACTCTGCTATAGACTCCTCTAGTTCATCCGCTAATGCAAGTTTTAACTCCTTAACTGAAACCCTTGGTGACTTTATGCATCGGACGTTCAGTCAACAGAAAGGTCATTTGTTCAATGTCTGTCATATAAACGCGCAAAGTGTGCCAAGTCACTACAGTGATCTGTTGGAGAGCTTTTCCGACGCCAATGTTCATGCCGTTCTGGTTTCTGAGAGTTGGTTTAAACCTCATCTTCTCTCCACTACCTACTCTCTGCCAGGTTTCATTCTTATCCGCAATGATAGAATTGGAAAGGGAGGTGGTGGAGTAGCTATCTATCTACGTAGCGATTTCCCCTTCAAAATCATTGCCTCATCTCCTTCACTTTACCATGCTTCCGCTGAGTATCTATTTTTAGAAGTCAACGTCAAAGGCATCAAGACCTTACTTGGTGTTGTCTATTGTCCACCTGCTGTTGACTACTTTTCAAATCTCGAATTGGCGCTGGAATCCGTAGGGTCAGAGTATGCACATTGCGTCATCATGGGCGATTTCAACACCAACCTTGTTCACCACACCCCTCGATCCCGTAAACTCCTTAACATCATCGAGTCCGTTAGTCTCCATGTACTTTCACTGCAACCTACCCATTTCAATATCTCCGGCGATGACACTTGGCTCGACCTAATCCTTACATCCACTCCCTCTCTTGTTTCCTCTCATAGTCAGTGTCCTGCTCCTGGTTTTTCCAATCACGACCTCATTTTCCTCTCGTATGTCCTAAAACCACCTAAACCTATGCCAAAAGTTCTGCATATGCGGTGTTTTGGGCGCATGGACGTTGAGAAACTTCGTCAGGATGCGTCAGACCTCAGTTGGGAACACCTGTCAGAGGCGACAGCTGTAGACGAGAAACTGCGTATTTTCGATCGGGCGGTCCTTGCTCTCTACGACAAACATGCTCCTGTTAAGAAGATTAAACTTCGGCGTCCTCCTGCTCCTTGGATGACTACAGGGGTTCGGATGGCGATGAGGCGCAGGGATCGGGCCTTTCGTAAATTTAAAAAGGATTGCTGTAAAGAAAATCGTAACTTTTTCAAAGCTGCTAGGAATCGGTGTAATCAGATGATACGCAACGCTAAACGCCGCCATATTCTCGAGAACATATCTTCTGCTTCACTGCTGATATCTGGAAGTTCCTTGGGACTCTTGGTATCGGTAGATCACGACATGTGGATTTTCCTAATACGATTGGTCTTGATGATATCAACCGTCACTACACAACCACTTCCCATTTGGATTCCCAAATATTGTCCCAGACGGTCGCTTTCATTACAGGCCTTGCTAGTCCTATTATAGAGCCATTTCACTTCTCTCCGGTAACCTTGGATGAAATCAAAAAGATCATCCTATCTATAAAATCTAAGGCTGTGGGCTATGACGGCATCAGTCGTAGTATGGTCGTTTGGATCCTCGATATCCTTCTCCCTCCGATTACCCACATCATCAACTTTTCACTTGATTCCGGAAAATTCCCTTCCCTGTGGCGTATGGCCTATGTCCGCCCACTCCCAAAAATTTCAAATCCCTCCCTTCCCAGCCACTTTCGGCCTATTGCCATTCTCCCATTCCTGTCTAAAGTGCTTGAGGCCTGCGTACACAAGCAGTTTACGGGGTTAGTTCACCGGAACAACCTTGTTAGCTACTTTCAGTCTGGATTCAGGCCTGGACACAGTACAGCCTCCGCTCTCCTTAAAGTGACTGGTGACATTAGAGAAGCGATGGAGGATACCAAGGTTACCGTTTTGGTATTAATTGATTTCTCCAATGCCTTTAATGCCGTCAGCCATGATATTCTCCTTTCCATCCTTTCTCATCTTATGGTTTCACCCGAGGCCCTGGAATGGTTCTTTTCTTATCTTCGGGGAAGTCGGCAATCGGTTCGCGTTGATGAGAGCTCGTCGAGTTGGCGTGATCTGGATGCTGGTGTTCCACAAGGCGGTATTCTTTCTCCATTGTTATTCTCTATCTTCATTAATTTTATAACTCACTGTCTTCGGTGTTCGTATCACCTTTATGCTGATGGTTTTCAATTGTATACAGCTGGGCGGGTAGAATGTTTGTCGGACGCTATAACAGATGTAAACCGGGACTTGAATTCTATCAAAAAGTGGTCTGATAGTTTTGGGGTGTCAGTAAACCCCTCAAAGTGTCAGGCCATTGTAATTGGAAGCTCGCGCATGATGGGTAGGGTGGCACTAAGCGCTCTTCCTCCTATTATTTTTAATGGTACCGTCATACCCATTACCTCTACGGTGAAAAATCTCGGTTTGCATCTTGACTCGACACTGGGCTAGCAACGCCAGGTATCTAGTGTTAGTCAAAGGGTCAACGGTACTCTGCGATCCCTGTATCGTCTGAGAAACTTTTTGCCCGCTAAGACCAAAACTATGCTTGTGCAGACTTTGATTTTCCCTATCATCGACTATGGTGACGTGTGCTACTTTGACTTGAAAGCGGTTTTGCTTGATAAGCTCGATAGACTGCTCAACTATGGTATCCGGTTCATATTAAATTTAAGCAAATATGACCATGTGTCGAGTTACAGGTCCGAGCTCAAATGGATGTCTATTCGCCAAAGAAGAAGTTTACGCGCTTTGACCACTCTTTTCTCCCTTCTGAACTCACCCACCCCTCCTTCTTATCTTATGTCTCACTTCCAATATCTATGTTCTTCACACGCTAAGAATCTGCGTTCTTCCAACAATCTTCTTCTACTCTGCCCTTTTCATACTTCTGACTTTGTTCATTCTTCCTTTCATATTCAGTCCATTCTTCTCTGGAATGCGCTTCCTCTTGATATCAAGACGGCCACTAGTCGGTATGCATTTAAGCGGAAATTGCAGAGTTATTTTCAAAACAAATAGTATATAGTCATCTCAACTACCTCATTTCCTTTGAATTTGCATCCTTATATATATATATATATATATATATGTATGTGATGTAGGTATATATTATAGCAAATATGTATGTACGTGTATCATAAATCTATAAACTACATATTATGTACGTGAGTACCTATTTTATTTATAATTCATTGTTGTCTTTTTAATATTTTTTATTATTATTATTATCTCCTGTAATTCGGAGCACCTGCCATCTTATCTCTTCACCACCCTTGGTTGACTGGTAGAGAATGCCTAAGGCATTAAGTCCGCCTTTGTACATTATTGTGTGTACGAAGTTTAAATAAATAAATAAATAAGATAGATATTTTTTTAAGTATTAAAAAATAATTGCATTTCCTTAAATAACTGGAGATGTGGTGTGGCTGACTTTAAATTTGTCGCATGTATTTTCCCGCGGCGCAAATCTGAGCAGTCGCTGTTGATAGAATCACATAGTTTGTCCATATTTGATGACACCTGCAGTTACAGCTGCTTCTGAAGTCAGTGTTCCTGAAAATGTAAGTGAACATGTATTTAACTAGGTCATTATTGCTTAACGAATAATTAAAAACCGGCCAAGTGCCAGTCGGACTCGCACGCGAATGGTTCCTGTACCACCGTACAATATTTAGCAAATAAATGAAAATAATAAACGAAGAATGTTGTACTTTACAAAGTTATTTTTTTGCAGTTGCAGAAAATCACCCATATTTAAATAAAATACCTTATGAATCGGCATTTTTTTATAAACAGTTGTTGTTGCAGTTCTTGATTATAAACAGTATATGGTACATGATGTACAGAAGTTTCAAATTCTTAACTTATTTAGTTGTTGAGATAGAGCTCATACAAAAATGGTCTAAAACTGAAAACATTTACGGCCCCCTATTGCTTCATTATTGGAGATTTAAAAAAAAAAAGGTTCTCTACTCGATGAGCTCTAGACACATGCCAGGGATATAATATTTTTTTTCAAAATCAAAAGTTTATTGAATGGGGCCCCACTTTAACTTTTTACTATTTGTTGTTATAGCGGCAATAGAAATACATAATCTGTGAAATTTTCAACTGTCTATTACTGTATTACATTTCACGAGATACTGCTCGCTGACAGACAGACAGACGGATGGACGGACAGATGAGGCTTAGTAATAGGGTTCTGTTTGGCACCCTTCGGGTACGGAGCTCTAAAAAACAGAGTTCTGTTAATAGGTTGAAATAATATTATTAAAAATATACGTACCTTCTGAAATTTTTGCCAGCAACCCAGCAGCAACTGTATGGCTCAAGGTTTGTGCCGCCAATTTAACCTTAATTTTTTGCTTGCTGTTAGGATTGAGGTGTTCTAATCTTAAGCCGGGGGCAAAAACAAAATTGGGGTTCTGATAGTCCAGTTCATAAAAAGTTTTTATATGGCTCCATTTTGCAACACCTAAAATAAACAAGGTAATGTAATATATGCATCACAAATGAAGTGTACTAGGTATATATCTACTAAATGAGAACACTTCTTATACTATTCTTAGTTCGTACCTATTCCACTTTTGTTGTTTGATATTATTTGTGTAGTGCAATGAATATCATATTTCATAAATAAATTTCTGAAACACTTTAGAAGATGAGGCGAATCATACATACTAATAATCTCTATATTATCAATAGTAATGGAGGGTTTTTCAACAGTGGCACCCAAGATGGACAAAGCTCGTCGATTTACCCCTTCCATATCGCAAACTGTTGCCGCTATGCTACGACCCGCTTCACGACATTCACGTATAATCTGAAAAAAAAAAAAAATACAATTAAATATCACATGCTTATTTAATTTAATTTGTGGAAAATGTCTTGACTTATGTATTGTTTAAATCCAGTATCTAAAATTATTATTTAACATCTATATGTTTCAAATTACATTGTCTAAATACGTTATCTGTGTACGAATTACTTATTCCAAATAACATATTTTTTTAATGTATTTAAAAGTGTTGTCCCTAATTTCGGGACAGATGTCCCGGAAAAAATTTAGTCCTAAGGAAGTCTCGTCTCAGTTCTCGTCTCTCTTCGAAGTTTAGGCAAATAGGCACTACCTATTCCTATCACTGGTAATAAGTCACAGGCTGCTTCATCTTTTTTTTTCGAATGCCTTTTAACATGAATACTAGAGCATGCGATGCTTCTGCCTTGAAGTCCATGGTCTTGCAATCCTTGTACTATATCTGTCTTTCGATTATACATTATATTTTTTCTTATTGACATTTCATCAAACATGACAATGGATTCATTGTCGAATGCAGCTTGAAGTTCTACTGTTCTTTTTAGTACGAAGAAAATACATTTTTGACTTCCACTTCGAGGGAGAAATGACTCAAAAGAAATCTTAAAGTAGATTGAGATGATGATGATGTTTTGATTGTTGATTGGTTGAAAAAAAAAACAGCTGTTTCATAGAAAAGTGTAATACCTACGCGGTCAAAATGTATGGAGCAGCTGTTTTTTTTTTAAATAACCGACGTAAAATTTCAACGCAGGGGGGTTCAGAATCATGTACTGAAGCCATGGTAACCGGCTTCGCGTCGATGTCCCTGACACCCCGTATAGGTAATGTACGGGAGCAGTAAGGGGTTTTAAGAAATTCGACTTTTTTATATAGAAAGGTACACCAACAGCTTCTGTATAAGGGGGTAAAAAGGGAGGATTTTGTTTGTATGAAAAATCTTATTCCTTGAGTTAATAAATTTGAATCTTGGCACGAATACTAATCTAAGGAAATTATAGTTTGTCATTTTTTGTTTTTTTAAATTAGTTACAAATTGTTATGTTCCCAGATAAATGTTAAAAGTAAACCTAACAAAATGCATGCAATGGCTGGCAAGAATTCATGATATATAATCATTAGACGTTGTTCACAATTTCTGAGCAGTAACCTAACATAAAATACTAGGCGTACATACATATTATTATTATTCTGTTAGTTTTTAAATTATGTATATACGGTTTCACGATAGGATTCAATCATTATGTTTAGCTACTAATAGGATTTGGATGAGGCAGACAGATATTTAAAACCTGAATTAACACCTAGGAGACTTTTCGCTAGGAGGCTGCGTGGGAAGCGTAGCGCCGCGGCTAGGCTCCGCGCCCCGAAGTCCGCAGCTGTAGTGATCACACTACAGCCGGAAGCGGAGAAGAAGGGCGTGACCTACCGTCAGGTGCTCGCCAAGGCGTGGGCGGCAGTGAACCTGGAAGGGATCGGCGTCGCCGATGGCTTCCGAATGAAGGTCACTGCGACGGGGGCTCAGATGCTGGAGATCCCCGGTGCGGCTAGCGGCCCGACCGCTGTCGCCCTGGCCGAAAGGCTCAGGGCGTCCTACAATGCGGAGGAGGCCTGAGTCTCCAGGCCCACCAAGTGCACTGACATGCGCATCCTGGGCCTGGACGACTGCGTGACGGCGGCGGACGTAGTGGCCGCCGTGGCTAGGACTGGAGGGTGCTCTGCCGAGCTCTGCTGTGTGTCATCACCGGACAGGCCTGCCGACATCAACGACGAGGCGGAGTGGTTCCGGGAGGCCATGTCCGTAATATGTGACGTGGCAATGCCCCGGGTCCAGCCCAGACGTGCTCAGCGCCAGGTGTACTGGTGGTCGCGTGAGCGACAATCGTCGAAAGGATCCGGCAACTGGGACTCGAGGTGGCCTTGCACAAGTCTGAGGCCATGTCTTTCTATGGTCCTCGGAACGCGCCACTGTCGGGTTCCCAGATAACGGCGGGAGGGGTTCACATCAGTGTCGAGTCGACGATGAAGTTGTAGCGTTGTGAGGGAACTTAGGTGCAAGTAGTCGAGTGATAAAATATCAAAATTAGTGAGTTCCTAGTCACATCACTAAAAACGGGGAACAACACTATCCTTCCGGAGACGCTCGGTCATTTCGTTTCCGCTGGCAAGGACGACAACAGTTGTTCCCTGACCCTCAGAATCCTATGTGCCCCGACCTAGGGTGAGTTCCACATTAGCTTGGTAATTATACCTGATCCTCTGCGCTGGATAATCTATATTGATTTTATAACCTATAAAGTATCTAATTCCGTGTGTCAATGTCGGACACGCGGCTACGATTCATCCAGCGCACAGGAGATTGTAATATGTATGTATTGCTACTGCATCAAATTCAAATTCAAATTCAAATTCAAAAGTCATTTATTCAAACTAGGCTGAGAATCAGCACTTTTCGAACGTCAAAATTACATAAGACAGTCCCCCAAAACGCCCACCCTTCACCACTTCCTAGTGCATTAGCTGGGAAGAAGAAGTGGCGCAACAAACTCCCCAGCAGCTGTCTGTTCAGTTAGAAGAACAAATCAAGATGGTGTAGTGCCTGACTGTGTTATTCTAAGTGATTAGTGAACCATCATACTTTGTGTTTATGCACGCGTGTTCACATACTTAACCTAAGTTAGCATTTGCTTATGTGCCACGCTATGCCATACTCTCTCTGCCTGTAAACCGCTGCGATGTGCTGAGCTTTCACCTACCCTACTCCCCATACCGTTCCTTGGTCGCTAAATGGGGAAGAAGCTGGCACATCGCATGCGGCCTGCCGCTATCCGCACCGCATCTAACATGCGCTCTCTAACGCGCCTTCCAGGGTTCTCCGTACGGGCTGAGGGCAGGACCCCTCACCTAATCCTGCACTACCTGCGCACGCTATGGAGGCCTGCCCTACCTGCGGCCTACCGCCGTAACCTACCTGCGGCCTACCGCCGCAAGCTACCTGCGGCCTACCGCCGTAAACTACCTGCGGCCTACCATCGCCAGCTACCTGCGCGAGCCTGTGGTGACAGGCCACCGCGCGCCACCGACGACACTACCTGTCGGTCTTAGGAAGGCCGTCCGGCCTCCTACTAAGCCTGTGCTGAGCAGGCCCTCACATCTGCCATGTGCTGCCAAGGACGGTACCCTTCCTATTTATAAGTGTGCGAGTGCTCAAGACTCAGTGTTTAGGACCTTACCCACGACCTAGCCGTGTCTACCTGTCTACCAATAAATATATGTATATACCTAATCCTGCTGTTTACTTCTACTATCTACCTATCTATCCGTTAACGGCCTGCGCAGCCTACCCTGCGCAGCCCAAGTCGTTACAAAGTACCTGGGACTCGTCCTCGACAGCCGGTGGAACTTCGTGGAGCACTGCCGACGTTTGACAGAGCTCCGGCGGGATCTCATGGCGGCATGGAGAGTGCGATTGTCGCAACCCAGCGCTGGGCACGCCACAATTGCGGCGATAAGTTCCCTCTTTGAGGAGTGGCTAGAGAGGCGTCACGGCGTCCTTACCTTCCGCCTGACGCAGGTCCTCACCGGACACGGTTGTTTCGGGAGGTTCCTATTCAGAATCAAGCGGGAGGAAACGCCCGGGTGTTACCATTGTGTGGATCGCCCGGAGGACACGGTGGAGCATACGGTGGAGGTCTGCCCGGCTTGGGCGGGGCACCGCCGTGTCCTCACGGAGGCGATCGGCGGCGGCGATCTCTCGCGTCCGGCCCTGGTTCAGGCCATGGTTCGGAGCGAGAGTGCATGGGAGGCCGTCACCTCCTTCTGCGAAGCAGTTATGCTCGCGAAGGAGGAGGCGGAGCGCGCGAGGGAGATGCAAGCTGCACGCCCTCGCGCCCCTTTTCACCGCAGGAGACGCCCCGGGCATCGGGAGTCACGAGCCGACTTCCGGCCACCGTAGGCGCGGGCCTGCGGACGGTGAGCGATGGGCAGCTCGCCGTCCGATAGGGACCAGGCCCGGGTCGACGGCGCGTTGTGTTCCACGCGCGCCTCAAAGAGATGTCAGCACCAACTGACGGGGTCCGTAAGGACCAATGCCGGTCGGTAGTACGTTTTCGTGGATAATTTCCGATTACCACGCGAGCGAAGCCGCGGGAAAAAGCTAATATACATTATACAAATAAATAAAATTTAAGTGTCTGTTTGTAATGTCAAATAACAGCTTTGACTAAACGCATATAGAAGTATATACGGAAGACAGCAAAAACACAATTTAAAAAAAAATATGTCTTTACGTCCATGTGTTTGTTCCGGCTAATCTCAGAAACTGCTGAACCGATTTTGGCGGGACTTTCACTGGCAGATACCAGATGTTATAAGGAGTAACTACTTTTGTTTTAGAAAAAGAATTAGGGTTCCGCGCAAAAAATTAAAACCCATGAAATCTGTATCTATACAAATAAATAAAATTGAGGTATCTTTTTGTAATGTCGAAATAACAGCTTTTTACTAAATGCATATGAAAGTATATACTGTACATACAAGAAAAACACAATATTATTATTTTTTGTCTGTCTGTGCAACAAAAACAATATTTTTTTTTTGTTCTTTCTGTTTGTTCCAGCTAATCTCCAAAACCTTTCACTGCCAGCTATACAAATAAATTAAATTAAATTACGGAATTCCACGCGCACGAAGTCGCGTTGTTACCCGCGACTTCGTGCGCGTTTTTGGAGTTTTAGGTTGCCTTACATTTGTTGGTGTCTGAGATGGAGGGTTAATTTCACTCAGCACTTTATTTTCTTCAAATGAAGCATGTACCATATGCGAAGTCCCAGGTAGAGGTTCAAGTGTTAGTTTGTTTAAGTTTGGCACTGGTTTTGGTTTCAAAACTTGCACCTGACAATATGATGGACCTGGTTGAGGTTCAGTCTGAAATTTAAATAAAAATATTGTTGTAGTATATTGTCACGATTATGAACCCACCGAGAGACTCTTACAAGTCATTTCATAAAAAGCAGCTCGACATGTCCTTCCTACACGACATTAGAAGACCAGTTTGGAGTTTCACACTCACTACACACCCACACCCACACACCCTACTTTGCTGTCTAATCTAATTAATTATTTGTTTTTTTAAAAACTTTTATTTAACTTCACTTGTTAGTTTTAAATTTGTTTTTATCTTTCTTCCCAACATTAACATCTGTTATTATGTTTGTATACTGTGACATGTCCGGGTAGTTTGGAGGCCTGCAGACCTGTAAACACAGGTATTCCTAGTACAGGCTCCAGTCTCCACAACATCAATGTATTTTTGTATACACATTTATGTACTGTACTGAGTGTTCATTATGTGGTAGAGAGAATAAACGTTTTTATTATTATTTTTATTATATACTATATACAAATAAATAAAAGTGAAGTGTCTGTTAATAATGTCAAAATAACAGCTTTTTACTACATGCATATGAAAGTATATACGGTACATACAAGAAAAACACAATATTATTATTTTTTGTCTGTCTGTCCGTTTGTTTGTTCCGCCTAATCTGCGAAAACTTTCACTGCCAGCTATAAAAAAAAACAGCCTATTATTGTCCCACTGCAGGGCAAAGGCCTCTTCTCATACAGAGAAGGCACGAGCTTTGATCACCACGTTTGCTCAAGACGGGTTGGCGATTTCAGACTTATATTAACTATAAGTCCAGGTTTCCTCACGATGTTTATCCTTCACTGATGTCAGTAATGTTCGAGATAAACTCAGAAAATACATATACAACATGTAACGTAATTAACGCACACCCTCAAACACCCCAATTAGAATATTATGTTATAATCATAATACATACACTGAATTTTTAATTTAACATGTATATGCATTGTTATTTACTAAATTAGTTATACCAATTCTTGGAGAACTTTTTAGTCATACTATTACGCACGCAACGCACACAGTCGCACAAGCAGTTATCGCGCCGCTCGACTCGACACAACATAACGAAACTACGGAAAAAGCCGACAATACACGATTGTTTACGTTGACGAAATATTATGAAACCAATTATATTTTATTAAAATATCATTGTATGAAACATTAACCGACGACGTCCGAGAAAAGAATTGTTTATTTACGATCTATGTCTAGTAAACATTATGATTGCATCTTTCCATCACACTTTTCAGGCTTTGGACCGTCGAATCTGAATAATTTCGTTTATTGAATATGATACAATGCCAATCGGTAATAAACTGCTGAAAATAAGAGGCGATACGACAACATTATTCAGAGACGGCGTGTTTAAAAGATTGAATCAAAATATTTACAGTAATTTAACAAAAATCAAATAACTTACATATTACTGATTGCCTAAACACTCATACGACGTTGTCTTTTTAACACACTTTCAAAATGTCCAGCACCTTGTTCAATACATTTTAATGATCGTTTTCTTAATTGATGTTTTAATTTAGAAAGCACTTCAGTGTCATTTCTCACTATTTCAAAAGCGTTCACTATCCTATTTTTTAGGTCCTCGGCACTTGTTGTATCATTAAAATAAACTAACGATTTAATTCGTCCCCACAAAAAAAAGTCAAGAGGCGTCAAATCAGCTGATCTGGGGGGCCACTGGACAGGGCCGCCGAAACCGATCCAGCGCTCTCCAAACTCTTCATCAAGGTGCTGCCGAACACTTCTAGTGAAATGGGCAGGGGCACCATCGTGTTGGTAGAATACCTCTTGTAAATTATGAGGAATGTCTTCTAGCAGCGTAGGTAGAGTTTCTCGTAAAAACAGTAAAATATGCGTCTCCTGTTAATCTTTGTAAGAAGACTGGCCCCAGTATGTGTGTACCAATGATACCGGCCCAGACGTTAACTGAGAAACGGTGTTGGAAGGAATCCACTCTGCATGCGTGAGGATTTTCGTGCATCCACAAATGTGTGTTATGTTGATTGTACATCCCCACGCGTGTGAATGTACTTTCGTCTGTCCAAATTATGTTCCGCTGCCAATTTTCTAATAACCAGCGGCTGAACTGCAAACGTGGTACGTAATCGTTTGGAGTCAACTCCTGGCATCTTCTGAGGTGGAATGGGTGTTCTTTATCACCACGAAGTGTTCTCCACACATGCATATGACTACATTCAAAGTGTGGCGCTGCTTCTCGGGTACTGGCATGGGGATTCTCATCGAAATAGTCCAGGATTTCATTTTGAAGACGAGTACGTGTACGCACGTTGGCTCCCCTATCGATGGCTGTGTTTGGACGGAACGTGCCGTGGTCGCGAAGTCGCTGAGTAGCAGCTAACATTGTCCTGCGGGCCACTCTTGTACCATACCTTTGGTTAAACGTTCTGCAAGCTACAGCCACATTATCACCACACATTGCCAAAGTCCTCACCATTTCGGTATACTGAACATTAGTGTATTGGAAAGACATTGCACGCGAAAGAATATTTGATAACACTACGTAACTTCTTTCCACTAATATTGCCCGCGCGTGACTAATGTTTACATTTATGTTAGCTTTCATCGTAGCCGCGCAAGCGGTGGTACATTGTGGCTATCTCGCTCTATCCTGGGCTTTTAGTTTGCAGGAGAAAGGGAACGAAAGTAAGTAGGTGGTTTATCGGTGTCCTTTGTCCAGTTCCTGTTAGTGTGTGCGTGCGGTCAAATCGCTAAGTTTACAATGCATTTGTAAAGACCTTAACGTTTTTGGAATAAGGTTTATTTTTCTTTATTTTGTATTGAATGATGGAATTTGTATGAATACAAATAAAACTGCGATTTTAAGTCTTATTACTTTGAAAAAAAGTCTTATTACTTTGATTTACGGTCCATTTCAATTTGTTTTGACTGTACAGCGTTAATATGACAATAATTTCCGTAGTTTTAATTATTTTTGGGATAAAAAATTACCTATATTAAAAATTATATAAATCGATTCAGTAAACGATTCTGAACAAACTATTTTCAGGATGTGCGTTAATTAAGTTACATGTTGTATACATGAACTGACAGCTGTTTGTTTTGCGATGACTAGTAATGACGAGGTTCGGTTATTATAATAAACTAGCTGCACCCCGCGGTTTCACCCGCATGACTCTCGATTCCGTGGGGATATCGGGATAAAAGGTATCCTATGTCCTTCTCCAGGTCATGGTCTACCTATGTGCCTAATTTCATCCAAATCTGTTCAGCCGTTTTAGCGTGAGAGCGTAACAAACAAACAAACAAACTTACTTTCGAATTTATAATATTAGTTAGGATGGTGCAGAAAACACGCAAGCCGGTGTTTCGCGTACATAACTAGTGAGAAAGGAAAAGTTTAAAGTGGGAAGTTATTGCAAGTGTTAGTATGTTTCATGCAATTTTCTTTCCATATTTTCCGACATCAATCAAATTCTCCTTGAATTTGATTGAGGACCAATTTTCTTTCTATACAATATTCCTATTCCTATTTTCAAAAAGAAATATGTTTAGAATATATTAAGTTATCTTTTGATCCAGTTATCGTCTTCATCTGTCTGTCTATCATCAGAACTACATAAGTATGTGTGCGAAATTTCAACAGAATCGGTTAACAGTTGAAAATTCAGTAAGTGAAAAATCAAGCAACCACAATTTTTTTCTCTTCGGGTGGATTTTAGTTTTCAATTTTACATGGGACCAACTTCGAGGTATTCCCAATTATACAAGAATCGTTCAAATCGGACTACACTGTAAAAAGTGGTCATACATAAAAATAAAAATAAATTATTTAAGCGCGTCGACTTGAGAACCTCCTCCTTTTTTTCGCCGGTTAAAAGACAGCACTGGCGACAGACGTTTGCAAAAGTTATCTTATAAGGGTGGTGATTAAAAAACTATGAATAAAAAACATTTTACTTACAACAGTTGAGTTTGGTGTCTGTATAATATCAATAGTTGAACTAGTTGCATTTAAAGTTCTCGATATACTAAAACAGACAAAACCCACCAGAATTAGTGGAAGAAATAAAAATGTAATGATATGAATGTGTTGCAAGTTTCTTCCTTATTAAAGAAGCTAAAAAAAGGTTATTCATGTTATCTTATAGTGATTAATCATAAGTTGCTGTGCTAATGTTATTATCAACATTAAAATACCCAAGTAGAACTGACATGTCTTAAAAAGGCATAGTAGATATCTTCAAGACAATAACTCCGAATTTTAATTCAATATTTATATATATTTTGTTTTGTGATTCATTGTAAAATTACGTTTGATCAAAAAAAGCCTAAAGTAATGGTCTCTGAAGGAGTAAGCGCGAAAACCAAACCCAATAACATATCAAAAACAAGCCTAAGTGACGAAAAACAGAATTGATTACTAAAATGTTTATATTTTACTTAGTTTATAATGAAGTTAAATCCTTATTATCTAAACTAAGTATGTGTAAAGACAATATGGTTTTAGTAAGTCAGAGTTAGGGACAAATTAAGTGATTTGGCTTCATATAGATTTAAAACTTTCTTCATAATTCAATTAAGTATTAACTTGTTCTTTCAAAATTCTGTGTTCAGAATACACGAGTACATGACTGCTTGAGTAGCATTTTTATCATGGACATACCTAAGACTAAGTTTATGATGAATGGATTTTGAAATTCTAAGTAAACTTAAGCAGCCCTGAAGCCATATTTGAAAAGCTATTTTGAATTCTAGGACGAGTTGAATTTATAAATACACTCTTTATAGCTTATCTTAGCCAAATCAAAGTTACGACATTTTAAAGACATCCATATTAAATTCATGATTACTTATTAGCCTAGGCTCAGCTAGATTTTAATTCAAATAAAGTATTTTCTTGGTACTCCTTAATAACAAAGAGAACTTACATCAGATGAATCAATTAAATCAGATGCTCTTGAGGTTCCAGGCTGTTGACTGGTTCCAGTATAAGCAATGGACTTCTCAACTTGAGAGCTGTGTATGATGTGGTGGAGAGTTCAGACGGAATGGCGTATCTATGTAGCTTTTTCTTTTGCAAATGTTCTTGAACAAATGCACTTTCGGGAAAATGCTTGCAACAAAGCATTTTATGGATTACAAACAGGCTTCTCTGAAATTCCATAGAATTCCAGTTCTCCTCTTGGTAACAAAACTGCGCCCATGCTAATAACCTGAAAACATGATTTCAGGGTTGAATTTGTTAATCAACAACAGAATGATAGGCTCCACTGTACTTCACTACCCGCGCGTGCGAAGCTTCAATTTTTTTTTGGGTATAGATGTCTTCATGTAAAACGCTTTTGCAACATATCACACTGCGCAAACGCCTAGTTTTTGAGAAAAAAAATCCTAAAGCAGTGTTGCCGCAACTGAGTTCCCAAAAGTACATATCCAGCGCTGAAAAGGTACATTTTGGGTTCAAAAGGTACATAAGCAATGCTTTTACTAAAATCATTCACTACTGCATCTTTCGCTCTCTCGCAATGAATGCGAGACAGGGAGAGACTGCCTGCTCGCCAGCAGTTCTATTTTTTGGATTCTACCTATGTAGGTGTGATAAAACTTATCTTATATTATCCCCGCAGTTTTATGATAGGTACTCATTGAATTGTTTCTCGTGGTTAATTCAAAATGTACCTATCAAAACTTATCCGCTTTGCAAACAAATGCGCCCTTTTTTTTTTTTTGGGTGGAAATTTGTCAAATAACTTCTCCCGCTCTGGGCGGAGCGGGAGGGCGTGTCAGACTTCTACTGACTATAAAATCCACCCGTGTTCCTTCCATTGCCTGTGTGCCGGGGCCACGATATCCCTTTCGGACAAACTCGTAACCCTGGCAGGCATTGGCCCTAACGGCCCCGTCAGTTGGTGCTGACATCTCTTTGAGGCGCGCGTGGAACACAACGCGCTGTTGACCCGGGTCTGGTCCTTATCGAACGGCGAGCTACCCATCGCTCACCGTCCGCAAGCGCGCGCCTACGGTGGCCGGAAGTCGGTTTGCGACTCCCGAAGCCAGGGCGTCTCCTGCGACGGCTAGGGGTGCGAGGGCGCGAATTTTGCCTCTCCCTCGCGCGTTCAGCCTCCTCCTTCGCGAGCATTACTGCTTCGCAGAAGGAAGTAACGGCCTCCCATGCACTCTCGCTCCGAACCATGGTCTGAACCAGGGCCGGACGTGAGAGATCGCCGCCGCCGATTGCCTCTGTGAGGACACGGCGGTGCTCCGCCCAAGCCGGGCAGACCTCCACCGTATGCTCCACCGTGTCCTCCGGGCGTTCCACACAGTGGTGCCACCCGGGCGTTTCCTTCCGCCTTATGCGGAACAGGAACCCCCCGAAACAACCGTGTCCGGTGAGAACCTGCGTCATGCGGAAGGTGAGGACGCCGTGGCGCCCCTCAAGACACTCCTCAAAGAGGGGTCTTATCGCCACAATTGTGGCGTGCCCAAACAAGCGCGCCCTGTGTGTAGAGTAGTGTTCTGTGTCTGTCTTAACTTGGTGAGCGATACACTAAAAAGGGTCTATTCTATCCAAAAAAAAATAGCTACTATAAAAAAGTGACGGGTGTTGAAGTACAGTGGTTCCGAATGATAATACCGCCTGAGATTGGTACTAAACTTTGGATTATATTATACATACCGCTTGTTGGAAGGTGCTGGTTTCGGAAAACGATGCAAAGACCAGTGCCGAATAATGTCCTGTGATGCATTGCATTTTGCATATTTTCGGTTATTGATAATGTTTCCCGTATGCGGAGTTTCGATGCAAAGGCGGAAAATACTCAACTCGATCCACTTTGAATGAAAAATCACACGAAATACAGGAAAAACGGCAAAAAATGCAAACTAAAACACAATTTGAAAAAATAAAAACCTCAACGCCATCAACGTCAACGTCATCAGTGATATTAGTGGTATGTTAAAAGTAATTTTTTAGTCTGGTATTCCAGCTTCCGGTTTTTTTTTTTTACTCTAGCCACACTTTTAAAAACCCTGGTAGGTATGTCGCTGATTCGACGTAAGAGTCGACACCCCCTGGTCAGTTTTCGATTGAAGTTCGAACAGTTCGTTCCGAGTGGTCAAATCGCGAGTAGTAATAGTTCCCGCCATATTCGTTTCCATAGATTAGTGTTTTTTGTGTTTTTATAGTGTTGCCGTATTTTAATTTCGAAAATATATAGATAATTCATGCAGTCCAAATAATCCAATAGATCAAGAATGATTGCTTGATTATATGTGCAAGAGCGAGCTAATTAGTCAGTGTCAGTGCGCGCCGTAATTAATTAATCAGTGCAAGCAAGCAGTGACAAGTGAGCTAACGTGTGTTTCTTTTCTTTATAATTTTTAATATGAGTGACATAAGGCGATTTTTGTGCAAGAGAAAAAAGATGGAAAATGAACAGTTTAATGCTAAAGATTGTCCAAGTACTTCGGCACAGCAAAGTACTAGTAAAACTGAATTAACAACACAACAAACTTCAGTTAATATTTATGATATGGGTTTATATCTGGATTCTAACGTACCTATCAGTGATGAAATAAGGTTTAAAGTGCTCGAAACACCGTGGAAACCTCCGCAAGATTATGATTTCAAGCAGGACATCGATCATAAAAACCAAACACAACAACGTGCATTTCGCCACGAGTGGCTCACAGCATACCCTTGGTTAGCCTATTCTGTTCAGGCTAAAGGACCACTTTGCCGTACACGTGTATTATTTCCCGCACAAATTCATCGAGGCAGTACTCAGGGGCCATTTATTCGTTCGGCCATGCAAAAAATATCAAAAATTTCATGAGTGTGCGAAATCTCATGCAAATAGCCAGTGGCATCGTGAATCGGTTATACGTTCTAAAAATTTTCTGGAAATCATGCAACAAAGAAAAAAAAAGACGTTTATGAACAGATAGATACTGAATATCACAGGGAAATTTCAGAAAACAGAAAAAAACTTCAACCCATTATATCTTCGGTCTTATTTTGTGCTACGCATGATTTACCCCTTCGAGGAAAAACAGAAGATGGGTCAGTTTTCAAAGACTTACTACATTTCCGAGTTGAGGCAGGAGATACGGTTTTAAAAGACCACTTTGCAACTGGTTCGAAAAATGCCCTCTATGTATCCCATCAAATACAAAACGAAATTATTGAAACCTGTGCTGATGTTCTTCGTGAAACCATTACTGATGAAGCAAAAGAAGCGGCATACTTTTCAGTCTTGGCTGACGAGACAGCGGATATAAGCGGGACTGAACAGCTTTCAATGGGCATAAGATACGTCAAGTTTGACCAAACGAAACACAGTTACGTAATACTTGAAGAATTTTTGGGGTACAGACCACTTCAGATGCTGCATCGATTTCTGAAGTTATAATATCTTTTTTGACATCATGTGGTTTAGATCTCAACAAAATGGTTGGGCAAGGGTATGATGGTTGGGGTGCATGTTGAGAAGCCTCCCCGTGGCGCACCCTGGGCAACGTCGGCTCCAAGTGCCCACCAGGTTTTGGTGGACACTTGGGGCTGGCGGCGAATTTTCAACAAACGGGGAAGGGTCATGGTTCCAATCTCATGGTCATGGTCAGGTCATGGGGCTACAGTAGGTCGTACGTCTACTCCCCCCTCTGCTTACAGAGGGAGGTGAGTTGGCGTACATTAGGGAGTCCCAATCCCAAGGTCTAGCGTGCCGAAGGGATGAATGGCCGGAGGGTTATCCGGTCGCTAGCGCAAAAAGGGACCTCACCCTTAAAAAGGAAAACATGACATAATGAAGGCTACTGGAAAAAATCCCCAGGCGGGCAACCTCCTCAAGGAGGTACAATCCCGCCCTTCTACGGAAGGCAGCCCCACCGTATCTGGGGGGGGCACCAATAGTCCCGTAGGCCGGCAGACCACCGCCGACCTTCGTCAACCAATCCTTGCGTCGCAAGAAAAGGAGCTCCGGGTTAGCCTGGAGCGCCTGTGCGACGCAACAAAGCCGCTTGCCGTCGTTGACGGCAACAACAGCCAAGGAGGCTCATGTCCAGAAAAGGACCGACTGTCCGACCAGGACACGCAGCTGAGGGGGAAGCGCTCGCGCAGCGAGCTCTCTTCCAGCGAGGAGGATCTGTCGGCACCAAAATTTGGTACCGCGCAGAGGGGGCGGGGTCGTGCGGTGACTGGCAAAGCGCGGTTACCGGACCGTAATTTACGGGGTCGCTTTTTGCGGCCCGCTACGCCGGTACCGATGCAGCTGGGGAGCGCAGAAAGTGAGGGGACGGGGGACAAGAGCGAAGACTCCGCTGCGTCCCCACTGTTGCTGCAAAGCAACAAGGCGGAGGCGAGCTCTGCAAAGCGGATGCAGCGGAAGGCGGTGGCGGCTGACGAGGTCAGCGAAATGGCTCGACTGGCCCGAGAGCGACGCTCTGCTCAAGCGGCTACCGGAGGGAGCCTATTGGCGGTGGCGCTGAGTCGCCAAGTTTTGGACGGCGTGGACGTCGTCATGAAGGTTGCCACAAAGTCTGGCAGCCTGAAGGGCACGTTCACGCGCGCTCTGAAGGAGGCGGCTGGCGACATCAAGGAGGCAGTTGGGGTCCTCCTTAGTCGCACAAGCTCAGACGAGACGGCGAAGTTGTGGGAGGAGAACAGCCGTCTCAGATCTGAGCTGGAGGACCTCAAGCTGGAGCTTGCCGCGCAGAGGGCGGAATGGCAGCAGAGGCGTCCTGCGGCCACCGGTTCCGCTCTCGTCGTCGTTGCCTTGACACCGCCGGCCCCGTCGTCGGCCCCGTCATCGGTCCGTACCCCCGCACCTGCAGATGCAGAGATCGAGAAGATCGTTCGCATCTGCATGCTGCAGTGTGGGGGTATGATGAATGCCCGTCTGCAAGGCCTGGAGTCGAGGCTCCTCCCAGCAGTGACTCTCCGGCCACCGCTCGCTGCGGATAGGAGGAGGAAGGAGGAGCCCGCTAAGCCGGGTCCCGCGCAGACCAAAAAGCCTGCAGGGGGCACGTCCGCGACCATTTCCCGGACAGCCGCACCCCCAGCGACAGCACTCTCGGCAGACGCACCCGGGTCCACCACGGACTCCTGGACGACGGTCGTCAAGAGGGGTCGCCGCAAAAAGAAGACGGCGCCGCCACCACCGGTACCCGCTGGAGCACCGGCGCAGGTACCCAAGAAGAGGTGAGGGGTGGCACGGGTGGCAGAAGGGCCCGTGAGAGGTGAGAGCCCCACGCTCTGCGTTGTAGTTATTACGCTGCAGCCCGGAGCCGTCCAAAGGGGCGTCTCCTATAAAGCGGTCCTTATAGAGGCAAAAGCCAAAGTCGCGTTCCCCGACCTCGGTATACCGTTTGGCCTCAGAGTGAGGCAGGCGATTACGGGGGCGCGACTGCTTGAGGTGTCGGGTGCCTCTAGCGGCGAAAAGGCGGACGTCCTGGCCGCCAAGTTGAGGGAGGCCTCAATCCGGAGGACGTTCGGGTGTCCAGGCCGATGAAGACCGCGGAGCTGCGCGTCGACGGGCTGGACGACTCGACAACTCCGGCTGAAGTCGTGGCGGCCATCGCCCGTTCCGGTGGATGTCCGCCCGAAGACGTCCGTACGGGGGAAGTTCGCGCCGATGCGTCTGGGCTCGGCGCGATCTGGGTGCGGTGCCCGGTGGCGGCGGCGAACAAAGTCGCCAACGCTGGGCGTCTTTTGGTGGGGTGGGTGGCAGCGAGGGTGATGCAGCTGCAACCCAAGGCCTTGCGGTGCTACCGTTGCCTCGACATTGGGCATGTCAGGGCACGGTGCACCGCCGAAATAGACCGCAGCGAGCAGTGCTATCGCCAGTATTCCGCGGAGCCAAATTGCAGCCTCTGTACAACTGCAGGGAGGCCCGCCGGACACAGAGCGGGCGGAAAATGCCTGTAGCGCACCCGCCACAAAGAAGAAGAAGAGAGGGGCTGCCAAGGCTACCGGGGGCTCTTTATTTATTTATTTATTTAATACTTCAAGCACACAAATGTACAGAGGCGGACTTAATGCCATAGGCATTTTCTACCAGTCAACCTTTGGGTGATGCAGAGACAAACAGTGGCAGGTGCAATAGCGAGAATTCAGGAATAAATATTTATTTAAATATAAATATATTCACATATCTATCAAAAACTATAAATATAATATATACACCTAATTATATATAAATATAAGTACAAATAAATACACATAAATATACTAAAACAACTAAGACAATCAATGAGAAAACATTACCGTAGTGATGATACTGCCAGTTTCTTGCGAATGTGCTCGCGAACTTTAACTTTAAACGATAATCGGTTGGTCGCCATTCTGATTTCCTGGGGGAGCGCATTCCACAGAGAGATAGACTGAATGAAGAAGGAAGAGTGAATGAAGTCTGTGCGGTGAGTGGGACATTGAAGAAGACGATTGTGAGATGAACGAAGATTTCTATTGTGGTTGGCGCAAATGTACTGAAAGTGGGGAGCTAGATAACTAGGGGAAGAGGGAGAGTCAAGAAATGAAAACAAGGTGGTCAGCGCCCTTTGCTCTCTGCGCTGGCGTATGGGCAACCACTTTAGAAGCGACCGATGCGCAGAGACATGATCATATTTACGCAGATTGAAAACAAATCGAATGCAGTTATTGAGAAGACGGTCAAGTTTGTCGAGTAGATCTGCATTCAGGTCATAGTAGCACACATCACCATAATCGATGATAGGGAAGATTAGGGATTGCACAAGCATAGTCTTCGTACTCGAGGGTAATAAATTTTTCAATCGGTACAGAGCCCGCAGCGTTCCAGTAACCTTCTGGCTTACCCTAGCGACTTGAGTACGCCAGTTTAGTGTACTATCAATGTGCAAGCCTAAGTCCTTCACGTCAGTACCAAAAGGAACGATCGTGCAATTGAAGAGAACTGGTGGCAAGGTTGTACTATCCACCTTGCTAATACCGCGAGGACTGCCAATGACGATCGCCTGACACTTTGTAGGGTTAACGGCTACACCAAATCTTTACCCCCCCCGCAGCCTGGCTGCCCTTCGGCCGACTCCCGGCCTAGGAATGGTGCGGAGGGGATGGATTGCGCTTAATGGCGCTTAATGGCGTACCATTTCCTCCAGGGCAATATCAACCACTCTGCTAGAGCTCAGGATCTCTTGCTCCAGAGCATGGCAGAGTGGTCGATTCACGTGGCTGTGGTCGCCGAACCGTATTTTGTCCCCCCCAGGGATAACTGGGTGGGAGACTTGGACGGTTTGGTGGCCATCATTGGCGGGGCTCTTGTCAACCCGTCCCGAGGTCACGGCTGGGTAGCCGTCCTCGCGGACGGCATTGGCACGGTTGGAGCGTATTTTTCGCCCAACAAGAGTCTCGCCGACTTCGAGAGGTTCCTTGTCGAGTTGGGTGCCGTCGTGGGCCGACTCCACCCTCGCCCGGTGCTGTTGCTGGGGGATCTCAACGCCAAGTCTGAGGCGTGGGGATCCCCTGTGACCGATGCTAGGGGCGAGGTGCTGGAGGAGTGGGCGGTCACGACTGGCTTGACCGTCCTAAATCGGGGCTCGGTGCACACGTGCGTGCGGCAGCGGGGCGGGTCTATAGTGGACGTCTCGTTCGCTAGCCCCGCTGTCGCGAGCCGTGTCCGCGACTGGCGTGTCGCCGTGGAGGTATAGACGTTGTCGGATCACCGATACATCCGTTTCGACGTTTCCACCCAGACTGCCGGCGGCCGCAGTCCACTGGCCCCGCGAACGGACGGTCCGCGCTGGGCGCGTAAGCGCATCGACAGGGAGCTTCTCGTGGAGGCCGCTATTGTCCAGGCCTGGAGCCGGGAGTCGGCAACGACCGGACCCGTCGACGTCGAGCAGGAGGCGCTGTGGTTCCGCGGGGCGATGACGCAAATTTGCGACGCGTCCATGCCCCGGGTCCACACACAGTCCGCAAGGCGCCAGGTGTACTGGTGGACCGCCGAGATCGCGCAGATGCGCGTCGCGTGCGTGGCGGTTAGACGCCCAATACCGGACCGGATAGTACACCCGATACCGGAGGAGACGTCGTCGGGTCCCTGACGAAGAGGCCGTGCTGTATGAGGTGTACCGCGCGGCCAAGGAGACTCTGTGGCTGGCCATCGGTGAGTCGAGGACGCGAGCCAGGGAGGAGATGTTGGAGACTCTAGACGGGGATCCGTGGGGGCGCCCTTATCGCGCGGTCCGAGGGAAACTTCGAGCCGCGGCGCGTCCACTTACGGAGAGTCTCCAACCCGAGCTGCTGGAGGAGGTGGTCGCAGCCTTCTTCCCGGCGAGAGCGGAGCATACTCCGCCGCCGATGGCTTTGCCCACAGCCGCAGAGACTACAGAGGAGAAGAGTCTACAAATGCTTAATCATTTTAACACCAACCATATCTTACACGATGAGCAATATGGGTTCACCAAAGGACGTTGTACGACTGACGCCGGTGTCACCTTATTAAAACACATATTCACAGCGTGGGAGGAGGCCCAAGATGCCATAGGATTTTTTTGTGATCTGTCCAAAGCATTTGACTGCGTAAATCATGAAACCTTACTCTTGAAACTTAAGCATTACGGACTAGGTAAACTTGCGCTTAGTTTGGTAAAATCTTATTTAAATGATAGACAACAGCAAGTACAAATTAATGGAATCAATTCACTCGGTTTAAAAGTAAAAATGGGTGTTCCACAAGGCTCGATATTGGGTCCTTTCCTCTTTTTAGTATATATTAATGATCTACCCCATTTATTAAAAAACCAACCACAAATGGTGTTATTTGCTGACGATACTTCTCTAATTTTTAAGATAAATAGACGTGCATCAAATCTTGACGACGTAAATAACGCCCTACTACAAGTCCAAAATTGGTTCACTGCTAATAATTTAGTATTAAATGGGAAAAAAACTAAATGCATAAGATTTGCTTTACCGAATGTTAAAAGTAGTGATTGTGACATAGTATTGAATAGGGAGAAATTAGAATTCGTCGATAAAACTGTTTTCTTGGGGATTACGCTCGACTCAAGGCTGCAATGGGGTCCTTATTTAACATCTCTTGCAGGACGCCTAAGTTCAGCAGCATATGCCGTGAGAAAAATCCGTCAATTTACTGACGTAGATACTGCGAGGCTAGTCTATTTCAGTTACTTTCATAGTATCATGTCTTACGGTATTCTACTATGGGGACGGGCTGCAGATATCGAGTCTATTTTTATTCTGCAGAAAAGAGCCATCAGAGCAATATATGGTCTCCGCAGACGCGATTCTCTAAGGGAACTGTTTAAAGATATTAACATCATGACGGTAACTTGTCAATATATCTATGAAAACATCATGTACGTTAGGAAAAATCTAAGTCTTTTCAGTAAAAGAGGTGATAGACACAATTATAGCACTAGAAATAGGGAACAATTAGTTCAACCGGGTTTCAGACTGGCTAAAGTAGACTCAACCTTCATGGGGTACTGTTTAAAATGTTACAATAAAATACCTCCCCACATACTCCAATTGAATGAAAGGAATTTTAAATCTTGTATAAAACGCACACTATGCTGCCAAGCATATTATAAGTTGGGGGATTACATCGTTGACAAAAATGCTTGGCTCAACGCTGGTCCAGCTCCACAAGGCGCATAAACTAATTGATTGGCATTCGAAAATATTGTTGGAGCTGCTGAAGATTGTAGGAATATCTTTAGATTGTATAAATTCAATTTCATAGTATTATATAATTGCATAGCACATGTGTGAGCACTATGTACCTACTTTAAAGCTACCATTTACTGGGTACCTACGTCTTTCATTGACCTAAATGTGCCCTTGCGGCTGAGAGTATGTCATGCTCACTCAAATGTCTCACTGGTGGTGGCGTGTGTGTTGGATCATAAAGTTCCCTTCAAAATGGTTGAGCTAAATGGTGCTGATCCATGCGTCATGTTCGTGAACGGGCGCCGTCAGTCTTAGCTGCCAACTGGTCATCTCTTAGCTGCCAAGGCTTATTTTGAATTTATTTTAATTTTTGAATTGTTTTTTTTCTTTATTACGGACGCTTTTAACGTGCACGTCTCTCTACATTGTTCTCATATGTATAATTACAACATGAATGATGTAACCAATATTTTGTAACAATATTCTGATTTAAAAGAGTGTCCGTGGAGTTTCTTGCCCGTTCTTCTCCATAGGAACCTACTACGCGTTGGAATGGGCAACTAGCTTCATATTTCTGACTGACCGACCCCTTGACAATTCAAAAGTGCCTGTAATTGGTTTATTTGAAATAAATGCTTTGAGGTGTTTCGGTTAATAGTAATGCATCTTTCAGTGATTGGGCTACCATAGGTATTCATAAAAGTAGAACACGGCTTTATGAGCTGTACAATGAAAGGACTTATGTAAACACGGCTGAATTTAATTTATATGTTAGAAATTATTCAAAATTATTTAAAAAAGTTTGTTGTATAGCCAAGTCGCGTTATTTGAGTTCGAAGATTAAAAACAGTAGTAATGTAATTAAAACGACTTGGAATATTATAAATAGTGAAACGGGAAGGTCTGGTAACCGAAATATTGATTACAGCCTATCTATTAATGATAACATCATAAAATCAGATTCACAAGTCGCAGTGGCCTTTGAAAATTTATTTTCGGATATTCCCATTTCAACTACAAAATCTCTAAACTCATCACCTTCTGTTGCTGAGTCTTTGCTAAAGGAAAATGTTAATGTTTGCGATTCGGAATTTCTTTTTGAACATATTACCTGTAGAGACATCATTAAAACCTTTCACACTTTAAATGTAAAAAAGACTGCAGATCTGTGGGGTAATTCTGTAGAAGTTGCGAAGTCTATTATTGACATTGTAGCACCTAGCTTAGCTCTTATCTTTAATAATTGTATCGACTGTGGGGAGTTTCCTGACCTTATGAAAAATAGTAAAATAATACCTTTGTTCAAATCAGGTAGTACATCAGACCCCACAAATTATAGACCCATTTCAGTACTACCTACTTTTAGTAAAATATTTGAGAAATTAATTTTAGAGCAATTGCAAAGATTTTTTAATAAACATAAATTATTACATAGCAAACAGTTCGGTTTTACAAGGGGTCGTTCTACTACTGATGCCGGTGTTGAACTTTTAGGACATATTTATAATGCATGGGAAGATAAATGCGATGCCTTGGGCATCTTTTGTGATTTGTCCAAGGCATTTGATTGCGTTCTTCATGAAACGTTAATCAGGAAACTCCGCCACTACGGGGTCCGGAACACCGCTCTGGATCTTCTTTCTTCATACTTGAGTAATAGGATTCAGAGCGTTGACGTAAATGGACAAAGATCTCCTGGATCTATAGTAATAATGGGAGTCCCACAGGGCTCGATTCTTGGTCCTTTTTTGTTTCTTATTTATATTAATGACTTGCCTTACCTCATAAAGGATAACCATGATATAGTGTTGTTTGCGGATGATACTTCACTTTTGTTTAAACTTAAACGTCAGCAGTTGGTTACTGACGACGTAAATAGCGCGATCTCAAAAGTAGTTCACTGGTTCAATGTTAACAATTTACTTCTTAATGAAAAAAAAACCAAATGTATTAAGTTTACCCTACCACACGTTAGGCAGGTGAAAACTAAGGTGTTGATAAGGGGCGAAGAATTGAATCCTGAAGATAGCACAGTATTCTTAGGCTTAACTTTGGATGCTAAGCTTCAGTGGGGCCCACATATAGATAAATTGTCAAAAAAGCTAAGCTCCGCAGCTTATGCTGTTAGAAAAATTCGTAATTTAACTGACATAGAGACAGCCCGTTTAGTGTACTTTAGCTATTTTCATAGTGTAATGTCGTACGGTATTTTGTTGTGGGGAAATGCCGCCGACATTCAAACTATCTTTGTTTTGCAGAAAAGAGCCGTTCGATCAATTTATAAATTAAGCCCGAGACACTCTCTCAGAGAGAAATTTAAGGAAATTAATGTAATGACTGTGCCTTCTCAGTATATTTTTGAAAATCTTTTATATACCCATAAAAATATAAGATTGTATAAAAAATACAGTGATATCCATAAGATAAACACTAGGAACAAACACAAATTTGTAGTACCTACAACAAGGCTCAAGAAAATAGGTAGCTCATTCAGATGTCAATGTATACGCTTTTACAATAAACTCCCAAGCCACGTACAAGATCTAAGCCTTAATAAATCCAAATCATTCATTAAACGTAAGTTGTGCCAGAAAGCGTTTTATACCATTAAAGATTACGTTGAGGACAAAAAGGCCTGGGATTAAGCTGCTCCAATTTTTTTTTTTTTTTTTTTTTTTTTTTTTTTTTTTTTTTTTTTTTTTTTTTTTACAGTCAGAAATTTGGTTTTTAATAAAAAAAAAAAAAATTCTCATTCATTTGTACCACTATATGAATATTTACTTTGTGAAGTATAATATATATGTCGCCGCGGAGATTATTCGGCCGTTAATTAATTAGTTGATTTTGTGTTACATGTGTGTTAGTACAGTACCTACCAATATTAAGAGAAGTTTTATGTTTGTTAATAAATAACCTCGTATTTGGTTAGTGATGATTTTGACATTAAGTTAATGTCAAGATCATGACTAATTAAATCTAGTAATGCTGCTAAAATTCAATTCTGATTATTTTAAATAACTTGTAATTTTGGAACATTGTTTTGTTAATAGTAATACCTAAAACTTATTTGCTTTCTAAAATCTAACGTTTAAACGTCACCTGTTGTTTTGGCGGTAAAATACTTTGTGATTGACGTTTGCCTCTGGTGGGGCAAACGAGTTAATAAAAGGCGCGAACTGAGTGCGGAGCTCACTTTTGCTGCCGATTTTGGAGAAGAAACATTGTGAGTAAAATCTATGTCCGTTTGATTAAAATTATTGCATTAAGTAGTTTGCTTGTTTTTATTTTTACTGAAATCCTTAAGTTTTCCTGATAGATCAAATGTGAAATCCACTGTAGTTATAGCAGAACCGAAGGCCAGATTATGGTCAGCGGTTCTGCGTATTTTTAAAAATATCTGCCCTGTCTCAACTCCGACATCAGAAGTGGGATACTTACCTACACTTTCTGTCCGTTTTATTTTATTTTTCAGATTGTGTCTACCTACATTGAACATATTATCCTGTGTGACACGATGGATACACCAAACCAGAACGGATCAACGGCACCGAGCGTACCAGCGTGCACCGTGTCCGGACCAGACGCCGGCTATAGTGAATCAACTACATCTGTCAACGTGGCGCCGCTACAACAACATGGCGGTAATGTACCTCCTGATTTTTACTTACATATGATAACCATGATGCAAAATATGAGTGAAAGGCTGTCGAACCAACGCGATAAAGTTAAAATCACTGATGTATTTTTGCCTTCATATGATCCGGATGGCAACGTCGGGGTCCGCGAGTGGTGCAATCATATTTCTTCGGCTAAGACTAATTATGAGCTCAGTGATTATGATATTCGCATGAAAGTGACTAGCTTACTAAAAGGTCGGGCTAAGATGTGGGCTGATAACTGGCTAGTCACAACGTCCACGTGGGATGAACTGCGGCGGAGTATTATCACTACCTTTGAACCCGAAAATCGCTATTCGAGGGACGTGCTAAGGTTTAAGGAACACAATTACGATCCTACCAAAGACATTGCCGAGTTTCTATCCCGATCGTGGATCTTGTGGAGACGGGTTACTAAAGATAAACTTGACGATAATGATGCGGTGGAAGCGGTGATAGGAACAATTAGTGACGAACGCCTTCGGATTGAACTCATGAATGCCAGAGCCACCTCAGTGCCAGAATTAATTTCCGTTGCCTCATCTATTCGTGTTAAGCGTCCCAATCGTGAAAATACAAACCAACCACCATCCAAACGTTTAAAATACGCTATTGATATTCGGAACGTCCCTTATTGTAGCTTTTGTAAGTAGTCCGAGCAATCGAGCATTTCCGTCACTTTCTTTATGGACGCCAGTTTAAGGTAATTACCGACTGCAATGCACTCAAAGCTTCAAAGCACAAAAAGGACTTACTACCCCGCATTCATAGATGGTGGGCCTATCTCCAAAATTTCGAATTTGACATAGAATACAGGAAGGGCGAGCGGATGCAGCATGCAGATTACCTTAGTAGAAATCCGGATCCGTTAACTGTCAACGTCTTGACCAATAATTTGGATTGGGTAAATATTGAACAAAGACGTGATCACCACTTGCGGTCTATCATAGATGCTCTGCATAATGGTGAAGATGTCCCCGGCTATCTCCTCGAAGACAACGTCCTTAAATTTGAGAGGCTAGATGCTATCTTAGGCGTACAAAAACTTATTGTGGTACCAAAGTCTTTCCAGTGGAGCCTAATCAATACATTCCATAGTGCTCTGAAACACCCAGGGTGGGAGAAGACCCTTCACAAAATAAGGGAAACTTATCATTTTGACAAAATGAGCACCACCGTCCGAGACTTTGTCGATAACTGTATTGTGTGCAGAACTTCAAAGCAAACGTCTGGAGCTACGCAGGTACAATTGCATCCTATTGCCAAGCCAGTAGTTCCATTTGAAGTAATACACATGGACATCACGGGTAAATTGGGAACCCCTAATGAGCAAAAGTACGTCGTGGTTACGGTAGACGCTTACACTAAATATGTTTTACTGCGCTACACTAATGACAAAAGTCAACACAGCACTTTGGCGGCTCTGAAACAGGTCATCCACCTTTTCGGAGCTCCAAGGCAAATAATCGTTGACGGCGGTCGCGAGTTTCTAGGAGAATACAAAAATTACTGTGATACGTTTAACATAGAAATACACTGCATAGCACCAGGCGTTAGCAGAGCCAACGGACAAGTAGAGCGGGTGATGGCAACACTGAAAAATGGTCTCATAATGATAAAAAACTATGAGACTCCGGACTGGCATACAGCGCTGGACAGCTTTCAGCTTGCCCTCAATTGCACTGTCCATAGAACCACAGGTATAGCTCCACTCGCACTACTGACTCGACGTCAAAACTGTGTCCCACCAGAGTTACTAAACTTAGTTAACCTGGACAATGCATCAATCAACATTGAAGCCCTTGAACGCCATGTGCAACAAAAAATGACGCAGGTAGCTAATAAAGATAAAGCAAGGTTTGATAAAGGCCGTGCTAAAATTCACCTGTTTCAGAGAGGCGATTTTGTTTTGATAAAAAACAACCCCAGAAACCAAACTTCTCTTGACCTTAAATTTAGCGCTCCTTACGAAGTTCACAGGGTTCTAGAAAACGACCGCTACCTTGTGAAGAAGGTAGTGGGACACCATGGGCGACCTCGCAAGGTCGCACACGATCAACTGCGGCGCGCCCCACTGCCAGGAGGGAGCACCCAGGCGGCCGTGTCGCCTCCAGATGATCAGCAAGCCGGGCCTTCCAGCATCGGGGCAGCCTTACAACCGCCAACCACGTCAGATGCGTTGCCGCCCGCAGACGAACAACGATGAAAAATAACAACGGTGAGAACCTTCCATAATAATTCCTAATAACTACTCTGATTGTTGTCTGTTCTACCACAAATAACAAAAAGATGCTATTGGCGTGTGGAGCCGTCCAATAAGCCACTAATAAGCCTATCCCAAAAGAATTAAAAGTCCCCTGTGTACCACGGCGTACGAGACCGCCCAGAGCACAGCATCGACCTATCCCATCATCCTTAGAGCCTCTGTTTACAAAATCGATCTTTCATCCACCTAGCCTTTCCTTTTACAAAAAAAAAAAAAAAAAAATACTGTTACTGTTGTCATGTGGAATGAGCAGAAACATTGTTAAGAAATCTACTGTTATCACGCGAACTGACCAATAATGCTAATGATAACTATAAATAGCTAAGTTTACTATTTTCATGTCAAATGAGCAGTAGATACCTATTATGTGTCATCATAACATAAATAATATTTACTTGATCTGTAGTCACGTGGAGTGAACAGAAACAGAAATACATTTCCGCTGTAACCTTTCCAAATAGGCTTATGTGTACTGTGGAAGTGCCTGGCCTCACAATATTTATTTTTCTATTACAGGAAAGACCAAGAGCGATGCAGAGCACGCATCGCGCATCAGTATGGCCGTGTCGCCGCGGAGATTATTCGGCCGTTAATTAATTAGTTGATTTTGTGTTACATGTGTGTTAGTACAGTACCTACCAATATTAAGAGAAGTTTTATGTTTGTTAATAAATAACCTCGTATTTGGTTAGTGATGATTTTGACATTAAGTTAATGTCAAGATCATGACTAATTAAATCTAGTAATGCTGCTAAAATTCAATTCTGATTATTTTAAATAACTTGTAATTTTGGAACATTGTTTTGTTAATAGTAATACCTAAAACTTATTTGCTTTCTAAAATCTAACGTTTAAACGTCACCTGTTGTTTTGGCGGTAAAATACTTTGTGATTGACGTTTGCCTCTGGTGGGGCAAACGAGTTAATAAAAGGCGCGAACTGAGTGCGGAGCTCACTTTTGCTGCCGATTTTGGAGAAGAAACATTGTGAGTAAAATCTATGTCCGTTTGATTAAAATTATTGCATTAAGTAGTTTGCTTGTTTTTATTTTTACTGAAATCCTTAAGTTTTCCTGATAGATCAAATGTGAAATCCACTGTAGTTATAGCAGAACCGAAGGCCAGATTATGGTCAGCGGTTCTGCGTATTTTTAAAAATATCTGCCCTGTCTCAACTCCGACATATACATATTTTTTTAAATATATTATTGTGAACGTGAGGACTATGTGGATCATATTTTTTTTTTTTTTTTTTCTCAGTAATTATTAATGATAATCTGGCAATTTGAGTACTTTATGTGGCCTACCCAAATGTCCTTTCTTTGGTATTGTTCGTCGAGTCGTTGAACTCCTTAAGTTCTGAGTTGAGCTACACGATTACTGACAAATGCGTGCACTGACTGGACAGGTCCACTCAAATCTGTATAATACTTTCCTCAAAAGACCATTCGAGACACAAATCTACATGGTCCTTCAATGATCTGACCAAGACTATTTCTGGGTTTTATATACACATTGACATTAATGAATTTTATATATACAATGACATGAGTATTTACTTTTTAAAGTATTATATTGTTTTAATAATTGTGAATGTGAAGACTATGTGGGTCATTCCTTTTATTTTATTATTTAGTTTTTATCACGGTCTGGCAGCTTGAGTAATTTATGCGGCCTACCCAAACGTCCTTTCTTTGGTATTGTTCGTCGAATCGTTGAGCTCCTTAAACCCTGAGTTGAGCTGCACGGTCACTGACAAATGCGTGCACTGACTGGACAGGTCCTCTCAATCTGTGTGGTTCTTTCCTCAAAAGACCATCTCAGACACCAATCTACATGATCTTCACATGATCTGACCAAGATTATGTCTGGACTTTAAAAGAGACTGTGACCTCTGAGTTTGTTTCGGCCTTTCTTCTCGGAGTAGTCAGATAGGAAACGCCGACCTCATCTAGTTTAAAAAATATGATTGACGTGTAAAAGTGTTTTGTCCAAACCCACTTACAGAAATAAAATCATTTATCATTTATCATTTATGAGTTTGAGTTTGAGTTTGAGAACGCCATCAGCGTCCCAGAGGTGACACAGGCAGAGATGAGGGCAGCCGTGATGCGGCTCCGGGCCAAGAACGTGGCTCCGGGGCCCAGCGGGATCCACGGCTGCGTGCTAGCCCTCGCTCTGAAGGAGCTTGAGCCCCAACTGAGAGGACTCTACACAGCGTGCCTTGAGCGGGGCCAGTTTCCTACTTTGTGGAAATCTGGTCGTCTGGTCCTGCTCAGGAAGGCGGGGCGCCCTGCGGACTCGCCGTCCGCGTACCGGCCCATAGTGCTGCTTGACGAGGTGGGCAAGCTGTTTGAGCGGATAATCGCAGCCCGCCTCGTCGGCCACTTGTGCAGAGAGGGGCCGGACCTGGACGACAGTCAGTTCGGGTTTCGGCATGGGCGCTCCACGATCCACGCTGTGTCGCGGGTTAGAGTCCTGGCGGAGGAAGCGGTGTCCCGGGGCGGGGTGATGTTGGCGGTGTCCTTGGACATTTCCAACGCCTTCAACACCTGCCCTGGAGTTGTATTCGGGAGGCACTGCGGTATCATGGGGTGCCTCCCTACCTCCGCCACATCGTAGGGGCTTATTTGTCGGAGAGGTGTGTCACCTACATGGGACGTGATGGCGGAAACCAGCGCCGCATGTCGTGCGGTGTTCCACAGGGCTCGGTTTTAGGCCCGCTCCTGTGGAACATCAGGTACGACTGGGTGCTGAGAGGCGAGCTCGGTGCCGGGGTAGACCTGACGTGTTATGCGGACGACACGCTGGTCACTGCCCGGGGAAGCTCGCACAGGGAGGCAGCGTTGCTGGTGACGGCTGCGGTCGCACAGGTGGTGGGCCGCATACGTCGCCTAGGCCTGGAGGTGGCCCTCGGCAAGTCGGAGGCCATGGTGTTTCGTGGCCCCCGGCGGGCGCCGTCACCCGGCTCACACATCGTGGTCGGGGGGGCTCGGATCGCTGTCGAGTCTACCATGTGTCCACCGAGGCAAGATAACCGAGGACAATAAAGATAACTTTAAAGAAAACGTCATTAATAAGATGGGTCAAAAACCCCGCCGGCTGCAGTTGCTTTTTAAATGAGAATTGTGTAATTACTGCCTACTAATTATTGTGAATAAAAAAATTATTTCCAACAGACGGCTTTTTATTTCAATAATTCCTGTTGATCCCGAGATTCCCAAGGGGTGCAAGTGCACCCCCTGGCACCCCCCTTCCGGCGCCCATGTATATAAATTTCATTATCTAATGTCTTACCTTGAAGGAGACGCGGCACGCATAATTTCCAATCTTGAAGTATCATCTGAAAATTACAAGGAAGCTTGGAAGTTGTTGTGTGATCGTTACGATAATAAAAGACTTCTGATTGATCATCACATGAATTCATTGTTTAACATACGTTCATTTAGCAGGGAAACTGTAGTCATTACGATTTTTAGTTGACCATGTTACAAAAAACTTAAGAGCATTATCTAGTCCAGGAAAGCCCACAGAAAATTGGGATATGTGTGTCATATTTAATTTAACCTCAAAATTAGACAATAATACACTTTTAAAATGGGAGGAATTTAGAAACCAGCTTGGTAACGATATTCCAACCTAAGAAAACTTTAAACAAGTTTTGATGGATCGCGCGGATGTCCTTGAAGCTTTAGATAGGAATAAACCAGATAACAGCCACCTTAAGGGTTCACACCTAAAGGGTTTTGACGACAAGGTTGGCGCAGTGGCTGAGCGATCGACTGCTGCGCAACGTGTCGCGGGTTCGATCCCCGCACGGAACAAATATTTGTATGATCTGCAAGTAGTTGTTTCGGGTCTGGGTGTTAGTGTATGTGAGTTTCTATGTGTGTAAACGCACCCACGACACAAGAAGAAATTCTTAGTGTGGGGCAACGTTATAAAAAAAAAAAAAAAAAAATCAGTTTCAAAATAATCAAATTCGTTCGAATAACAGTACACAAAATAATCACAATAATAAACAGGATAAATATCAAAAATGTTTTATTAAGGCAGCAACAGCCACTAATAATGACACTTCAAGTTCATTTGTATGTATAATCTGCAGTCAAAATCATAAAATATATGAGTGCCCTACTTTCAAAAACAAAACAAAATAATACAAGAAAAATGGGCAGATGTAAATTAATATAAATTTTGTTCTAATTGCCTTAAACAAGGTCATCCAGCAAAGGCTTGTGGATTTGGACCATGTCCTGATTGTAAACAAAGACATAATCTTCTCCTGCATAACCCTAACCAGCTAGTTAATAATAATCATGCACATTCAGAATCAGAATCTATAAACGTTAACTCATCAGAATATCAATTTAATCATGTTCTCTTATCTACTGCTTTAATTTAAGTTAAAAAAACAACCAATATGAAACAGTGCGTGCATTGCTCGATTGTGGTAGCCAAGGCAGTTTTATTACAAAATCTTTAAGAGATAAACTGTCACTTGATTCCATTCCAATAACTAGTATTAATATTATAGGTATCGGAAATCACTTATCTAATAGGGTAGAAGAGAGCTGTATTGTTAAACTAATTACGTAGCTCTACTAAAGGAAGATCGCCGACGTTGCCACGCCAGTAGTTACGCCAATACCGGATGACAACAACTAATCGCCGATGCAGCATTGACGTCAGTCGACGGTGCAATCTAATTTTAATGACTATTTTTGTAAGAATATGCATTCCATATTCCTACTTCGACGTGGAATGAATATTCGTAGGTTAATTAATTGTAATTCAGTTTTTTATAATTAAAAGCTATTAAAATCATTTCGGTTTTTTTTCGATCCTTCGGCTGTCGTAAACGTTATTGGCGCAGTCGGTAGGATATCCGCGGGAGACGTCGGGACTCGCATCTCACATCGATAATCGCGTCGCGTGTCACCCGGGTGGCTATCAAGCACCGTTCAGGATATCCTGAACATACGGACCTGCTGCAGACCGAGAGGAGAATCTGGAAATCGATTCACGGAAAGAGACCAGAAATGAAGTATTTGTAAGTACATAAGAATTATTCTCGTGTTGCTCCTTTAGAAATCCTAACCTTCAAGATTTACCATCCCAGAGCCTCGAGTGCGCGGGAACCTGAATCACGTCAGGCCCGCCGACGAACTGTAGATACTAATAGAGACATAGTTTTAGATAATTTGGATTTAGGTAACTTATTTAATTTAGATATGGCTCAGCACGACCCAGACACTATTTTAAAGGCCCTTCGCCTTGTCCCGGAGTTTGATGGTAACCCTAATGTGCTTACGCGGTTTATTAAAATCTGCGACTCATTAGCAACGCAATACTTAAGTGGTGCGCCCGGAAGCGAATTTTCAAACCTATGTCTATTAAACGGAATTCTTAATAAGATCTCTGGAACCGCTGCGTGTACCATAAACTCTAATGGGATACCAAAGAGTTGGTTGGGCATTCGAACTGCCTTGATTAACAATTTCTCGGACCAACGCGATGAAACCGCGTTGTACAATGACCTTTCTGTCGCTACGCAGGGTAACAAGACACCCCAGGAGTTTTATGACCATTGCCAAACACTGTTCAGTACAATGATGACGTACGTGACTTTGCACGAGACTATACCGACTACTATAGAGGCCAAGCGTGAACTTTATAAAAAGGTGACTATGCAGGCATTTATTTGTGGTTTAAAGGAACCTTTAGGATCTCGTATACGTTGCATGCGGCCGGCTACCATTGAGAAAGCTCTTGAATATGTTCAGGAGGAATTAAACATCATGTATTTGCAGCAACGCAGTGAACCCCAAAAGGGCCAGTCAACCCTAAGGGTCACCCCAGCATTACCACCTGCAGCAATTGCTCCCCAGCGGTCGCATAACTTCCAGGTGCCTAATTGGCCAGCTCCCGTAGGACAACGCCCTATGGGCCCCCCTCCTCAACCTTTCAGATTTGCAAGACCGATCCAATATCAGCAGCATGGCCCCACTAACACGCAAAGAATGTTAAGTGCACCACCACCTAATTATAACCCCCGTAGTAATGTGTTCCGGGTACCGTCTCAAAACCGTCCACCATCAGGTCCTCAACCTATGAGTGGAGTACAACGTTTCACCCCCAGATCTTTGCCCCCAACCAACGGGTTAGCAGGTCATGATTGGAATAGATCAGGAAACCCGCCGCCAACAAACTATTTTAGGACCCGCGAAATGAATGTTAATGAATGTGCTACCTATGACGACTCACATTACAATTACTACCAAGAACCGGCGTACAATTATTATGCTGACTATAACTACTCGGACAGTGACTTTGCCCCCGGTTTTACCGGTGACTCGACTTATTTTATGACTGCGGATAATCAATGGCTTGACGATCTTCAGCCACAAGGAAATGCTAACCATGCTGAACAGGATTTTCCGGAGACTTCAACCTCACCAAAACCAAGATAGAATTAAACCTACAGGCGCAGAGACAGCTACCATACATACAAATCGCGAAACCCCCTCTGAAACTTTTGATAGATACGGGTGCCAATCAATCTTTTATAAGTCCCGAAGCCGTTCAAAAGTACTTTGCCGATTTTGCCCTCAACTTTGATCCGTTTGAAGTGACAAATATACACGCGACAAGCAGAAACGACTATTCTATTACATTGCCTTGTTTTGCAGAATTTAATGACACAGATAATATGAAGTTATTCATTTATAGGTTTCACGAATACTTTGACGGACTAATAGGTTTAGATTTATTGAGTAGCTGGGAGGCCCGCATAGATTTAAGAGAAGGTCAACTATTGACTTTAACCGCGTCAAATCCTATCAAAATGTTCAACTCATGCAACGTTAATCTATATGAGGATATAATTCCAGCAGGGACTTCTAAAGTTATCCGTATCCCTGTCGACATCGCGGAAGGAGACGCTTTCATTAATGAACAAATACTTTGTAATTGCATAGTTCACGAATGCATTACCACCATTGCTAACAACCGTGGCTACTTAGAAATTGAGAACCCGACACCTAATGACGTCATATTCTCACTTGATCGCCCGGCGCACGCGGAACGATTTAATACTGAGTGCACGCGTACTCAACAAACGTCAACTCGCGCGCAAAATGTAGTTTCACGATTACGAACGGATCACCTTAACCCAGAGGAAAAGGCTAACCTTATAGCTCTTTGTTCTCGTTACGCGGACGTATTTTATATTGAGGGTGACTAACTTTTACAAACAAAGTCAAACACCGGATTAGGACCACAGACGAAGAGTCAGTGCACACCAAAAGTTATCGGTATCCATTCGTACATCGCCAGGAAGTTAGGGACCAGATAGGAAATGCTAGAACAGGGTATCATACGACCATCTGAATCTGCCTGGAGCTCCCCTATTTGGGTAGTGCCAAAGAAGATAGACGCTTCCGGAAAGCAAAAGTGGCGTCTCGTGGTGGATTTCCGTAAGGTTAACGAAAAAACACTTGACGACAAGTACCATATCCCTAATATTAGTGACGTCCTTGACAAATTAGGGAAATGCCACTACTTCACGACCCTCGATTTGGCAAGTGGCTTCTACCAGGTTGAGATGGACCCTATCGACGTCGAGAAAACCGCATTCAACGTAGAGCATGGGCATTTCGAATTTCTTCGTATGCCAATGGGATTAAAAAAAATCTCCGTCAACGTTCCAGCGTGTGATGGATAATGTCCTCAGAGGGCTTCAGAACGAGATAATTATGTCTCGTATATCTCGATGACATCATCGTGTTCAGCACTTCCCTTCAGGAACACGTGAACAATCTCGAAAAAGTGTTTCAGAGACTTCGAGAGTCCAACTTCAAGATCCAGATGGACAAATCTGAATTTCTTAAGCTTGAAACAGCGTACCTTGGGCACATCATTAGTAGAGATGGTATAAAGCCAAATCCCGATAAGATATCCGCCATAAACAAATACCCCATACCGAAAACCCCAAAAGAAATCAAGCAATTTCTAGGCCTTCTCGGTTATTACCGAAAATTTATCCCCGACTTTGCCCGTACCACAAAGCCACTCACGCAATGTCTGAAAAAGGAAGAAAGATCAATCTCGACACTGACTATAAGAACTGTTTTGAAAAATGTAAGACTCTTCTGACCAATGATCCCATCTTGCAATACCCGGATTTTAATAGAGAATTTAACTTAACCACAGACGCATCTAACGTAGCCATTGGAGCTATACTATCCCAAGGACCCATAGGGTCAGACAAACCGGTCTGTTACGCCTCTCGAACTCTTAACGAGAGTGAAATAAACTACAGCACCATTGAAAAAGAGCTCCTCGCCTTAGTCTGGGCTACAAAATATTTCAGACCATTCCTCTTTGGACGAAGATGCAAAATTTTCACCGACCATAAACCATTACAGTGGATGATGAATTTGAAAGAGCCGAACTCACGACTTACAAGATGGCGACTTAGACTCAGCGAGTACGACTTTTCCGTAATTTACAAGAAGGGGAAAACGAACACTAATGCCGACGCCCTCTCCCGCATAGAAATAAATACTAAGGAAGCTATGTCTCTAATAGAAGAAATTGACGAACTCAATTCCCTAATGGGCAACCCATCCGAAACAATACTCGCCCAAGCAGACTCTTCCACTGAAACAGCTCACACAAGTAATGAAAATCCAATTCTTGAAATTCCTATAACAGATAAACCTCTTAATACATTCAATCGACAGATACATCTTATCCTTGTTAGTGACGTAAAGAAACGACCCTCAGTGACAAAACTATTTGACACACACACGCGTATCAGCATCCAGCTATCGCAATCCAACTTAGAGGAGGATTTCATAAGCGCTATAAAGGAGTACGCTAACCCCAAGGTTAAAACAGGTATTTTAATAGATCCTCCATTAGCCATGTATTCTATTATTCCGATCCTTCAAAACAAGTTTAAAAGTTCATCATTAAACCTCGTTCTCGCTAAATCCGAGCTGGAAAACGTCAAGGAATATCTGCGTCAGCAGGAGATAATCCGTCACTACCATGATGGTAAAACTAACCATCGCGGAATCACCGAGTGTCATTTAGCCTTGTCTCGCAAATATTATTGGCCAAAAATTAAGGACCATATCACCAAATTTATAGGTGAATGTACCATCTGCGGACAAGCCAAATACGATAGAAACCCAGTCAGACCTCAATTTAATGTTGTGCCCCCAGCCACCAAGCCATTTGAAATAGTCCATATGGATTTATTTACTGTACAAAGCGAGAAGTACGTCACCTTCATCGACGTCTTTATGAAATACGGTCAAGCTTACCATCTGCGCGATGGAACAGCTGTTAGCATATTACAAGCCCTCTTGCAATACTGTACTCACCATGGCGTCCCCATGACTATTGTCACAGACAATGGAACTGAGTTCACCAACCAACTTTTCATGGAATTTACACGGCTTCACAAGATCAACCATCACAGAATATTAGCTTACTCACCTAATGACAATGGAAATATTGAACGATTTCATTTAACACTATTAGAACACCTCAGACTCCTCAAATTACAGTACAAAGACGAACCCACAGTAAACCTTATACCTTATGCTATCATAGCCTACAACAGTTCCATACACAGTTTCACCCATACCCATCTTACCTTTGAATAAATATCTACACTTTCCGCACAAGTGGAGGCCGTTTTGAACAGTCGCCCCTTGTGTCCTTTGTCCTCATCTCCTGATGACTGCCTCCCTTTGTCCCCAGTGCACTTCCTCATTGGAAGACCGCTGAAGGCATTGCCTGAACCTAACTTAGAAAACTTGAAAGAAAGTCACCTGTAACGATACACTCGACTGCAACAAATTCATCAGCATTTCTGGTCACGCTGGCATCGTGAATATATACACGAGCTACAACAACGACTGAAGTGGAAAACGAACGCAAAATCCCTAAATATTGGAGACCTCGTGCTTATCTATGAAGAACATGTACCTCCATTGTGTTGGCGCCTTGGACGGGTTGTCAGATTATTCCCTGGTCCGGATGGAGTTTCCAGAGTGGCCGATTTGAAAACTACTAGAGGCATTCTACGTCGGCCGATTATAAAATTGTGTCCACTACCCACTGCTGAAGATTTGCTGCTGAAAGACAAACCTTTCAACGGGTGGGAGGATGTTTAGGCTCGCCTGCTGTCCATGTACTAGCAACTTGTGCGACTCACATACATTGCCAACAGATCTCGGCAAGGCGTTTTTATTGTGACGGTGTATGTGAAAAACTTTGTAAAGTGACAATGGCCACCCATTGTATATTTGTATTGTATTACTTTTTTTTTATGTAATGTATAATCTGGTGTACAATAAAGTATATATAAATAAATAATAAATAAATAATAAAAAACTTGCCAACCGCACGAGCGGTCGATATAATTTTCTGTCCTCTAAAATCAAAATTAAAGTATTTATTCAAATATATGTATTATATCATTGAAAATACCAAAAAATCCAAAATCTAATCCTTTATGTCAGAATAGACACCGTTAATCAAATAGTTAACTTCGTTAATCGTTATTCCGCTACAAAAAAAGTTAGCTTCGTTAAACGTTAAAGCGTTACATTCCGGAAGAATTAACGCAAGTTAATGTTAATCGTTAATCCGTTAATATGTGTGTAAAATTGCATTTTTATATCGTTGCGTTAGTGCAGGGTCGGACTGGGCCGGAAGGGCCCGGGTGGCTGACCACAAGCCTGGGGCCCGAGACTAGATGATGGTAGATGGGATACTATCGGAAAATACTGAGATACACAAATTGAGATGAACAAAATATAAAATTTAATTATCAACGATGTAATTAAATTATTAGGTACGGACAATCACGGCACATCAGATTACCCACTACCAGTATAAAAGGACCTCCCTTAATAGGAGAGTTTCATATAACTCGAGCTCAGTTCAAGGTCAAAGTATAGTAACCTGATAGATATTCCAATAATTATAAATTATATTAAACACACATTTAAGAAAGGCGTTCTTTGTAAATTGTTTGACACAAGAGACTGATATTAATTATTATAGTCTCTCCTCTACTTAGAGTATATATCACTGGAGAAGCCTTACGAACACTTCCCCTCTGTAAAAGTACAAGAACAAATGTTCTAGTACGTTCATAAAAACTACTTTCAAATCGATTCTAACGCACTTCGTGAATCGTTTTAAAGGAGCGCGGAGCTCCGTGAAAATGCCTATTTGTACTGTTAAATGGTGTAAAAAGCGTTCAAATACGTCAAATTTACCTAAAGAACTGAATAACTTTCCATAAGCAGATTTTTTTTTCTAAGATATAGTCATTTTTTTATTGAAATTTAAAATCCTAACCTCATAATACAATTCGATTTTTCATTCGATTCAACCATGATTCAATATAAAACGTAGCATGAATCGAGTATTTTCCTCACGTTGCTTCTGTAACGTCACCGAGTCTCGCTACATCTCGTTTTTATGTTCGTAAAGATCAAAATACTTTTCTTTTGCATTATGAAAATATACGTCAAATCAGCAAAACTTACACGCACTTGACATGCGATTATGTACTCTAGTAAAAATGTTAACGAGACTACCGTAGTGTTGAGGTCATGTTTGAAACCAAAATTGACATGTCGATAATTTCCTAGTAAAAATTACTTAGTAATTATTTTTGTTTATTTTTTTTTTAATGTTCAATGTTTTATCATTTGTTTATGTCCATTGAAGTGTTTGTATATAAAAAAATAAAAAATTAGATAGATAGAAGATAGAATATTCTTTATTATGCACACCATACAAATTACAGAAATAAATTTAGAAATGTTACATAGGGTGACACAATGGGCGGTCTTATCGCTAAAAGCGATCTTTTACAGACAACCTTTGGATGGATTAAAGGGAGAAGGAGAGACAATACTGCAGGTAGTCAGTGGTGTACCATTTACATACATAATAAATACGTAACGCATAAACTTAGCCACATAAATATATACATATATATATACATAGATATATATAAAATAATAAACATGAAACAAGAATAAGGAACTATATGTAATGATGACGTTTAAGGAAAGAGGAAGTGTTTGTGTGTTTGTGTGTGTTTTGTGTGAAATTGAACTTGATCTAATTTTTTATTGAGATTACTTACTTATTACAAATTTAGTTACTTTTATTTAATTGAAGTTATTTTCTCTTCTTATTAAAATGTAACTATTTTATGCAACAGCTGTTTTATTTCTGGGTTCAAGCAAAATTCCGAATGAATATCGATATCGATAAAAATAAAAAATATGGTACGGACTTCTCTATCCGGGCGAGCAGCTATTGTTGTTTTTGACAGTAGCTACCCCGTCCCCCGCAAAAATTGACAGACTTTTTTGTTCGGAATATTGCGCTTATGGCTTCTCCAGTGATATATACTCTAAGCTCCTCTAACATTAATGGGCTGTAGGTTATTTTATTTTCCTACTACATATTTAATACACATGTACATTACCTACTACATACATACCTCTGTATATTGTTATTGTTTTTAAATTACACTTACATAAAATAGCAACCATTGAGTGCTTGGTTACTTTGGCAATGGTGTCCTATTATTGGCTTTTGTATTATGTATAATAATGCAAAAAACATGCAATGCAAACATGTATATTAAATATAAGCTGTCGGATATCTCAATCAATAATAAAATAAAATAATAAGTATAACAAATCATTTATGTGTAGAGCTAGCCAATCAAAATTTAATTTCTCTAATTGTATGAACGAACTATCTAAACTAGTTTTACATTTAGGTTGCAAGAGCTGGGACCTAGCGTGCGTGGGCCTCCCATCCTTAGAGTATATAATAAGCTCCCATCCTACGGTTGCCGCAAGCCCCGCAAAGAGGCGCGGTCCGAGGGGGGGGGGGGGGTCCTGGGGGTCATGACCCCCCCATAATCATTGAAGCTGTCGACAACTTGAATGATTTACGTGTCTTACTAAAACTGTAGGTACTTGAGCCACAGTGACTGAGTTTCTAAAGTGAGTTTCTGAGTGAGTGAGAGTGCAAGTCAGACTCGCGCACCGAGGGTTCCGTACTAAAAATATTTTTATTATATGATGTAACTAAAATTTATGCTTTTCGAAATTTTTCCTTTATCTGTGCTCTATAACGTTGCTTCGTACCAAATTTCAAGATTCTGAGTTCACGGGAAGTACCCCGTAGGTTTTGATTCCCTTGCGAGTGTCGAAAATTTGCAGCATTAACGGCTGTATCTTTTGATTGCGTTGGTTTAGAAGTAGGCACAGCTCCAAGGGTCAGTAGACTTGAGTATTTAATATGAATTTCGGTTTGATCCCTCCACGCGTTCCTAAGAAAAAGGGTCTTGACAGACAGACAGACAGCCAACAAAGTGATCCTATTAGGGTTCCGTTTTTTCCTTTTGAGGTACGGAACCCTAAAAATATGAAAAAAAACCTGATAAGCAAACTCGGGAATTTGGGTATCACTACACTCGGGTTAGGGCCAGCTTTGAAAACCTAAACTGCTGTAAAACGAGTTTTAAGCTTTTCTTCTCGAACCTATTGAAGGCGGGGTGCTAAAATTTTGAGGCTCGCTTGTCTTGATTCTTGAGCTTTTCTTCAAAAGTTGACAAAGCAAGTAATGCTTAGTTCTTTTCGAATGATTAAAAGAAAATCCAGCATTCTTTTTTAGCTCGCTTCGCTCGCTCTTGTATTCGACATTTTTATAGTTGCTTGGCCTTTGCTGCATAAGTCGACAATGTAACTCTTAGTTCTGTTTGAAAATGTAAATCAAATCCTAAGAAAACAGAACCTATTCAAGGCGGGTGATTAAATTTTAAAGCTCGCTTCGCTCGCTTGTCTTGATTCTTGAGCTTTTCTTCATAAGTCGAAAAAGCAAGCAATTTTTAGTGCTTTTAGAATGATCAAAAGAAAATCGAACGTATCCGAGAGTGCACAAAATTTTAGAGCTTGCTTCGCTCGCTCTTATATTCTATATTTTCATATTTGCTTGGCCTTTTCTGCATAAGTCGACAATGTAACTCTTAGTTCTGTTTGAAAATGTATATCAAATCCTAACCTATCCGAGACGTGGTATTAAAATTATCGAGATAGCTTCGCTCGCTCTTCTCACCCTACATAATCTACTGTCCTAATATTTATTATTTATCAAAAAGCCAAGGTGACCAATTTGGCAGCATCTAGCTTAGTTACTGCGACCAACTGTAAGAAAAGATTAGAAAGTTAAAAAGTTACTTATTTAAAAAGTATGCATCATTAGATAGTCAAAAAGTTTTTAGAGTAACAATTAAATATTTCTCCAATATTCCTCGGTACCCATGGTGACCCCCCCAAAATCTTAGGCTGCGACCGCGCCTGCTCTTTTAATTTAAAGAGTTGGAGCTCTTTGGTTTTTCTATAGACTGCGTGACAGAATTGAAAAAGTCTTCCTCGTCATCATCGTTGTTACTCGCATTGCTCCCTCCGCCACTTAAACTATCTCTGTCCTTTGAATTTTCCGCTGCTTCTTGTCGTAAGGCATCTTCTACCTTATTTTCCATGCACTTTTTTACTGCATCCACTCTACTGCTGTCATGCGTTTCCAGCCATATCAACCGGAACTTTGGGTGAAATGCCGCGGCAAGTTGGCACTGTTCATCATTCAGGAGTGGTCCAAACCTTTTCTCTATGCCATTTAATAAGGCATTGGCTAAAGCTGTGCAATTTACTAGGCCCTTAGATTTAATATTTTTTAATTTATAGACAGTTGCTGCAATCGTCGGTAGTAGTGATCCGAGATATGCTTGAGCTTCTCCTTGGATTCTTACCTTACTCTGATACTTTATCAGTTTATGAAAATTATTATATTTATAAGTTGAATAGTACTATTCACAGGCTGACATGTTGTCATAGTAACAAATTATTGTATTTTGACACTAACAAGTTTATTAGTGGTTTTAAGTTAACTCAGAGAACTTTATCTCTGTCTTGGGAATGTAGACATATGATTGCTATGTTGATAGCATATAATATTAATGAGGTTATAGCTAATATAACAGATGTCTAGTGACGAGTCTGTGTTGTCTAGATATACTAACAACATAGTGATTAATTATGGATCATCATGTTGTACGAAGGAGGATCCACCTATAATACCAACATCTTTGGAGGCCACTAACAGTCAGATAGGGTATTCTCTTCCTGCTGGAATTCATTCGTACAGTTTAGACTTTTCAGTTATAGTTATGGAAGTCACTCCGGATAACTTTTTAAACTAGTAAGTAAGACAACAGAAGTTACCCCTTCAAATAACCAATTATTATTAGAGAATAATAAAAAAGTATCTTCTGGCAATATTACACATAGTAATAATAGTAAAAAACCAACATACTTTAAAATTATTCAATCAAAATATTCAAGGTTGCTCTTCCAAGTTACTGGAAATAGAATTGTTTTTAGAAAAGACCAAGTTTGATGTCATTTGTTTAACAGAACATTGGTTAAAAGATCATCAAGTAATGTCAATTAACTATGAAAATTATTGTGTAGTTAGCCATTTTAGCCGAAAACGTATGATACATGGTGGGTCATAATATTAGTCAAAAATTCAATTAAATCGAAAGAACGAAAAGACATAATCGGACTGTCTGTTGAACACACCATAGAATTGTCCTGTGTTGAGCTTGATAAGCATGTTATAGTATGCGTATACAGACCTCCAAGTTACCAGAATCTATCTAAGTTTGATTCTGTAATGGAAGATGTGCTAAAGAAACTTAGTGTTAGTAGTAAGTCAATAATCATATGTGGTGATTTTTATATTAATTTATTAGAAAATAACTCTAATACTGTCAGACTATTAAGTCTTTTTAGGTCATTTAACTTGTCAAATGTTTTTATTGAACCAACTCGAGTGACAGCTTCTTCTGCGACTTGTTTAGATAATATTTTTTGTAATTGTGATTACTTACATAAACAAATTGTAAATAAGTTGCCATCTGATCACAGTGGACAAACAATAACATTTTGCTCCTACAAAAAATTCAAATAAGGTTTAGGCCAATTACATGTAAAAATTTAGAGAAATTAAATAATGCTTTGGCAAGTAAATTATGTGTTCAGAATTTTAATAATATATGTGTCCCAAATGAGTTCTACGCCGAGTTCTTTTCACTATTAAATGAGCAATTTATTGATACTTTTCCACTAAAGACTAAAACTATTTACACAAAGTTCTTATTTAGTGATTGGGCGACTCCAGGTATTCGTAAAAGCAGGGAAAAACTTTTTGAACTGTATGACCTAAAGCAACATATGAATAATACAAGCTTTCATCAGCTTGTTGCAAAATACTCAAAAACTTTTAAAAGTGTGTGCAAAATGGCTAAAGCTTTTTACATTAGCAATAAAATAAAATCAGCTGATGATAAAATAAAAACTACCTGGCAAATAATAAATAATGAAACCGGTAGGAAAAAACAGCGTAATACTGAATTGAACTTAGAGACTGCACATGGCCCTATCAACTCAGATGTAGAAATAGCTCAGGAATTTGAAAACTTTTTTGCTAATATTCCCCTTAAAACTACGGAAACTTTAAATTCCTCACCCGCACTTTCTGCTGCCTTACTTACAAAAAATATAAAGTCATGCCCTTTGGAGCAGAGGTTTCAGCATACAAACCCCCAGGCTGTTATAAAAGCTTTTAAAGATCTTAAAATTAAAACAACAGAAGATCTATGGGGAATGTCTGTAAAAGTCTGTAGATCTATCATCGAAACCATTGCGCCTTATTAAGCTTTCATATTTAACACCAGTGTAGACCAAGGAGTCTTTCCGGATCTCATGAGACACAGTAAAGTAGTTCCTTTGTTCAAATCCGGTGATAGTAAGGAACCCAACAATTATAGGCCTGTGTCAATTCTGCCAGTTCTCAGCAAGGTGTTTGAAAAGTTGATGCTCAATCAAATGTTACGTCACTTTAATAAAAATTCCATTTTTCATGAAAAACATTACGGTTTCACCAAAGGGCGTTGTACCACTGACGCCGGTGTCACCCTCATAAAGAACATTGATTGTAAGGTTGATGGACCGTATACTACACAGACACCTTCATAACACGTGCGAGCGCGACGCGGGCCGCGAAGCACGTTGACACTGAGCGGTGTTACACTACAACACAAGCCGCTCACACAAACACGACTGCTTATCCCTCAATCCGTAAACGGCTAGATCTGTGAGCGGGGCGAGGGAAAGCTACATATCTACCTGTAGGTGCGTCGAGTCGGCATCTCTGTCGCTGGTCGTCTTCGTCGGGCCTCCCCCAGGCAACTGGGGGTCTCACCTGGCGGGGACAGACCGCCGGGATGTCGTGAAGAAACGCGGCGCGCCTACAGAAAAATTCATAGCAACCATTCACACAGACGCACTTTGCGTGCGTCGATTCCACAGGCCGTTCAAGGCCATCATAGTGAAGGGCCCGTAGTTGCGGGTCACTGATGGCATCCGCGGGCAAAGGGCGAAGCCCTGACCCCGCTCGCCACGCCCCCTGACGGGGGCGTCGCGACATCTCGACGAAAAAAAAAAAAACCCTAGCAAAAAATCATCACTCTACGCTCGACACCGCTCGCGGACGGACGTGCTGCGCAGTGTGTACGAGATTCCTGTTTCCGGCTCAGTGGTTCCTGCTGTGGTTCCTGCAGTGGTTCCCGAGCCGTCTATCGTCGCGCCCTGCGACGAGTTCTTCTATAGTCTGTGGACTATCATCGACCTATTAATTGTTTGTCTTTTTCAAGACACAATTAATAAATATTTCTAAATCAGAGTTGTTTCAAAACGTAATCGTCGCGTTTTTGGCCCCTTCTGGGTAAAATCCACAGTTTCGTGGTTCTCGGTGGAAACCTATATGGTGCCAACGAAACCGAGAGGGTGTTGCCCCAATTACACCCGCCGAACCCCTTCAGGGCTAGGCAATCAGTTGGACGGGTCCCAGTGTTCGGCCTTGGGGGATCTCCTAGTCGACATTGGTGACAGTTTTACCTTCACAGCGACTCACCTAGTGTCGATCGAGTGTGTCTATACCCGGCACACTAGACTGGTTAGGACCCCGTTGCACAATAAGATAGGCAACGGGCAAAAGCAAGCTTAGGGCTCACCATTAAGTACACAACCTCCCTGTCTATACCCGACAGGGAGGGTTTACACATCCCCGGCCAATCCGCCCGGGGAGTTAGTGTTAGAAATTGTAAGGAGAAATAGGAACCATTCCTCTTATTAATTAAATTAATTAAAGCCATTATAATGGAGGCATTATTGAAGTCTCTTCAAGACGACATTAAGTCGCTTAAAAGCGACAATGCAGCCCTTTTTTTTTTTTTTTTTTTTTTTTTTTGGGTGGGAAATCATCAAATGACACCTCCCGCTCTGGGCAGAGCGAGAGGGAGTGTCAGACTTTTACTGACTAAAACCCACCCGTGTTCCTTCCGTTGCCTATGTGCTGGGGCCGCGATATCCCTTTCGGACAGACCCGCAACCCCAGCAGGCATTGGTCCTTCCGGACCCCGTCAGTTGGTGCTGACATCCCTTTGAGGCGCGCCTGGAACACAACGCGCCGTCGACCCGGGCCTGGTCTTTATCGGACGGCGAGCTGCCCATCGCTCACCGTCCGCAGGCCCGCTCCTACGGTGGCCGGAAGTCAGCTTGTGACTCCCGACGCCCGGGGCGTCTCCTGCGGCGACTAGGGGCGCGAGGGCGTGCAGCTTCAATCTCCCTCGCGCGCTCCGCCTCCTCCTTCGCGAGCATAACTGCTTCGCAGAAGGAGGTGACGGCCTCCCATGCACTCTCGCTCCGGACCATGGCCTGAACCAGGGCCGGACGCGAGAGATCGCCGCCGCCGATCGCCTCCGTGAGGACACGGCGGTGCTCCGCCCAAGCCGGGCAGACCTCCACCGTATGCTCCACCGTGTCCTCCGGGCGATCCACACAATGGTGACACCCGGGCGTTTCCTCCCGCTTGATCCTGAACAGGAACCTCCCGAAGCAACCGTGTCCGGTGAGGACCTGCGTCAGGCGGAAGGTGAGGACGCCATGGCGCCTCTCCAGCCACTCCTCAAAGAGGGGACTTACCGCCGCAATTGTGGCGTGCCCAGCGCTGGGTTGCGACGATCGCACACTCCATGCCGCCATGAGATCCCGCCGGAGCTCTGTCCGCTGTGCCGCGATTTGTTGCGGCAGCGGAGTTATACCCCGGCGTTTCGCCTCCTCGCGCAACTCCCACATGTGCGCGAGGACCTTCGCCTCCAGATCCCATGGCGGTAGTCCGGCAAGGAGGCTCGCCGCCTCGCGGGAGACCGTGCGGTATCCCCGGACCAGCCTGATGGCCATGACCCTTTGGGACGCGTTCAACCGCTGGGCCGGTCGCAGCCTCAGTGAACGCGCCCACACCGGTGCTCCGTAAAGGGCCATGGACCGCACGATCCCCGCGTAGAGCCTCCGGCAGGAGGCGTTTGGACCCCCTAGGTTGGGCAGAAGCCGCTTCAAAGCAGCCCCAGCCCTATCCAGTTTGGGAGCCAAACGTCGGAAGTGCTCCACGAAGTTCCACCGGGTGTCGAGGACGAGTCCCAGGTACTTCATCGTCGACTCGACCCCGATGTGAACCCCTCCTGCCGTTATCTGGGAACCCGACAGTGGCGCGTTCCGAGGACCATAGAAACACATGGCCTCGGACTTGTGCAAGGCCACCTCGAGTCCCAGTTGCCGGATCCTATCGACGATTGTCGCAACCCAACGTGTCGCCAGTTCGGCCGCCGCCTCATGCGACCTCCCCTGCACCAGGACCAGCGTGTCGTCAGCGTAACAGACTACGCTGACGCCGCTAGGGAGGTCGGCGCACAGCACCCAGTCGTAGCCGATGTCCCACAGATGCGGCCCCAGAACCGATCCCTGTGGGACACCGCACGACATCTCTCGCCGGTTCCACTCTCCGTGGTGACCAGGGTAGATGACGGCCCTGTCCGTCAGATAGGCCTCGACCACTCGACAGAGGTAGGTCGGCATCCGGTGATACCGGAGTGCCTCCCTAATGCAACTCCAGGGCAGGGTATTGAACGCGTTGGCGATGTCAAGAGACACCGCCAAGACTACCCCACCCCGGGCAACAGCATCCCCCGTCGTGAGGGCTCGAACGCGCATGATGGCATCCACCGTGGAGCGCCCCTTGCGGAAACCAAACTGGCTGTCCGCCAAATCCGGCCCCACTCGCACCAGCCGCCCGACAAGGCGGTCCGCAATAACTCTTTCGAAGAGCTTGCCCACCTCGTCGAGCAGCACGATGGGCCGGTAAGCGGACGGAGAGTCCGCTGGGCGCCCCGGCTTCTTAATGAGGACCAGTTTCCCCGTCTTCCAGCGAAGCTAGCATCCTTAAAAGGATAATTACCGTCTCGCCCTCCCTGAAAGATGAGTTTGACCTGGAAATCATTGCACTACGACGGCCTACTCAGAAAATTCCCTCCGATCCTATCATCGCTGAAAGCAGCATTGACAGCCCATGCTCTCCCCAGCTAGATAGCCCTCTTAGCCCGCTGATGTCTATGGACACAGACGAACCAGTAGTTTCAACGAAACGCGTCACGACCCCTTACCCGTACAGCTCGAAACCTGAGGCTAGATTTTCTTCTTCCTCCGCTTCATCCCACTCTGATGACGATGGGTTCACCCCAGTCAACGGAAAAGGGAAAAAGCGGAAGAATAAGAAACAATCTTCCACCCAGGCCAGCAAAGTAGTAGCGTTTGAGGATCGTGAATCATTCTCACTTTCCCCGCTATCCCCAGCCCCACCCGCTACTTGCACTACAGTAGCTTCCCCCTCCCCCGCCCCCCGCCCGACCGCGTCATCCTCTTCGCAGGATACTCCCATTCCACCTAATTCTGGCCCTAAGAAGGTCCCTCCGCCACCACCCGTGTTCATACAGGGTATTAAAGTAAATGTCCCTACGTCCCGCGATTATCTCCTCACTAGTCTTCTGAGACAGAAAAAGGTAGCATTCCACACTTTCTCTCTCCCAGAGGAAAAACAGACCCGCGTTGTCATCAAAAGGATGCCACGCGAAATATTAGCCGCAGATATTTTAGCCGACCTTCAGTCGCAAAATATCCCAGTCGATGAAGTCCATCGTATGCAACGCGCTAGAGGCGGAGAGCAATACGACATGGTACTAGTTATCTGTCCCCCAGTACAGGGTTATCACCCTATATTTAAAGTAAAATCTATCTGCCACCTCACGGGTCTCGAGATTGAGAAACCCAGGAAAAATGGCATAGTAGGGCAATGTCACAATTGCCAACTCTACGGTCACTCTCAAAAGTTTTGCCACGTGACTCCCAGGTGCGTAAAGTGCCTGGGCGCGCATGGCACTTCTGAGTGCTCCCAACCAAAAGACCGTTCCCAATGCCTCACGCCACCTAGCTGCGTGCTATACGGGCAAGAGGGCCACCCTGCCAACTACTGTGGCTGTCCCAAAGCTCCCAAGTCGTCATCCCCTAAACTGACCAAGCGCGCAGGCGCCCATCTACAGAGGGAAACTCCCTCAAATTATAGAATCCCATCCTCTCAACTTCCTGAGAGATTAAGCCCTCAGAGGCCCACTCCGTGGAATTACCTTCACCACCAGCAGGCCTTTCCAGCCATGGCTACCTTCCAACCCCCACCCCCCACCACCCCCCCCTTATGGTCCCCCGTTATCACCCCCCGCGCCCCTTAATAAGCCCGCACCTGCTCCTATAGCACCGCGTCCGCAACCCGCGAACACTCCCGTAGCCTCTTCTAGCATGCCTCAAAATGTCCTTTCCTCCGCGATGACATTCCTCTCTCCTCGCGCTTTCCAAATGGCCAGTCAACTCGAGGCCGCCCAAGACGCCTGTGATCTCATAAAGATCCAAGCTATTTACAACGCGTATCCAGACATTACGCGTGCTCTGACATCCCGCACCTCCCATAGAACCCACAATGTCTAACACCATCTTAGCTAGGTTCAAACCCCGATCCCTCATGTTAGGCATCTTCAATGCAAACGGCATTAATGGCCAACGCGACGAGATCGCGAAATTCCTCCGCGATCACCACATAGACGTCTTCCTCTTACAGGAATCCTTCCTCAAACCTAATAAACGAGATCCGTCAATCGGTAACTATCGTGTAGTTCGCAACGATAGGACTCGTTGTCACAAGGGCGGCACCCTTATCTATTATAAAAAAGACCTCTATTGCATCCCCATGGATCCTCCCCCGCTCTCAGTATTAGAAGTCTCCATCTGCCACCTAGGCATGTCAGGCCATCAGCCGATCACCCTTATATCGGTCTACCTTCCTCCCCAACCCACTTCAGAGGACCCCCGACTCTTTGCAAACGATCTCTCTATCTTATTTGGCCTGAGTGACTCCGTTATCATGGCGGGCGATCTCAACGCCAAGCATCCCTCCTGGAATAGTACCAGAACCTCCACCAGAGGACAACACCTGTTTGACCTCTCTGCCTCTATGATCTTTGATGTCATCGCTCCGATGACCCCAACCCACTACCCTCATAACCCTAACCATACACTCGATGTCCTAGACTTGGCGCTCCTTAAGAACGTCAATCTACGATTAGACTCAATAGAGACGGTACACGAGCTTAACTCTGATCACCGTCCCATAGTCATAAGACTGGCCCCGCGCATAGGTCTCTCCGACCCCAATCAACCTCCCGTCACTAAAAAGGTAACGGACTGGAAGAAAGTAAGCACCCAGCTGAAATCCAACACGTCCCCCCAATTAGATAACATCCCCGATCAGTTTGACTCTATCTCGGACACGATGGCCGCGATCGACTCATTCACGGATCACATAGTCACAGTGACGGATGACCGTCGCTGGAAGCTACCTGACGATGTACGTAATCTGTTGACTGAGAAGAACGCGTCTATCCGTGCGTACAGTAGCTTTCCCTGCGACGCGAACAAAGCCCATATGCGCTACTTACAGAGAACTGTAAGGAAACGCGTAGCGGAGCTGCGTAACGCGGGCTGGGATAAGATGCTAAGCGAGTTAGAGCCTACCCACCTAGCCTTCTGGGAACTTCAGAGGAAACTCAAGTCCCCGCAAGTCACTTCCATGCCCCCATTAGTACGCCCCGATAAGACCATTGCATTCGACGACGTCGACAAGGCCGAGTGCCTAGCCGACAGTCTAGAAGCTCAGTGCTCACCCAGCTCCCTACCAGTAGACCAAGCTCACCTCGCAGAGGTAGACGCGGAAGTCGAACGTAGAGCCTCTCTCCCACCCGTAGAAGACCCTGAGAATCCTCTGCCTCCCGTCACTCTAGACGAAGTGCACGATATCATCAAGGGTCTTAAAGCTCGTAAAGCCCCCGGTTCAGATGGACTCACCAACAGAGTGGTCCAGCTTTTCCCTGCCCACTTAATAATGTTATTGGCCACCATCTTCAATGGTGCCCTAAGCAACAATATCTTCCCACAAACGTGGAAAGAAACAACCGTGTCCGGTGAGGACCTGCGTCAGGTGGAAGGTGAGGACGCCGTGGCGCCTCTCGAGCCACTCCTCAAAGAGGGGCCTTACCGCCGCAAAGAGGGCTGATCCTGAGCTGCTAATCGAAAAAACAAGACCTGATTTTTTGAGAACGTTACCACTTACAAATAAATACATCCTACCTAAATGTAATAATGTGTACGGGATGAGAGTTGCAGATTATTTAGTACCTTTTCTTCTTAATAAACTTCCAGAGGACTTGCAAACGTTTTACAAAACGAGTTCGAAAAGTTATAAGTACAAATCAAACCGTTTCCTTACACAAAAAATCTCCTAATGTATGTATGTAGTAGTGTACGTTTGAACTATTTTCATCATTAAGAACATTTAAATTAATATGTTAAACTAAATCTTTATTGGTAAGTCTAGATTAGTGCCGTTAAAGGACCAAAATGACTTACAGATTCCAAGATTAGAATTACTGGGAGTACTTTTCAGATGTAGACTTATGGGTTATGTAACAAAATTTTTACGATTAAAAATCAAAGCACAATTTTTGTGGACTGATAGCCAAATAGTAATAAGCTGGCTCAAATCAGATAAATTACTTCCGCCATTTGTGGCACGTAGAATCAATGAAATAAAACAGAACAAGACTTTACAAATCAGATATGTGCCAACTGAATTAAATCCATCTGATGGAGGCACTAGGACGGAACGGGTAGGTTATTACAATAGATGGCTCATAGGACCCGACTTTTTAACGAGTAATTCAAATCAGTGGCCTACACTTCATAATAATATAGATACTCAAATTTCAATTGCCGGGGAGGGTCTTTCGAATTCAATACCTTTAGATAATAATAGACTAAGTCTAAATATTCCAGAACCGATGATAGTAGATGATAAAAAAAAAAAGAGAGTAAAATATTAAAAATTCAGGCTAAACATTTTCCTAAAGAAGTTGAGGGTATCACAACCAACTTATCGAGATCACTGAAATTATATAAAGACGAGGAAGGACTTATTAGGTGTAAAGGTAGATTCAGATACACTTATTTGTCACATAATCAAAAGGAGCCTATACTACTTCCAAAAGATTCAGATTTTACGCATAAAATTATAACCGAACTGCATCAGAAAAACTATCATATAGGTGTCTCTCATACCTTAGCTCTATTAAGACAAGAGTTTTGGGTGCCACATGGACGGTCAACAGTTCAAAGAGTCATCAGAAAGTGTCCACAGTGTATAAAATACGGTGGCGGTCCATTTAAATTAGGTACCCATGCCTGATCTACCAGCAGAAAGACGACACGGTTGGCGCAGTGGCTGAGCGATCGACTGCTGTGCAACGTGTCGCGGGTTCGATCCCCGCACGGAACAAATATTTGTATGATCTGCAAGTAGTTGTTCCGGGTCTGGGTGTTAGTGTATGTGAGTTTCTATGTTTGTAAACGCACCCACGATAGGCAACGTTAAAAAAAAAAAAAAAAAAAAAAAAAAAAATAGGAAGAATCAACCTTACTCTTCCGTTAGCCTTTACGGGCCTGGATTATTTCGGTCCACTGCTAGTGGATGAGGGTAGTAAAGAAAAACGCTGGGTATGCCTATTTACATGCCTAACAATTAGGGCTATACATTTGGAGGTCGTTAAAGATTTAACAGCCGAAGAATGTTTACTAGCTATTAGGAGATTCGTCGCTATAAGAGGATTACCTCAATTATTAGTGTCAGACAATGCTGCGCAATTTAAGCTTACAGCAGAAGTGTTAACTTCAAATTATTGCATTCAGAATCACTTGCTGTGGAAATTTATCCCAGAGTTGGCCCCATGGTTCGGAGGATTTTATGAACGACTAGTAGGTTTAGTCAAGCATAGTATGAAGAGAACTTTAGACAAACATCTCATAAACCATAACCAGTTATGCACAATAATGAAAGAACTTGAGGCTGTAATTAATACAAGGCCACTGACAACTGTAGGCGCGGAGTTAGAGCACATATTGACTCCTTCGGATTTCCTACGTACGGGTGGAACTTTGACCACTGAAGTTGCAGATCGAGACTTCTTAGAACCAGCTACAGTTACCAAGACGAATCTGATTTACGGATGGAAACGTGGTCAAATCATCATCTCAGAATTCGCCAAAATGTTATCTAATCAATACTTGACTAGCCTCCGCGAACGAAGTGACAAACACAAGCAACCTAGAGTCGTTGTTAATAGGCCACCTAAGTTAGCAGAGACAGTTCAAATTAAGTCAGATAGTAATAGGGCACATTGGAAAGTTGGCAAAATAGCAGAGTTGATTAAAGGATCGGATGAGCAGATTAGAGTAGCCAAAGTTAAATTATCATCAGGAGAAACACTGACGCGTTCAGTAGGCCATCTGTTCCCGTTGGAGATTGACGATCAAAGTACAGAATCGTCCCCAGAGCAGAATGTTGCACCAGTCAGAATCAGCCCACACTCTGAAGATTTTCAGAAGGGACAATCAGTACAAGGCGACCATCCAGTCAGTTTTAACCAAGAGTCTCGAAGTACTCAAGACGATGAATCAGTTATCAATGATGCACCCATAATTCAGTCAGTACCAGACACCAGTAGACGATCAATCAGCCCATCAGCAGCCAAGGCAAAAGAGAGAGTTAAGCAGTGGACATCCCAGTTGATGAGCAGATTGTTTCAATAATCAGTCATATTCAGTGTTGATTTAAAATTAGTGGACAATCAATAGTCAGTTGTTATCAGGTGAATGATGGTGGAATGGTAATCAGAAGTCAGATTCATAATCAGTGTTGATTTAAAATTAGTGGACAATGGTCAGTTCTTATCAGTTTGAATGATGGTGGAATGGTAATCAGAACTTAGCTATAACCAGTCATCACTCTGAAAATGTATTAGTGATAATCCTAATAAGATCTTGATTATACAGTTATTTCTATAGATCAGATTTTCAATTATCTCTTCCCTTGGGCGGGAGTGTCGCGAATGCGAAGTAATATAGTCTATAGGTACAGATAACAAATAGTGACGTGCCGGGGAGGAAGATGGGGTGGCGCGCGGTGGCGGACAGCGCGCGCGCACGCCCGACTCACTTGGGCCTGATGGTCGGAGCTAGCAGTATATTGGTAAGCGAACTTGCTATTTCTCAGTGCATGTGCCTTCAGATTGACCAGATATTCAGTTTATATTGTTTACCATGTTGTCGTGTGTGTGTGTGTGTGTGTGTATTGTTTTAACAGCGATCAGATTCAGAAATGATACCAAATCAGACCAGTATTCAGATGAGAGGCTCGGCATGGCTATAAGGGGAGGTTGGAGGCCACTTTGGGGACACCCCCCAATATCATTGCGATGATAATTCAGATTCAGTACCTAACGGTTATTCAGTGGAAATCAGTTTGCATAATTATAGCTGTCGTTAGATATTAATCATAGCGAACCTAGGCTTATTCTTGAGATATTGGTATTTTGAGGTTCAGATATTCGTCACTAAAAGGTATTTGGCGACAAGTACATCTTTATTTCGCTAAATTGCCTACGAGCTCGGTAGCTTTCTTTGATGCGATAGAAGATGCCGCCAAAGCCTACCGCGGTCGGCGCACGTGTCCCGGGGCCTGGGTCGGTACCACGTGCCTACCTACCCCTTTACCCTGCCACCCGCCGCCCTGCGAATCACTTCCTTATTCTCCCGTGCACCTTACTTTCGAACGGATGTTATTGTTGACCTACGTAGTGAGTGACTTGTGTTTTATTTACGTAAACGTTGACCATGTCTTATTCTAACGTAGAATATTTTAACATGTTGATGTGTCTTGGGAAATGTGATTGCAATTATGCAGAAGCACGCAGACTCTACCAAGAACGTTTTTCGAGTCCTCCATTACCGACGGCGATGGCATTCCAACGTTTGCACATACGTTCGTACAATACCGGCAGTGTGCACGGACGAGACCAACATGGAGCTGACTAGGTCAGATACTCGACAAGATCGAACAAGATAGTGATTTCTTGAATTGGGTAGGGGAGTGGGCCCCATAATGGGATGGGTTCCCAATATGAGATAGCAGGTTACTCCGGTTTACAAGCACCGCCATCTCTATTACGGGCAGTGAACTCCTTCCATTTGTTGTCCAGCGGCCATATTGAAACGCTCACGCGTCAGTCGCCATTCAGTTAGACGGGAGGTTGGTTCGCGCAAATAATCCGATTACGAGTTTTTTGAATAGTGAAGTTAGAAGTTTACTTTTCTTAAGGTAAGTTTGCTTTTTTGTTATTGTATGTGGTCCTGCAGTGTCTAAAAACGTTTGTGTTGAGGTTCATGTGTTGATTATTGCTAAAATTCGATTAGATTTTGTTTTAAGACTACGTGTTAGCAAAATACGTAGTTGTCCTAATATGGGATATCTGGGTGTGCCTAATATGAGATATCTAATATTGGGGTACATGTATCCTAATATGGGATAAAATACTAGGTACATGTATTTAATAAAATATCATGGATTATAGTTCATTATTATTAGAGGGAGGGAGGGAGTGGGCTATAATCCACCACGCGTGCCCAGTGCGGATTGGTAGATGTCACGTCGTCGTTTTTTTTTTTTTTTTTTTTTTTCCCTCACATTGAGAGGATCGTGGATCGTGAGGCCGTGTCCCTGCAGTGGGAACATTATAGGCTGATGATGATGAGGCATTAGAGATACATAGAGGTATTTACTATACTTGCTAACCGATCAAGTTCTACCCAAAATAAATTAAGATCCAAATATGCTAATATTTAAAAAAATGTTTTAGATGAGTACCAATGAGAAAAAAAAGCGAAAGAAATGGGATTCTGATAGGATGCTGGCGTACAATGCAGTAAAAAATAAAGAAATGGGCTACTTAAAGGCCTCTAAATTTTTTAACGTCCCAAAGTCAATTTTGGAGCGTTATTGTAAAAGTGTCAATCCTATAACAGAGCTAACCTCTCTGAAAATGGGCCGAAAGCCAACTTTTTCAGAGGAAATGGAACGTGAGCTTGCAGAGTACTGCATTACAATGGTGTCAAGGTTCTACGGGTTGAGAGCCTCTGACATCCGCTCTTTGGCGTTCCAACTGGCTATAAAGAATGGACTGCCACACCAGTTTAATAGAAGCAAGAATTCTGCAGGCCGAAAGTGGATGAGAAACTTTCTAAAAAGAAGTCCTCGATTGTCTTTTAGGACACCTCAAGCTACATCTGCTAATAGAGCCAAGGGGTTTTCAAAAGAGAAGGTAGACGAATTTAATGATATTTTGGAGAAAGAGTTGCCAAAAATTAATTTCGATCCAACAAAAATCTACAACGTTGATGAGACTGGCGTGACTGTAGTTCAACATAAAATGGAAAAGGTCTTATGCCTGAAAGGACAGAAACAGGTTGGTGGAATTTCGTCGGCGGAGCGGGGAGCTCTCATAACTCTAGTCACGTGTATGAGCGCGTCGGGGGTCTTCGTTCCACCCTTATTCATTTTCCCCAGAGTTAACATGAAGGAAGAGTTAAAAAATGGTGCTCCACCTGGCTCTCAGTTTGCGTGTCACAAATCTGGCTGGATACAAATCCATATCTTTACACAATGGATTGTTCACTTCATCAACACTGTCCACCCATCTAAAGAGTGTCCAGTTATACTGATCCTAGATGGCCACTACTCTCACACAAAAAATGTTGATGTCATTGACAAATGTCGGGAAAATAGTGTCATTCTGATATGCCTCCCCCCACATTCGTCTCACCGAATGCAGCCCTTGGATGTATCATTTATGAACCCATTCAAGACGTACTATGCCAAAGAAATCGACTCATGGCTAAAAAATCACCCTGGCCGCGTCGTGACTGCATTCCAAGTTGCAGAATTCGTTGGAAAGGCATACATGAGGGCTGCTACACTGGAAGTCGCCGTCAATGGATTCCGTAAAAGCGGAATATTCCCATTCGACCGCAATCATTTCAGAGACCACGACTTCGCTGTACGGGACGGCAACGATGATGACACATATTTTTTTTTTTTTTTTTTTTTTTCTATTCGCAATCGGTCGTCAGACCATAAGCGAATTCGTTCCATGTCAAATGGCGTTGTGGTAGAGCAGCCAGTGCTGCGCCTCCCACTTATAGAAGGTGGTTCCTCTTCAGCCTTTTTACCACCGCTGTCGGGTTTAACAGTTCCGTAACTAGTGGGTTCGGATGCATTGTTAGGCGTGCCTTGTGTTGTTTTTTGTATCGCTCGATTTCAGAGTTTACTGATGGCTTGATGGATTTCGTCGTTCCTAGCGAACCAAGGTGCATTTGCTATTGATCTCAGGATACCATTTTGGACTCTTTGCAGGCAGAGTATGTTAGTTTTGCTGGCAACGCCCCACAATTGGATCCCGTAGGTCCATATTGGCTTAAGGACCGAGTTGTAGATGAGGAGTTTGTTGTCTACAGAGAGCACAGAGTTTCTTCCCATGAGCCAATACAGGTTGCGGAACTTGTGGTTTATCTCGTCCCTTTTATTTTGAATGTGATGCTTCCATGTTAGGCGCCTATCCAAGTGGAAGCCAAGATACTTTACACAATCAGTGTGTAGTAGGGTATCAGGATCGAGTCTAACAGGAGGGGTGTTTCCACGCCTGAGCGTGAAGGTGATATGTTGAGACTTGGATGCACTGGCACGAATCCGCCACTTACAGAGCCATTTATGAGTTTTGTCTAGCTGATTCTGGAGTCTATTGCTGGCCATTTCTGGGTTTTCATCAACTGATAAATAGGCTATGTCGTCTGCATATGTTGCTATTGTTATGCCATCCAATGTGGGGTAGGTCTGATGTAAATATGTTGTACAACACTGGGCCAAGAACAGATCCCTGTGGTACACCAGCTTCCACTTCAAACAATCTTGATCTTGCTTCGCCCTGTTTTACTTGGAAGCAGCGCTCGGATAAATACGACTGGATGAGTAGGAACATTGACGAAAAAGTATTTCTATAATGTGGCGTGGGTGTCTGTGTGTGGTGGTTGTGTGGCCTCTTCAGGTGACAGATATTTGAGTTTTGGTTCGGACACCCCTACTGGTGGAGAAATGTTACTTTTAGTGGCTGGTGTTTTTGTCTAGTGGTTAGTTAATTTCAATTTGTGAGTTTGGATGTTTGGATATTTGTTGCTTTACGCAAAAACGGCTAAACGGATCTGGATTAAATTAGGCATACATATAGTTTATAACCTGGATTAACGTATAGGATACTTTTTATCCCGGTAGTACGTTCCCGTGGGATATTTTTAGACCTTGACGCGGGCGAAGCCGCGGGCAAAAGCTAGTATATTATATAAAACAAAGTCCCCCAGGTGCGCCGCGCCTGTCTGTCTGTCTGAACGCGATTAACTCAAAAACTACCGAAAGTACCGTAGTGATAAGCAAATGAAAATGAATGATTCATGAGGAAAGTTTATATGTGTAATTCAGATTTGTGTAAATTGACTGAAATATGTCGATGATTGTTGAAGATTTCGGAAAAAATCTTGACGACTGGGATCTTTACTGGCGTGTGCCGCGTAAACATTGGATGAAATTTGGCACACAGATAGTTTATAGCCTTTATTAATTAACTAGGGTACTTTAAATCCCAGTTAGTTCCCGTGGGCTATTTTCCAACATCCGCGCGGGCAAAGTCGCGGGAAAAACCTAGTTAATAATAAATATATATAACAGGCTGATATATAAGAGTCTGACGTAGTGACATTTGGAACTACCGGGTGCGGCGATTGAACTGTCCGTCTCTATCTAACTGTTTTAAAATTCGAACCACTGAATCGAAAGCCGCCAACATTTCAAATGTTGGTCTTTGACATGTTCTCTATGATCATTTGAAGTGATTCTGCTGTGAGAGAAACACATTCGAATTTAGAACAATGGATTTAAAACGAAATTCAGTGATTGCTCTTCATTTGGAGGGAAAATCGAATATCGAAATACGTCGAGCGCTGCCAAATCTTCAATTGAACGAGAAATTCGTGCATCGTACTATTCAACGTTATAATGAGACTGGTAGCGTTAAGAAACGCTACGGTGGCAGACGACGCTGTACTGCAACGGCGCCAGCAGTTGTCGAAAAGGTGCGTCATCGATTAGACAGAAATCCAGCGCGCTCAGCAAACCAGCTCGCGCAGGATCTCAAGGTGAGCGATTGCAGTGTTCGTCGCATATTGAAGGAAAAGCTTAAAGTCAAACCATTAAAAAAAAACCTTTCTCAGGAACTCACTGCTTTACAGCGTAGCAAACGGTTGGATCGATCGAAAGAGCTGATTCGCTTGCTCGACTCTGGCGACCTTCCCAATTCGGTGTTTTCAGATGAGAAAACTTTTTGCGTTGAACAGTTTTTAAACAAACAAAATGACCGTGTTTGGTTGAAGGGACGTGTCAGCGACCATTCCGACGAATTGCAAGTCACTTGACGCCAAGGAGCCGACCAAATCAGGGTCTGGGCGGCGGTGTCTGAAAAAGGCCGTTCTCCGCTCGTTTTGTTTCCAATGGGTCGCAACCAAATCAAAATAAACCAACAAATCTATCGAGACAAAGTCTTGCGACCAGGGTTGGTACCGTTGGGCACGCCACAATTGCGGCGGTAAGGCCCCTCTTTGAGGAGTGGCTAGAGAGGCGCCACGGCGTCCTCACCTTCCGCCTGACGCAGGTCCTCACCGGACACGGTTGTTTCGGGAGGTTCCTGTTCAGGATAAAGCGGGAGGAAACGCCCGGGTGTTACCATTGTGTGGATCGCCCGGAGGACACGGTGGAGCATACGGTGGAGGTCTGCCCGGCTTGGGCGGGGCACCGCCGTGTCCTCACGGAGGCGATCGGCAGCGGCGATCTCTCGCGTCCGGCCCTGGTTCAGGCCATGGTCCGGAGCGAGAGTGCATGGGAAGCCGTCACTTCCTTCTGCGAAGCAGTAATGCTCGCGAAGGAGGAGGCGGAGCGCGCGAGGGAAATGCAAGATGCGCGCCCTCGCGCCCCTAGTCGCCGCAGGAGACGCCCCGGGCGTCGGGAGTCGCGAGCCGACTTCCGGCCACCGTAGGCGCGGGCTTGCGGACGGTGGGCAATGGGTAGCTCGCCGTCCGATTAGGACCAGGCCCGGGTCGACGGCGCGTTGTGTTCCACGCGCGCCTCAAAGAGATGTCAGCACCAACTGACGGGGTCCGTAAGGGCCAATGCCTGCCAGGGTTGCGAGTTGGTCCGAAAGGGATATCGCGGCCCCGGCACACAGGCAACGGAAGGAACACGGGTGGGTTTTAGTCAGTAAAAGTCTGACACTCCCTCTCGCTCCGCCCAGAGCGGGAGGAGTCATTTGATGATTTCCCACCCAAAAAAAAAAAAAAAAAAAAAAAAGGGTTGGTACCGTGGGCACGGAACACATTCGGTTCTGAGCGTTGGACATTTCAGCAAGACTCGGCACCATCGCACAGAGCAATTGGAACGTAAAATTGGTTGAAAGCAAACGTACCAGTGCTGATCGACCGAGATATGTGGCCGTCGTCATCGCCCGACTTGAATCCGCTGGACTTTTGTGTTTGGGGTGTTTTACAGGCCAGGGCCTGTGCTAAAAATACACACTTCAGTGGAAGCGCTCAAAGTTACTCTTACGCTAGAATGGAATTGTTTGAGTGACGACGTCGTTCGAGCAGCCTGCGCTTCTTTCAGAAAGAGACTTCAGCTTGTAGTAAATGCTAAAGGCGATTTTATTCCTTCGGAATAAGTCATAATAAAACTTTGAACTCTCTATTTTCACATGTCAAAAGTGTTTAAATAAATATTGAAAATTAACAGAAATATTTTATTTTCACATACGGACAGTTCAATCGCCGCACCCGGTAAATATTTGACTGAAGTAATGCAGACCTATGATGATGATGGCACTAGTTTGCCGACAAGTGCTAGTAGGTTTTAGTCACCAACAAGGCGCGTTTTTAACAATCTGTTTAAATTCTTTTATTCATTTCTCATTCGAAGTCGCCTAAGCGCGATAGTGGCGCACTCATTTTTTCCAGACTCTTTTTTGCTAAGCTGTATGTAAAACAAAAGTGTATTTTTTTACTACTACCACGTCAATTAAGGTTGGCAATACAATACTGTTGCAACGCTAAACAAAGTTGGCAATATTTTGGCATTTTTTAGTCGAGTCTTTGGCAAGATTTGGCAGGATTCAAACCATACTATGGCAGAATCGGTAATTTTAAGATGGTCACACTGTTTCCACACATGTCTAGTCCATAGACATATAAATATAATCTCAATGGTCTAGTCATAGTCACACTTTCCTTAGTCTGTGGTCACACCACTAGTGCCATGGACATTTTCTATCTCAATGACTAGTACCTCAGAGTAATAACTAACATGAGGGAGCATACAAATTAGAGACAAATTACGATATATAAAGAAAGAAAGAAAGTAAGTAAGAAAATACATTTATTTAGCACAGACTAAAGCACACAATATAAAACAAAGCAGATAAAAAAAAAATAAAAAAATTAAAGTGCGATGTAAGCAGAAATTTGATGGGGAGTGTGCTTAGGGCTGCGCCAAAAAGGCCCAGTTCAGCAAAAATGCCAGACAACTGTAAGTGCCTTTTTTTTTGGGTGGGAAATCATCAAATGACTCCTCCCGCTCTGGGCGGAGCGAGAGGGAGTGTCAGACTTTTACTGACTAAAACCCACCCGTGTTCCTTCCGTTGCCTGTGTGCCGGGGCCGCGATATCCCTTTCGGACCAACTCGCAACCCTGGCAGGCATTGGCCCTTACGGACCCCGTCAGTTGGTGCTGACATCTCTTTGAGGCGCGCGTGGAACACAACGCGCCGTCGACCCGGGCCTGGTCCTAATCGGACGGCGAGCTACCCATTGCCCACCGTCCGCAAGCCCGCGCCTACGGTGGCCGGAAGTCGGCTCGCGACTCCCGACGCCCGGGGCGTCTCCTGCGGCGACTAGGGGCGCGAGGGCGCGCATCTTGCATTTCCCTCGCGCGCTCCGCCTCCTCCTTCGCGAGCATTACTGCTTCGCAGAAGGAAGTGACGGCTTCCCATGCACTCTCGCTCCGGACCATGGCCTGAACCAGGGCCGGACGCGAGAGATCGCCGCTGCCGATCGCCTCCGTGAGGACACGGCGGTGCCCCGCCCAAGCCGGGCAGACCTCCACCGTATGCTCCACCGTGTCCTCCGGGCGATCCACACAATGGTAACACCCGGGCGTTTCCTCCCGCTTTATCCTGAACAGGAACCTCCCGAAACAACCGTGTCCGGTGAGGACCTGCGTCAGGCGGAAGGTGAGGACGCCGTGGCGCCTCTCTAGCCACTCCTCAAAGAGGGGCCTTACCGCCGCAATTGTGGCGTGCCCAGCGCTGGGTTGCGACAATCGCACTCTCCATGCCGCCATGAGATCCCGCCGGAGCTCTGTCCGCTGTGCCGTGATTTCTCGCGGCAGCGGAGTTACACCCCGGCGTTTCGCCTCCTCGCGCAACTCCCACATGTGCGCGAGGACTTTTGGCTCCAGATCCCATGGCGGTAGTCCGGCAAGGAGGCTCGCCGCCTCACGGGAGACCGTGCGGTATCCTCTGACCAGCCTAATGGCCATGACCCTTTGGGACGCGTTCAATCGCTGGGCTGGTCGCAGCCTTAATGAACGCGCCCACACCGGTGCCCTGTAAAGGGCCATGGACCGCACGATCCCCGCGTAGAGCCTCCGGCAGGAGGCGTTTGGACCCCCTAGATTGGGCAGAAGCCGCTTCAAAGCAGCCCCAGCATTCTGCAGTTTGGGAGCCAAACGTCGGAAGTGCTCCACGAAGTTCCACCGGGTGTCGAGGACGAGTCCCAGGTACTTCATCGTCGACTCGACACCGATGTGAACCCCTCCTGCCGTTATCTGGGAACCCGACAGTGGCGCATTTGGTGGTGCATTTGTGTGTGCATTGGTGGATTTGTGTAAATTGACTGAAATATGTCGATGATTGTTGAAGATTTCGGAAAAAATCTTGACGACTGGGATCTTTACTGGCGTGTGCCGCGTAAACATTGGATGAAATTTGGCACACAGATAGTTTATAGCCTTTATTAATTAACTAGGGTACTTTAAATCCCAGTTAGTTCCCGTGGGCTATTTTCCAACATCCGCGCGGGCAAAGTCGCGGGAAAAACCTAGTTAATAATAAATATATATAACAGGCTGATATATAAGAGTCTGACGTAGTGACATTTGGAACTAAATATTTGACTGAAGTAATGCAGACCTATGATGATGATGGCACTAGTTTGCCGACAAGTGCTAGTAGGTTTTAGTCACCAACAAGGCGCGTTTTTAACAATCTGTTTAAATTCTTTTATTCATTTCTCATTCGAAGTCGCCTAAGCGCGATAGTGGCGCACTCATTTTTTCCAGACTCTTTTTTGCTAAGCTGTATGTAAAACAAAAGTGTATTTTTTTACTACTACCACGTCAATTAAGGTTGGCAATACAATACTGTTGCAACGCTAAACAAAGTTGGCAATATTTTGGCATTTTTTAGTCGAGTCTTTGGCAAGATTTGGCAGGATTCAAACCATACTATGGCAGAATCGGTAATTTTAAGATGGTCACACTGTTTCCACACATGTCTAGTCCATAGACATATAAATATAATCTCAATGGTCTAGTCATAGTCACACTTTCCTTAGTCTGTGGTCACACCACTAGTGCCATGGACATTTTCTATCTCAATGACTAGTACCTCAGAGTAATAACTAACATGAGGGAGCATACAAATTAGAGACAAATTACGATATATAAAGAAAGAAAGAAAGTAAGTAAGAAAATACATTTATTTAGCACAGACTAAAGCACACAATATAAAACAAAGCAGATAAAAAAAAAATAAAAAAATTAAAGTGCGATGTAAGCAGAAATTTGATGGGGAGTGTGCTTAGGGCTGCGCCAAAAAGGCCCAGTTCAGCAAAAATGCCAGACAACTGTAAGTGCCTGACGCTGGTTTTCAACTTCAACAAGGAGTGTCGATCTAGAGCGTTTGAGGAGTGGACGTGTCCAATTCTCTCCCAAAAATTACAAAAAACTACAAAGAACTATGACCCATATACCTACAGTGATAAAAATTATTGTGGTGTGCAGTATAAATAAATAAAAAAGTGAATTAATAATAATCCGATACCACACGTGCGCCGAGGTAAGCTCTTCTCCCCCTCGCGGAAAAGAGACGGGACGCGTAATCAAAATAATTCATCCCTGTCGCACACGCGTAACTCTGAAGGACGCGCGGACGGCGACCGCTGATTACCGAAATCAAGGACTTACGATCCTCCCGAGCTTGCCCGAAGAATTCCGATCCATCGCGAATACCACAAACACATCCCTAAATAAGTAAACAACAGCGCTTATTCTTATTATTTTTTACTGTTCTACTAAAAAATACCTACTTTAAAATAGTAAACACGTGCGCTACCTGTGCTAAAACACTAAGAGCCAACCAATATACTAAATGTATTGAATGCGACAACTTTTATCATCCTTTGTGCGCTAAAATAACCGATTTTCGTAAATTATCAGAGGCCGCAAAGTCCACATGGTTATGCACGGGTTGTCGAAATAAAAAGCTCAACACGAGCAACTCTGATACGCAGTCAGAACAAAATGAACATATCGACCACAAAAATGATACCAGCAACAGCTCGTTGCTACTCAATACCCCATCCGCTGCATCGGACTCCGGTAGCCTGTCTCAACTAACGTCTGAAATAAAACTACTACGAGAAGACGTAGGTGATCTCAAATATCACCTCAAAACGCTTACAGAACACTTAACACTGTGTAACCAGCGTCTTGAAGTGTCCGAAGCTAGCTTGGCCTGCGCAGAAGCCAAAATTGAAGCGCTTGAGCAACAAGTAAGTGAAATCCCATACTTAAAGGCCACAATTCAACAACTCAGTGAACAAGTACAATCACACGCCCAAGCTAACTTGAAAAACCAAGTCGAAATATTAGGCGTAAACGAAACTGCTAACGAAAACTCTGTTCACATCATTCTCACAGCGGCAGTAAAAGTTAGCATAAATCTCGAAGACTCCGATCTAGAATACGTTACTAGAGCTGGGCCACGCCACAGCACCAACACTGAGAACACCACTAGCGCCCCCGTGGAAAATAACCCCCGTCCGCTGGTAGTTAAGTTTCTGCGTCGAAACAAACGTAACGAATTTCTACGTGCAGGGAAAATAAGACGCAACCTCTCTAGTGACGATCTAGACATACCCGGCACCCTCAGGACTGTATACTTCAACGAGCGACTAACAAAAGAAAATCGGCAGTTATTTCGAGCAGCAAAGCCACGAGCTAAGGACTGCGGATACAAGTATTGCTGGATCAAAAATGGAACCGTCAATATTCGCAAGCAAGAAGGAAACCCCGCCATCGCTATTAGGAACCAGCATGACTTATCGCGCCATTGCCCCATCTCAACTGTACAAACAGAAGTTTAGCGAGCGAGAGCGGTCCTTATGTAAGCACCTGTTATGTTTATTTTTGAATTTTATATTTCCTAAATGTTTTTATTATTTGTTGTTTACCTACCTATACCTAGAAAGGCTTGCAATCAAGCATCTATTATGTTTCTCTAACTTAATAATTTTTAAATATTCTTTATGTTTGTTTACGTTAAATTTCCTCAAATACAAACAAGGGCTTGTACAAAAGCACCCGCTATGTTTCTCTATAAAAATAAGTTCAAAATATTCTTACTGCCTGTTTACCATTTTTAAACTCAAATACACAAGAAGGCTGGGACTTAAGCACCTGTTAAATCTATTTTTAAGTTTAACAACAATTTTGATTATTTTTAATAGCTTATTTAAAATGTTTTTAGTCAAATACCTACAAGAGCTAGTTCCCTTACACCTGGTATGTTTCACTTCAATTTTTTTACTTTATAAATATATTTTTTGTTTGTTTATTGTACTAAACTTGGTAAAATTCTCACAGGAGCTTGTACTCAAATACACACATCTTAACTATCCAATTTTAACACTCACATCAACGCACATTGCCCTACAAAGGTACTCCCACAATTACACACTACATAATAATAATTTGTCTTTTGGAAGAATCTTCTGTAACATAAAAGTAATGAAATCTCTTGCAACAACAAACTTTCTACATAAAATCACCTCACTGAATTTCGGTTCTCATCTTTATATTATAACTCTTAAAAATGGCTTTACTTAGCGTATCCAACGACCTAGATGAAACCTTTAATATAGAATGTCGCACAGTAGAATCTCTTGAAAACTGCAAGAGTATCTTAAATGCTTCCAAAGACAATATTAAGGTGCTAACATATAACATCAGAAGTTATCAGAAAAAATTTGACGACTTTGCAATTGCTCTAAATCGGTTAGACTCGAATATCGACGTTGTCGTGCTCACTGAGTGTTGGTTATCTGATGGCTCCATTATAGAGGACTTACAGGGATATAGCGCATACAGAACAACTAAACAAGTAAATAAAAACGGGGGAATTGTTATCTACACAAGAACAGCCTGGAGCAGCAGTATTGTTACTGTAGAATCTAACCTTGCTGACGCGGACAGTATATTAATAAAAACCAACAACAAATTAAGCCTCCTAGCTATTTACCGGTCTCCCTCTTTTACAAACACAGAGCAATTTCTTAATTCCCTTGACGCCACCCTGTTTGATCTTAAAAACCAACAAACACTCATTGTGGCCGGCGACATTAACTTAAACATTAACGATCCAAGTAATTACCAAGTATCTAACTACGCTTGTCTCATGGCCTCACATGGTTTGTCTCCTGCTATTACTCTCACAACAAGATGCGGAGCTTGTATTGACCACATATTTATAAAATCACCAGCAATACCTTTTGGTCTCGTTTGTGGCTTATCCATTACCGATCACGACCTAGCCTTGTGTTGTGCCCCCATTAACCCAGAACGCCCTAAAAACACTAAGCGCTGGAGAGTCAGAACTGACTGGACTGGTGTAGCTGGTGAGATTACAAATACAAACTGGGATCCAGTCACTAGCTCATCTTGTGTAAACACTGCTTTAAACTACTTCAACGACATTATCTCACGCGCCGCTGACAAACACACAGAAAATGTTAAAATTAGTCGCAGAATGGCCAACATTCAACCCTGGGTCACTCCTGGTTTAATTAGATGCAAGAGACAACGCGATAAACTTCATCTTGAATGCAAAGCCGACCCTGAAGATATCACAAAACAACTAATTTACACCAGATACAGAAACTTCGTGTACACACTTCTTCGGAAACTCAGAAATTTACACAACAGACAGGAAATTGAAGGGAACCAGAAAAACCCAAAAAAGCTCTGGACGGTTATAAAAGATATATGTGGAACTAAAACTCGTCAAAATTCATCATCGCACCTAATTGCGTCCAGTATCTCCCCAACTTCAGCACTTGACAATTGCAATCGACACTTCGTCTCTGTCGGGGAAAACCACGCAACCAAGATCCTAGACAAACTTTCAACCACTCACCACTCACTAATAGAATCAAACATAGCTCCAAGCTCTATCTCACAATCTTTCTTTCTGCATCCGACCGACGAAGAAGAAGTGTCCAACATAATACGCAACTTGAAAATAGACAGCGCACCAGGGCCAGACCAACTAACCGTTCGATTACTAATCAATTCCCGAGAAAGTATAATAAAGCCACTTACGCACATCTTTAATTTAAGTTTAGAATCAGGTGTCTTTCCCGATTCCTGGAAAATTGCTGCAGTGTCCCCTATCTACAAAAGTGGTCCCAAAGACTTGCCGGAAAACTATAGACCCATCGCCCTGTTGAGTATAGTCTCTAAAATTTTAGAAAAAATTGTAAACAAGAGATTGGTAAATTTTGTAGAGAAGCACAACATTGTCTCAGATAGGCAGTTTGGATTTCGCCGGGGAAAATCCACCGAAGACGCGGTGTCACTTTTGACAAATCAAGTCTCGCACCACATAGAAAATGGAGAATGCTGTGTTGGTGTCTTTCTTGATTTGGCAAAAGCATTCGATACCGTGTCATCTGGTCTGCTTTTAAAGAAACTCGAGGCAACAGGCATAAGAGGAACACCTCTAGAATGGTTTCACAGCTACTTAACATCGCGGTATCAATATTGTAAAATAGGCAATCACCAAAGCAGGTCACTCCCTATCACGTTTGGGGTTCCGCAGGGCAGTACCCTAGGCCCAACGTTGTTTACGCTGTATATTAATGACGTAGTAAATCTCCCTCTTAGAAACGCTACAGTGATATCCTACGCTGACGACACAGCCATCGTTTTCCACGACACGTCATGGGACCGAGTTTATCAACTGGCGGAACAAGGCCTAACTCAGATAGCGCAATCCCTAGACACTAACCTACTGACACTAAACGCTAGTAAAAGTAAATATATTGCTTTCTCCAAAACAAGCTCCTCTAGTGCCTCTCAGACTAAGTCCTTAAAAATACACACCTGCCCACAGAAACACAATATTGCCTCACACCTGACACAGCATCCCTGCGCATGCATAGTCCTTGAACGTACTGACACGATTAAATATCTCGGGGTAACCATAGACAGCAACTTAACGTACAAAGCCCACATTTATGCCCTTTCTTCCAGAGTACGTAAACTAATACACGTCTTGAAAAAACTCCGCGACTGTACTCCTATCGATATTTTGAGAATGGTCTACTTCGCATTCTGCCAGTCAATCATGCAGTACCTACTGTATCTGCATTTGGGGACGTGCTGGTAAAAGCACATTTATAACATTAGAGAGGGCACAACGGGCACTGATCAAGGTTGCACTTAAAAAACCTTACAGATTCCCCACAGACCTTGTTTACCATGAGTTTCAAGTTCTCAGGGTACGACAAATATTTGTACTCCAAGCTACGCTTAAATATCACGATACAATAAAAAAACGGCCCGACTATAGCGACATAATAAACAAGCGTGTCTTCAGAGTACCCATACCAAATGCCAAATCCGAACTAGCTAGACGCTGTACCTATTTTTCCCATCCCAACACTTACAACAAAGTTTTGAAAATCTGCGACCTAAAAGACTGCTCAACCATGACCTGTAAAAAAACCCTAACTTCAGCTCTTTTAAAATTATCATACGACGACACCGAAGCCTTGATATAGTACCTACACACACATACGCATACACACACACAAGCACACACACAAACCCATATACATGCATGCACACACAAACACACACCACAGTGCAAGTCAAACGATAACACTTGCAATTTTATTTTGTGTTCAGATTCGCACGAATGTTTTATTTTATTTTATTTTCACTTCACATTCACATCTTTTGTATATGGAAAATGTGTAATAATTATCTACCATTCTATAATTGTAATGTAACTTTTATAACTTTGAAAAATTCGCACTCCAGAGCCACAAGATACAAGCGACGCTTAGTTTGTGGCTCACCGAATAAGTCACATTGTATTGTTACTTTTTGAATAATAAACTTTTATTATTATTATTATTATAACTGGACCTGAGAGTGTGATGTGACGGATGTAAATCAGTTTTATAATTGTAACGTGTATGCAATATACTGAAATAAAATAAATTTGTCAGATAAAAAAATAAAAAAAAATAAAATATATAATAATAATAAAATATATATGTATAATATAATATATCTAAGCTCTTCTCTCTTATGGCGCAGATTGTACACTTAAAAGAGACAAATGCATATTGGATTCGTATATGCTAAAACTAAATGGACGTTCCGAAATTGTCAAACGGTCATACTTGGTCTCATAATACACGACCAATTAAAAAAGCACAAGCACAATGTTCTGTGAGCACAATAGTTACTTAGTACACGGTTAACCGTATAAAGTATTTGATTTAGTCGTATATTACGTCATGAATTTCAGTACGTGTGCTGGTTGAGGTGTTGGTCATTATTTGATTCAAAATTATAGATTTATGCACAATTTAAAAAAAAAATTGGTGCAAAGGACAGATCAATAGGCTGTTAACATGGCTTGTTTTGTGTTATCGTGTAAATCACATTCGTAACGGAAAGAAAACAATGAATTTGTAAGCTTTAATCAGTAAGTGTTTTTTTACAGTTTTCATATAAAATCACGCGAAATATTTGGACGTCATCACTAATAACATACATATTAGAATGATAATGATCTCTTCAAACTATCTTTATTACAAATTATGTTGTGATCGCGAATTAATTTTCAAAAAAATAAATCGTTAAATTGTGAGGTTATGTTATGCTAGTGATGGAGATACTTTTTATCGATATGATAATTTTATGCCGATAAATTGGAAAAGTTATCGTTTTCTTTTTCAGTATACCTTCAAATGAGAAAGAAAATTAGTGCAAAGTGATTCCAAGAGCCAGAAATTATTGGACTAAGCATAGCCGAGTATGTTCTAAACATTTTACGAACGACTGCTTTGTAAGTAGCGATAAATGGAGAAGGTTTAAACCTGGCGCCATACCATCCCTATTATTGGTAAGTAAAGCCATCTTCACGTGCGCTCACTTAGTGATCAATTCGCGTTATGTTTTACCTATCACAAAACGTTCACAGTTCTGTGCCCCAAAGTTTTCTTGTATCTTCAGTTGTTTTTCTTGCCGGTTTGAGAGGTTGACTAAAATCGCGGGAAAGTCCGAAAGGGATACCATGACCCCTGGCAACATGCCAGGCAACACGGGTGGGTTTTAGTCAGTAAGAGTCTGATATGCCCTCCCGCTCCGCCCAGAGCGGGATAAGTTATTTGCCAATTTCCCACCAAAAAAAAAGGTGTCTACTAAATGGTTTGTATGGGGACTGTGAACGTGTTAACATTTACCAATTGTTTTACTTTACTATATACTTTACCTAATGTATATTGATATGTATTTTTGGCTATAAATAAAGTATAGTAGATAAAACACAAGTAACACAACACACCAAGTTAGTTTTCTTTGTTGTTTTCAGAAATTTTGCATATAATTGTGTGGTTGAGCTGAATGGTGCTGATACATGCGTCATCTTCGTGAACGGGCGCCGTCAGTTGGGACTGGCCAACTCTTAGCTGCCATGGCTGATTTAAATTTTTGAATTGTTATTTTTTTTATTTATATCCTTTATTTATCTTTTTATTACGGACGCTTTTAACGTGCACGTATTTCTACATTGTTCTCACATGTATAATTTCAACATGAATGATGTAAAGAATATTTTGTAACAATTTATTTTATATAAAAGAGTGTCCGTGGAGTTTCTTGCCCGTTCTTCTCCATAGGTACCTATTACGCTTTGGAATGGACAATTAGCTTCATATTTCTGACTGACCGATTCCCTTGAAAATTCAAAAGTGCCCGTAAATGGTTTAATTGAAATAAATGCTTTGAGTTGGAGTTGAGAAGAAAGCAGTTTTATTTTTAGTTAAACTGCTTTCTTCTCCTCTCTTTATTTTATTGTTTATCCCCAAATATTAAATAAAAATCCGTTTTAATCCGATTGTTTCTATTCCATTACATAAATTTTAGGTAAAAAAACTATTCCACAAAAAATTAACGACTTCCAATGCAAAACACTAAAAGCAAAAATAGCTTTCGTTTCGAAAGTCGTTATCTTTACCTCTTATTTTTTTGTCGTTTTGTGACACGTAATTCCGAAACGAAAGTTATTTTTGCTTTTTAGTGTGGAAGTCTGTTTATTGTTTGTGCAAAATTTATTATATTTCTCTTTTTAGTTTTGGTACACCATCACTAAAAAAATATTAAGTTCTATATAAGGTATCTAAAGGATTGACAAAATACCCATACGAACACAATTTACACATTCGTACTGTCGTTAAGGAGTTCGGTTATATGTTCCATATTTTGACAACTGCTGAACCGATTTTGATGGAACTTGTACTGTTTCCTAAGTTGAAAGATAAAAATCAATAAAAACAGAATGACCACGATCCGATTACAAGTTTCTGAGAAATTCGTGGACAAACATACATAGAAACACTTATGAAATTTGGCACACGTGTTTAGAAGCCCACATAGAGTAATATGAATATTGTGCAATTCCAACAATATGAGATAGGTACATACATATTGTGCAATTCCAACAATATTAGATAGGTACATACATATCGAATTGATAACGTATTTTTAGAAATCGGCAAAAAGAAAAGTAAGATAGTTTCATGCTTCGGAAGGAACGATAAGCTGCGAACTAATGGTCGTTACTAACATTGGAGCTTGGAAAGCGGTACAAAAACTGACATCAGTGTCTGGTTGATAGATCTTGCAGTTCACACGACAAGAAGAAGAATAGGATGTTACATGTAAAAGCCTGTTGGAACCAGAGCGTTTTTAAACAAACAGTGTATTCTTTGATTTTATCATCCATGGAATGTATGACATAAGATGAGGTCCGAATTACTCTGGTAGCCCATCGCCGTAAACGTCAACGTCATCAGTGACATTAGTGATATCATGGTATGTTAAACGTAATTTTTTAGTCTGGTATTCCAGCTTCCGGTTTTTTTTTTTTACTCTAGCCACACTTGTAAAAACCCTGGCAGGTATGTCGCTGATTTGACGTAAGAGTCGACACCCCCTGATCCATATAAGTGTAAACTTTAGAGAATTTCATAATAAATGATCTTGTTACAAAGTATCGATACGTTCAAAACGAATCAGTCACTATTATCGAAAACAAAACGTCACCTAATTATGTGTCCCCTAGTTAGGTGGTAAAAATGATGGTGAAACGAAATTTTATTGAGGGGCTAGTTTGGGGGAGCTTTTAAGCTAAAGGTCATACATAGGTGGTAGTATAGGGGATGTCGGTGAAAACGGGCATTAATTACGTCGAATATAGTAGAAACAGTTTCTAAATTTTCAACAAATTCAAATAAATCACTATCCATGTTCTTTGCTGACAGATCACTTACGTATGTGTCGGTTTATGGGCCCAAATTTCGACCTCCTAAATATAGGGGACCTTTTAACGTTTAACTGACCCCTTACTATTGGTGAAACAGAAACCACCTTCTAACAGCCCCCTAAACATACTTAGGGGATCCCATAAACTTAGGGGATGTCGGTGAAAACGGGCACTAGGATCCTATCTGTGTATTACACTATCATATATCTACGATCCTATTTTTTGTCATAAGTGGCTGCAATCATCTATTAAAACCAAATACTGAAGCCTTTCGGCACACATTAATGACAAATAGAACTTTATAGAACACCGATGAAGCTAAAACAATGAACTTCCGGCCGCCCGACACTCCGGCAGCAGTTTGCTTTTATTTTTTGTACAGCAGTGTTGCCAACAATAATTTTAGAATTCCACTAAAGCTGTGAACTTACGCCAAAATTTCGTTGTACTTACTTTTTATCCGTCAATAAAACCGACAATTTGGATTTCGCAATAGCAGAACGGAAAAGACAAAATTACATAATTAAATGGACGGATTTCATATCAGGAAATTATGAAAATAAATGTGAAAATTCAATATATATTATTCAATATGGCAAGACCTGGTTCTCTGATCCCATCTAACAACAAATGTCAAAAATTTTTGATCAAAGACGATTTGATTCATATGTTTGTATTACATTATCAAATAAATATGACTCATAGTTATGTGATACTATAAATTTGATAGTGTAATACCCCCCTTAGTTATTACTCTGAGACTAGTACAAAATCCACAAACAATATGGTTGACAGCGCTGCCGTCAATAGCATAGTTGCAGTATGTACATACATACGCTCTAGGCGGTACATACTGCAACTATGCTATTGACGGCAGCGCGCCACAGAGCACATTATAACATACTGAAAGACAGCGCTGTCGAAACGTTCAAACGGCTGTACACGCGGCTTAAATCTCAAATTTTTTTTTGCTACAGAAATAAGGGTTAGTATGGTCTGTGGGAAGTTTCACTCTATGGCCTGACGGATATTCTCGTCAACTAGACCTAAAATAAATAATCAAAAAATTACAGGTAACACCAAAAAATTCTGAAAAATTTCGAAAGTGACGTAAAGCGCACGTCAATGTCAAACCGCGGGCTTGAGTAATTTAAGTTAGGTAAATACTTTTTTTTCTTCCGAGGGTAGTGGTGAAGGCTTCACGTGCCTTGTTTGTGCTACGATTTTTTTCTATTTTAGTGGTTTCTATTAGTGTAAACTTAAATCGAGATTATTCTTTGTGTTTGTCCTCTTCGTGTAAGGTTAGTTTTATTTGTAATTGTCCCGCTTTTTAACCATTATTGTTCAAAATGAACTCCAAAAAGCCCCCTGACCCAGATCCTCCGAATCAACCTTTTGAACTTTCCCCTGTATTAACTATTACCCTCCCCCATGACACCCAAATACTCACGCAAGACCCCATTATGGATACAGAGACTTTGAACCGAAAAAGAGTTGCTGGCTCACCCCCTACCACTTCTAACATCCCACCTAAGATAGCAAAGAACGTAATCGGCAGACTTACCTATACAGCCAGGGATAATCCGCCGTATATTGTCCACGTTTCCCTTAAGGATGATCAAACTTCAGGCACTGTATTACAACCGGTTAAGTTTGGTATGTTTTTGACGATGAATAATGTGAATAACATACACCTCGATGGTATCAAACGTTTAGGTAGAAATCGCGTCTCAGTCGATTTTAAATCGCATCAGGACGCAAACAGTTTTTTACATAATAACCTTTTAATACAACATAATTATACTGCCTCCATCCCGCAATTCAATATCACAAGAATGGGTATTGTTAGAGACATCCCTACTGAATGGACAGAGGAAGAAATTATTAAAAATATTAAGGTTCCGGAAGGATGTGGCCCTGTTGTTAAGACCAGAAGGATGAGCCGTAAGGTGACATCCTCTGGTGTAGCTGAGTGGAAACCTACGCAGACAGTAGTACTAACTTTTGACCGACAAATTTTACCGAAACGTTTGTATTGCTTCTATTCAGCTCTTCCAGTTGAGAGGTACACGTACCCAACAATACAGTGCTATCATTGCTGTCGCTTTGGACACACCCGCTCTCTTTGCCGTTCGAAACCAAGGTGTTTTAAATGTGGTGAAGATCATCCTGGTGATGGATGTGAAATCACTGCTGAGCTAGGTTTTTGTCTTTCTTGTGCTGGGAACCATTTCGCAAACGACAGTGCTTGTCCTGAATTGGGCGGACAGAAGAGCATCAAAGCTCTGATGGCGGAGAAATCGATCCCGTATGCGGAGGCAAGTCGGGTTTTTCCCCCTGTGATCGTATGCCGATGTCTCAAAATCTTCCCCACGTAACAATGTTATATTTAATACACCTCAATCTCGATCATCAACCCCAATTCCTGTTAGCCAAAATTCATACCGTAACACGGTCTTCTTAAACCCTAAACCCCGAGTCCCCCTTTCACCTGGCTATAATAAACAGGCCCATCAAGCCCTAACTCAAGACTTCTCTTTTTCCCCCTCCAAAAATGGCTGTGCCTTCCCAAGGGAAGACACTGAGCCAACTATGTTCAAACAAGAAGACAAATCTAAAAACATATTAGACCTCATTACCAATATTGTAATGGCTGTTCTTGTGAATCCAATCCATTCAATACCTGACCACGTTGCCCTAAAACTGACCTCAATATTAAATTATATTAATAATATTCCATTCCCTGTCATTCCTTCAATGGAACGTGAGGAGTATTACTCCCAGGAAACCTGATCTTTCCTTTTTAATTAATAAATATAAACCATCAATCTGTGGCATTGCTGAAACATGGCTTTTACCTGAAAGTAATTTCAGGATGCCTTATTTCGGCAATGTTCGTAATGACAGACCTGATGGATATGGGGGATGTGCTTTGCTCATCAATAGCAAAGTATCATCTTCCCCAAATCCTCTACCCTCTGTTGGCGATAACATAAATGTTATTGCTGTTAAGGCTGAGGATATAAATATTTTTTCTTTTTATATTGCACACACACAACTCGAATATCTTTCGATAATTAGAAATTTATTATGCAGTGTTAGCGGTCCAATACTTGTTATGGGTGATTTTAATTGTCATCATTATCGATGGGGATCAGACACTTGTGATAATTTTGGCATAGGCTTGCTGGACATATTGGATGATCTTGATCTTTGTGTCATCAACGATGGCAGTGCCACACGCAGGTCTGCTCCAGGGCAGAGTAATAGTTGTGTTGACTTGACGTTCTGCTCATCCAGTATATCTAGTCTACTCATATGGCGTCGCTTAGATATGACTTATGGAAGTGATCACTATCCCATCATGATTGAATTCCCTTCTAAAAATGTTCCCACTAAAGTTTCTCCACCCCTTTTAAAACACCAGCTAAACTCGGCAGATTGGGATTTATATTCAAAAATTTTAGATTTAAGAATATCTTCCCTTCCAAAAATTAACAATGAAATGCCCAGGAATGCTTTATGTCCTTTTCTTCCACCGTTTCTTCTACAGCAGATGATTGCTTCCCTTCCAAAAAACCTGATAGAAATCTGATAGAATTCCTTCTCCACCATGGTGGGATAGGGAATGCACTGACATGGTCAGGGCCAGGAATGAGGCTGAAGATACTGTTAACAGCGATATGAACCTGGAAAATCTCATCACCTTCAAGCGAATATTGGCTAAGTCCAGGAAAGTTAAAAAAAAAAAGAAACGAGACGGTTGGTCAAAATATTGCAGTTCTCTGAGTCCATCTACCCCGGTTTCAGTAGTGTGGCGAAAGGTGAAGCGTTTTAGATGTAGTTTCGCACCTGCCTCCTCAAACAACCTCACAGAAGAACTGGGATACCAGTTTTTCTCAAAAATTGCTCCAGCTTATGTTCCAGGTGTTGAGGACAGTTGTGTTGGCATCGATGATGTAGACGACACTAAGGATCCTATGAACACACCATTTAGCTTGGAAGAATTAAAAGCTGTACTATCCCATGTCAATGATTCCGCACCAGGGGTTGATGGATTCCCATACTCCTTTATTTCTAAAGCTGGTCCAAAAACTCAGCAATACTACCTGGATTTGGCTAATTTTTGCTTTATTTCTGGTTACATTCCCACAGATTGGAAGGTTCAAGTTGTCATTCCGATATTAAAACCTGGCAAAGATCCTAATGATCATTACTCATATAGACCTATCGCTCTATCGTCCATACTAATAAAACTTTTAGAACATTTAATTAAAAATCGTTTAGAGTGGTTGGTGGAGAGCAAGAGGCTGCTTCCGGCGACTCAGTTTGGCTTTAGGAAAGGTCTGGGCACTGCTGATAGTGTGAGTATCCTCACGTCAGCGGTCCGGCTGGCCCTCAGCGGGAATGGGTCTGTGGTTGCTGTTTTTCTTGACATATCGGCTGCCTACGATTCGGTTCTCCTCCCTGTTCTCAGGCAAAAGCTGCAAGAGCTGAGAATCCCGGCTAGGATCCGTCGTATCGTTGGTAGCATCTTTGCCAACCGCGTCATTCAATTAAGAACCCCTGGGGCTGACTCCGAACAAAGAACAGTCTGGAAAGGGTTACCTCAGGGATCTGTTCTTAGTCCCCTATTGTATAATATAAATACAGCTAACTTATCTTCCTCTCTAAATTTTGACTGTAAAATCCTTCAGTATTCTGACGATATTGCATTACTGGTCACCGGCAGTTCCATTCAGGATGCCGCTCAGTCGATGAATGTGTCTCTGTCCTCACTTAACCAATGGCTTCTTGATCACGGGCTATCTTTAAGCGCGCCAAAGAGTACAGCGGTCATTTTTACCCGCAAGCGTTTTGTTCCCCAAATAGATTTAAATATAGATGGACAAATCATTCCAGTCAAGGATAAGGCTAGGTTCCTGGGAGTAACTTTAGACTCAAAATTGTCTGGGGTTGACCACATTAACAACACGGTCAAAAAGTGTGAACGCTCGGTGTCGATCCTCAAGGCTTTGGCCGGAGTGTGGTGGGGAGCTCACCCCTACACCCTTAAACTGGTCTATAATGCGCTGACCAGGAGTGCTTTGGACTACTGTTGCTTTCTTATTGAGCCCTGCAACAAAGAAGCACTTAAAAAACTAGACAGCATTCAGGCCAAGTGCCTGAGAATTGTTATTGGAGCCATGAAATCCTCTCCTATAAATGCGCTTCAAGTCGAATGTGCAGAACCGCCCCTTTACCTAAGAAGACAGTATTTGGCAGATCGCTTTTTATCCAAAATATTTTCCCTTTCATCCCATCCGTTAATCCCAATTTTAGAACAAATCGACCTCTCTTTTAATGATTCTCCCTATTGGAACAATAAAACAGTTCCTCTATTGCTAAATAGGTACAGAGAGCTTAAACACCTCTCTTCACCTGTTTGTCAATATCCAATTCTCCCCGTTTTTTCCACCGCATACGAGACGATTCACTTCGAACCAAAAGCCGTTTTGCGACTAGGTATATCAAAGAACTCCCAAACCGCAAGAGGCGACTTTGAGTTAGCTCTCAAGCGCTACTGGGAAGGATGGAATTTATTTTTCACTGATGCATCTAAATTATCTCAAACAGATTGTACAGGAGTGGCAGTTTATTTCCAAAATTCAAAAATAGCTTTACTCTTTCAATGTCCGCCAGAAGCATCAGTTTTTACTGGAGAGTGTATTGGTATTTTAGAAGCCGTCCACTTTATTAAATCTCACTAAATTAAAAAAGCAGTAATTTTTTCGGATTCCCGTAGCAGCATTCAGGCCTTAAAACAAAACCAACTTAGAAGTAAAGTTCATAGTCAAATCATTATAAAAATTAAGAACTTATTATTTGATTGTTCCCAAAACGGCTTGGACATCGAGATAGCTTGGATCCCTGGGCACTCGGGTATTGCTGGCAATGAGTGCGCTTATTCATTAGCAAAGTATGCCACATCAAATCCGGTTGATCGAAAGCACTACGTAGCTCATAACTGCGATTTGCGAAATGGCCAAGCCCAAGTTATTCGACTCATGGGCAAAAACATGGAGGAATACCTCAAAAACCAAGGGCGTCTACTACGCAGCGATACAGCCCGACATCCAACGTAAACCTTGGTTTTTCAAATGCCCAAAATTGTCCAAAAGAACTGTTTCGTCACTTTGCAGACTGAGACTCGGACATTGTTGTAGCCCAGTGTTCCTGAACAAGATCCATGTTCGGGACAATTCACTATGTGAGTGTGGCCTTGCGGAGGGTACTTTGGATCATATATTTTTCTCGTGCTCTTTGAACACCCATTCCTTCGACCTCTATCGAAAAATTTCCAAATATAACATCCCTCTCCCAACTAACTTCCATTCTCTTCTATCCCACTTCTCTCCCAAAATCATCCAAATTTTAGCAACCTTTATGAATGAAAATAATTTAAAATTTTAAGTGAAGCGTAAAATAACTATGTATTATATTTTAAATATATATATATATATATATATTTTTTTATGGTGGAAGCATAGTTTTTATATATAAGTGTATATTAGAATAAATGTTTTTACTAACCCTTGTCTTCGTCTACAGCTACTAACATTTATCTACCCACAAAGTACAAAGTCAGACGGCCTGCCACTCTTCGCTGCCGTCTCAACGTGACACTGGCAGAATAGTCGACACCGGCTCAATTGCCAAGAAAGGAAAAAAAAAAAAAAAAAAAAAAAAGTTAAACTTTCTTTTATTTGGGGCTACAACCGGATACGAGCATTTCTCAAATTTTTTGACCGTAGCCGCAATGTGGATGTCCCATGTTTTGGTCTTTGATTATTTTTTTACTACGATAACATAAATAATATACATGACTGTCGTAACTTCATTGATATTACTAAATTATCAGAAAAAATATCAAAACTATAAATAAACCACACTAACTACAATAAATAATTAATAATCTAAAATACCAAAATTTTCGTAGTATGGAAAATAAGTTGTCCCATTGTGACCGGAGTGATTTTGAACTCATTTATTTCATTACATTTTAAGAAACTGAATATATGTTATAGTCTTAAAACACTACACTTAGAGTATTTGAATACATGTTTTATTTAGTATATAGTGAAATACGTCGTTAGTTAATCAGTTTTCGGAAAATAATATTGTCCCATAAAAAATTCCAAAACGGAAATTCAGTTTTTGTTACCGATTTTTGTGTCGAAAGATTTTTTAAACTACTAATTTAGGTAGTGTTTTTTCTTTTGGCAATACTATTGACGACATTTCACATCGCCATTTGATTGTGATGTCATTTCGGTGTCGACAACAGCCGCGACTTAACGTTGTGCCCTGCACTGCGACGAATTCGTTCCGGATTTTGTTATACTGTGTGAAGGTAAGTTCAACTATACTGAATATTCTTATTAAAATGGATAAATAGTTAATTTTATGGACTACAATTTGATGTAAAATACTGTTTTAACTATTGAGTTTTAAAGAATATGTATTTTTTTGAAAATCTATAACCATCCTTTCGTTACTTCTGATTTTTTTACTTTCGCGTGGTAACGTATAACCAGAACGAAGGGTAACAAAAAAGGAGTTTTTAAAGCTAAGTATAGACTATAGTATTGACTATATTCGTTTAACCTCAATTTTCATAATGTTATATTTTGTTATGTTTATATTGCTTTTGAAAATTTTATCACAGGATTAAACTAAATAATAACCATCACATATATTACAATATATACATTTCAAAATAAAAACGGTTGAGTAGGAATGTCAGCTGACCGAAGCACTAAAGTAATGTATTTTATTTTTCAAATAGATTTTTAATGTATTACATTGTGTTGTAAAAAATAAGGTGAGCATTAAATGAAGGACCTTGTTAATATTAATTCATGCATATAATAAAGTACGGTAATGGGTCCGACATTTGGGTTATGCCATTTAGTTTATTTGTTTAACATCACCTTCCCGAGCTTCAACAATAGGATCGTAGGTACTTTAAGTTTCGAGTTAGACGTGTATTAGAGATCGTCCATTGTGGTTTGCAGTTGACAACATCATGATCGTGTTTAGTATAACGTGGTGAGTTCGTTGTTTAAATATTTGACTAATAAATTTTATTATATAATTGCTTGCAGGTGAGAGAAGTTTATTCTCGTAAAAAAAAATCATAAGAGGCCCAGTACTTGGAAGATACCTACTAAGAAACTTAATTGTTGGTTCAGGTATGGACAGTTACATTGTTATTTTATCCTCACAGTAAAAAAAAATAATAACAACCCAGCGCACCTATTCTACGCAAAAATGCCGTTAACGGCGGCTGAGAAGATGAAATGTTATAGAGAACGCTTAAAATTAAACCCAGAAAAATTAGAAGAACAAAGAAAGAAAAATCTAGAAAGAATAAAATCGAAATATAAGTACAAGAAGATATCAGAAATGACAGAGGAAGAAAAAAATAAGAAAAGAAAAGAATGGAGAGAGGAAAAACAAAGGCAAAAAGATAAGAAGAAAACTTGCGAACAGACATCGAATACTGCAAACACGTCAAAACGTTCTAGTTCCAGGACATCGAGAATTAATTATAAACAAAAATACACTGCCGCCCAATGTCGTATTATACATTTAAATCGAGCTTTAGAAACCATGAGGAAGAGATTATACCGATCGCAGAAAAGCCAAATGCAAGAAAAGAAAAAGCATGAAGTAGAACTTAACAAGTTGAAGGCTAGGAATGAAATTTTAGAAGCTTCTCTAAAGTCAACCTATAAACAATGTAAAACTAATAAAGAGAGAGACGTTATAAAGAAAATCGCTACTAATGATCTCGTGAAAAATAATAAAGCTAAGTCGTTCATTGCAAAACAAATAGGTCTAAGTGAACGAGTTCGAGATAAGAAAACAAAGAATAGGATTTGGAAGCTCAAAAATTCTATAATAGAGTTTTATATCAGAGATGATGTAAGCAGAGCCACCTCTGGCAAACGTGAATGTAAAACTTTAAAAAAAAACAAACAGCAAATAAGATTCCTTAATAATTCATTACTTGTTCTATACAAAAAATATAAATCAGAAGGTGGCATCTTTTGCTTCTTTTTGCCGGTACAGACCATTTTACATCATTTCACCTAACTTAAATAATAGAAATACTTGTCTCTGTATTAAACACAGCAATATGAGTTTTAAATTGGCGGCTCTTAAACATCACAAAGTGGTTGATATTAGTAATACTCATGATCTCCTAAATAAAGTAGTATGTAATACTGGATCATTCGCGTGTATGTATGGCAATTGCGAAACATGTAAAAGTGTAGCTTTAGACTACAATTTGGAAAATGATAAACCATCTCAAGAAATTACATGGCAAATGTGGGAAATTCAGGAGCACACTTATAAAAAACGAACAAAAGATGATGAACAGGAAGTGAAAACTAAAAGAACTGTTAAATCATTTAAAAAGGGTACAATTACAGAACTAATAATTTCGTTTGAAGCATCTTTAAAATTATTTAAGGTTCACAGTTTTAATATGTGGCATCAAACAGAAAAATATAAAACTTGTATTGAAAACTTAAATGATGATGAAATGGCTGTGCATTGTGATTTTTCTGAAAACTTTGAATGTAAAATGGCAGAAGAAGTGCAGGCAATGCACTTCGGTGCCTCCAAAGTGCAAGTTACTTTACATACGGGAGTCATATTTTATAAAGGCGGACAGAAGTCTTTTTGTACGGTCTCCCCCTCCAGTATACATCAGCCACATGCCATATGGGCCCACTTAAAGCCTATTATAGAACTGGGGAAATCCTTAGTTATTAATCTAAAGAAAATATATTTTTTTTCTGATGGGCCCAGCTCGCAATACCGTCAGAAAAAGAACTTTTTTCTCATTAAATATTATTCGTCTTTCTACAAGGTTGATATTTCGTGGTCATTTTTTGAAAGTGGGCACGGAAAGGGTGTGGCTGACGCTATTGGAGGGGTCGTCAAGAGGGCTCTTGATAGGCAAATTGCATATGGAAAAGATATTATAAGCGCTACCGATGTGTACTTGACGTTGAAATCTTGTGTAAAAGCTGTAAAAGTGTTTTACGTTTCTGACACAGAAATCAAAGCGATAAGCCAACTTATACCTACTGGCCTAAAGACCATAAAAGGGACAATGAGTATTCATCAAGTTATTTCTGAACAAGGTAGTGATGAAATTCAACATCGTATCCTCAGCTGTTTTTGTAGTAAAAAAATCTGTAGTTGTTATGATCCTCAAACATACAAATACCCAAATTTTACACATGTTAACAACCAAGAATCTGAAAATAATGAGCCCACAGATAACCAAACGTTAACGCCGAAATTAAATGAGTTGCCAATTCTTGATTCTGAGATGATAGATGATGATTTGCCAATATTATACAATATTGATGATCTGGATCTAGAAGAACACGTTGCTAGCGGAGATAATTCCGCTGAAAATCGCATTGATATTATAGACTTGACTGATATTTACTCTAACCCAGTTATCGGAGAAATCGATTCTAATAAAAATGTCCTCTCAGTGCTATCAAATATTAGTAAAATAAATAATGTTGGTGAGGATTTTAGTGAAATGACAATTAAAAATGATGTATACAAATTAATGAAAACCAAAGAAAACGTTGCACCTAATACTACAATTAATGCAATAGATCCATATCCTTCAACATCTAAAGTTAGTCGAGATCCAGTTAAAAATTCAAAACTTGATACATATACTCGTAATACCGCGAAAAAATCATTGCACATTCTTGTGACAAGAAAAATGGCTTGTTATAAGTGCAAAAATCCCACGCCATTGCATCATCTGGTCAAATGTATGTCTTGCAAAAATTATTACTGTGATAAGTGCACAGAAGGACAAGCATATTTTGATTACATATGTGATTTTTGTTTTGAAGATGATTAAATTAATGTTGTAGGAACGGCTAAGCAGCGGTTTTTATCCTGATTTCTGATTATTTTTTTTAATTTTTCAGGAAAATCACCTCAAGGTGTGTCTTCTCAAAAATGGTGATTTACCTTGATATTGATAAGTTTCTGAAGAAGACAGACTTTCTTGCTTTTTTCGAAGATAATATTGTATGGCCCTGGTCAGTCACACATTTCGTACTATCAGAAAAATGTTTTGGATGTGGAAGTGCAACTAATAATATATTGCATAGTGTTTTTCCACATTTTGTAGTAGCAATGAATACTGAACAGATCAGACTGTTACTAGACAGTAATTTATTCTGGTGTAAGGCATGCAAAAGTTTCAGTGTCTACGACCACTACCCTGAGGATGAGTGTGTATTTTGTAATGTCTAATTTTTAACTTTATTTTAAATATTAATAAGTATTTAGCTCTGCAAGGGCGTTGTTTTTTACGTACTTATTTTATGTATTCGAATAATTATTAGTTTTCGTGACATTAAAAAAATATGTTTTTTTGTTTATAGGTATTATTAAAAATGTTGATTTTAACCAAAGAGAATTAAGACTGTATGAAGACTCAACTGATTAGTTTTTATTTGTTTCCTTACTGAAAGCTTTGCAATAAATTTTTAATTTTTGTTTTGATTTTAACTTATTTTGTTTTCATTTTATGATAAAGTGTCAAGTGTGTATGCTAAGCCTTACATTTCCAATTTTGTTACCCAAGCTTCTTGTTTTGATACTGTCCCAAAATTATGCTGATAAATAAGATAGATATTTCTTTTTCTTTCAAATGAAACGCAATAATCAATCATTTAAAACAATTTTATGATAAATATTATTATAATAAATAGAAAATATAGCATCCTTCCTTTCCTATCATAAAGGAAAACTAAACTTTTTGTTGGAAAGTATTCAAATGGTAACAAAAAATACTCAGTATTGCTAAAAACAATTTAATTTATTATATTTTTCGCAATTTTTACTTTTTCAAGATGTTGTTTAATTTATGATCTACATAGAAAAACATAAATTTATAATACAGTCTGCATGTTTTTTTATGGTTTTCACTCCTTTCCAAGTAACAAAATAAGAATTTTTATTTCGTCCTTAACTTATATTTTATAGGTTTTTTGTATAAAAACTCTAATAAAACAAAAAAACAATTAGAAATTCAGAATCTGTCTAGATTTAGCTAGCTGTATTTAACATAATATGTCCTAAATATACATATTATTTTTTAAGACGATTTTTAAAATTATGGTCAAAAATTTTGAGAAAAGCTCATACACGTTACAAAAAAATACAATCGTTTTTCACGTAATTCAGATTATTCGTAAACACTTTGAGATAATCTGCTGAGACATTCCGTTAGAACAGGTAAGAAAAAATGCACTAATGGGAAATGGCGGTATTTATTTTATTATGGGCGGATTCGACCAAACCCGAATTTATACCAGGATTAATGTATTCCACGATTTTATTCTCGAGTATCATCACACTGTTTTCCACGCAATCTAACGTATAGCTCTATTTGTATATGATATTATAAGCGCGATTATCAGAGTGATTAAGAAATAATATAATATCCAAATATAATGTCAAAAGCCGTGGGCTGCGATCAAATCAGCCGCCATATGATCGTAACGGCTCTTGATCAACTCCTTCCTGCTATCGCCCACATTATAAATTTCTCCTTGTACACCGGTGTTTTCCCCTCCCTGTGGCTTAAAGCACTTGTTCGGCCCCTGCCTAAGGTACCCAACCCCTCTCTTCCTAGTCACTTTCGCCCAATTTCCATCCTTCCCTTTCTGTCTAAAGTGCTCGAGGCCAGTGTTCATAAACAATTCTCCCACTTTATTCACCACAACTCCCTCATCAGTCCCTTTCAATCCGGTTTCAGGCCTGGGCGCAGCACCGTTTCAGCTCTTCTTAAAGTGACTGACGATATAAGGCGGGGAATGGAAGACACTAAAGTTACTGTCTTAGTGTTAATTGACTTCTCTAATGCTTTTAATGCCGTCAGTCACGAAATCCTTTTATCCATCCTTTCCTATCTTATGGTCTCCCCGGAGGTACTGGAATGGTTTTCTTCTTATCTTCGGGAGCGTCAGCAGTCTGTTCATGCTGGAGACTCTTCGTCGAGTTGGTGTGATCTTGCAGCTGGCGTCCCTCAAGGCGGTATATTATCTCCTCTTTTGTTCTCCATTTTTATTAATCTCATTACCACCGTGCTTCGGACTGCGTATCATCTCTATGCTGACGATTTACAGCTTTACTGTCAGGCAAGTGTTGATAACATTTCTGATGCGATTACGGAGCTAAATCGGGATTTAGGTGTAGTCAAACACTGGTCTGATCGATTTGGGGTGGTGGTTAACCCTACCAAGTGTCAGGCTATCATAATAGGGAGCCCACACAGCATAAGGAAGCTGAATGGCTTAACTGTGCCATCTGTAATCTTTGACAACTCAGTCATTCCGTTTGGCTCCGATGTTAAGGATCTTGGCCTGCATGTCGACACTTGTCTTGACTGGCGAAGGCAGGTAATAACCGTCAGTAAAAAAGTTACCGGAACGTTGCGGTCGCTCTATCGGTTAAAAAATCTTCTCCCATCACACATAAAGGCAATGCTTGTACAGTCCCTAATATTTCCCATAATTGACTATGGTGATGTGTGTTACTATGACCTGAATGCAGATCTCCTCAATAAACTTGACCGCCTTCTCAATAATTGCATTCGATTCGTTTTCAATCTTCGTAAGTATGACCATGTATCCGCGCATCGATTGCTTTTAAAGTGGTTACCCATTCGACAGCGCAGAGAGGTGAGGGCTCTGTCTATGTTGTTCTCTATTCTCGACAAACCCACCTCTCCTTCTTACCTGACTTCCCATATTCAATACTTATGCTCTGCCCATAGCAATAATCTTCGTTCCACCAACAATCGTCTTCTACGATGTCCTTCTCACCGCTCTGGTTTCATTCACTCTTCTTTCTTTGTCCAGGCGGTCTTTCTTTGGAATTCGCTACCTCTGAATATCAGGACGGCAACCAGTCGGTTGTCTTTTAAAGTGAAGGTACGTGAGCATATACGCAAGAAGTTGGCTGAAACATCCCAGCGGTGATTTGCTGGATTCGTTTTCTCCTCTACTGATCGTTATTTCTCCTCTACCGATCGTTATTTCTCCTGACAAAGATTTTTCTGTTTATACTATGTATATGTATGTATTTATGTATGTATTTATTCTTGTATTTTATAGTTAATTTCGTGTTATCAATCCCTTTTGTTGCACCTGCCATGTTTTGTCTCTGCACCACCCTAAGGTTGACTGGTAGAAAATGCCTCAGGCAATAAGAGCCGCCTTTGTACGGTATATTTTTACTTGTGCATGAAGTTTTAATAAATAAATAAATATCCAGCTAAAAACGTTGTTCTACAAACGGGACGGTCCAGAAGTGTAAGGTACCCCCCTTACACTTCTGGACCGTCCCGTTTGTAGAACAACGTTTTTTACTATTTACGTTTACACTATTAAATTTATAGGATCACATACCTATGAGTCATATTTATTTGATAATGTAATACAAACATGAATCAAATCGTCTTTGATCAAAGATTTTTGACATTTGTTGTTAGATGGGATCAGAGAACCAGGTCTTGCCATATTGAATAATATATATTGAATTTTCACATTTATTTTCATAATTTCCTGATGTAAAATCCTTCCATGAAATTATGTAATTTTGCCTTTTCCGTTCTGCTATTGCCAAATCCAAATTGTCGGTTTTATTGACGGATAAAAAGTAAGTACAACGAAATTTTGGCGTAAGTTCACAGCTTTAGTGGAATTCTAAAATTATTGTTGGCAACACTGCTGTACAAAAAATAAAAGCAAATTGCCAGTGCTGCCAATTTAGCATTTTTATGGCTAAATTTAGCATTTTCCCTAGTCATTTGGCATCTTCGATCAATAATGCACTAGATACAATATCCCATACAAAAGTTCTCTTAAAACTGTCGCCAATTGTGTTTACGTAATTCTAGTTTAAATAAATATACCTTAATGTAAATTCAACCTTAAATGCAATGCTTAAAGTTGTATTCACAAAGCTATGTACAAAAAACAATAAACTCAAACATACATTAAAACAAATTCAACCTTACACGCTTGTTTTAAAGTTAAAATTACAAAGTGCTAATAAAAGCAATAAAAATTTATGACAGAGGCTCGCCGCTTGGACAAGGAATGAGTGGAGTCGAAATGTGTCTATATTTTTTCTATGAAATACAGAAAAAAAAAAATATGCTAACAAATTCAGTTTATTATACCTAAGCCTTGACACTCAAACATAAAGTTTAATTACAATGGCAAAATTAAATCTGTCGTCGCAGAAACAAATATAATGTCATGTCGGTTGAAAATAAAAAGTCATTTTTATATAAGTTCAAAAATACTTATTGTTACTGTTGTACTGTTTTTAGTAATCTACGCCTTTGCGTGTTTCCAGTTATGTCCAATCTATTAAAATTAATCGAACAAATTGTCGAATTTTTATATTTCTTTTCCCCTTTCTATAGAAAATAATGAAATATAAAATAACAATACTACACCATGCATTCCCTGTTCCAGAACAGTCGATGTTTGTTACAATAGTTGGTAGTTGTCACAAACATTGGTCAAACAATCATAATATTTGCTAATTGATTTATATTTACTATTTAATTCTGTTTTTATTTTATGAAAAACACTTACTGATAATAAACATACCGAAAAAAAAAGATTCCTTCCAAAATCTTGGTGTTACGGTGGTTATTTACAAATTTTTTGAACGCGTACTGCGGCATTTTGACGTCTTAATGTTGGCTATGATTGGACCATACTAATTTGAAATAAGACCACAACCGAATCTGTGCTCTTATTTTTCGTTCCGTTTTTGAAGCGCTTACCGGGAATCTAGTGCATTATTGATCGAAGTGTGGCATGCAAAAATTCAATTTAGCATATAGCATATTATTTAGCATTTTACTCGGAAAGATTTATTTAAACTTGAATTTACGAACGCAACATATGAACCCTTAAAAAAAGCGGTGATGTTTCTGAACGCTACCGTAGTGGTAAGGGGAAATCCAGCTTGGATCGATAATGGACCCATTTTTGCAAACAAGAACCAACACACAGCAGGTTGATTTCGAGAAAACGAAACATTTGTAAACAGAGTGTGCAAAATGCATACAGAGTATATTAATGAATAAATACTTCTTAACCTTATGTGGGATACTGTAACCTATCTAGGAATATCAGATTTATAAATTTTATGAAGTTGTAGTTTATAGTAAATCGTAAAAAACTTGGTTGGTTCTTTCTTGCAAAAACATATTTTGTTGCTTAGTTCCTTCTTGCAAAATGGACCTAAGATTTCATTGTTGTGATATTTCTAAAATAAAAGTAATTAATTATAAAAAATACTTTTTAATGCCATTTATTAGTAACTGAATCATTTTCTTACATTTACAATGGAAGCAAGAACCCTTAAAATTTATCATCACTATTATTATCATCGCCTTCTACCTCAAAATCGATAGGCCCGGTAAAGCCGTCGATATCATCTTCTATGTTGATACTTGTCAGGGTTTTGTAGAAATCTTTTGCGTCATTTGGTATAAGATGCAGAATACTTTTTATATCTGACAGTTTAGCCTCAGAAATGGCTTTGCCTGTAGGCCAAAGTAAGTCCATATCACTTTTTTTTATCACGGTCCTGCTTCTGATATTTTTCTTTATATTAACTTCCTTCAACTCATCGTCCAGATTGTTTCTCATAAAAATAGAGTACGTTTTTTCTTTCTTAAGCACTATTTCTTTGGTATCCAGCCAACTTATTTTAGATCCATCTACTGCCTTCTTTCTGTTTGTGATTTTTGTCTCTAAATTGCGTGATGACATAAAGTCTTCTTTGGTGAGCCTGTGTACAATCATAGGTTTAATTTTTCGACAGTTTTTCATAATCTCTATGTAATCATCTGGGGTATATAATCGTTGCTGGTGCTTAAGAGAGCACTCTATCCGGCCAAAATCCGTATCATTGGGTAAAAAGCTGTGGCCAGATTCTAAAAATCGATGATGTATTTCTTTTAGAGTGGGATGATCATTCAATAATGCTTTCAACATTAAGGTCAGTTTAATGTTTCTATTTTGACCCCCACAGGAGTCGCTCCAAAGCAATAAACTCTCAACACCATCTTTTAATCTTTCTGTGACATGTTTTATTAAGAGCGCTATTACAAATTCCAAGTGCTCAGCTTTAGGTAAATTTGACGGCGCACGGCAGCGGATGCGCACGTGTGCGTCTCGCTATGTACGCTACGCGCACATGCAAACCGCTATGCGTTGGATACCAGGATCAAACCAACATGAGCCTTTGCCACTTTACTTTTGAAATTACTATTATTTTAGTTCGTGAAATATTTTTCCTCTTTATAATATTAGTGTAGATGTAGATTAGTGTAGATATGCATTTGAACGCGCCGGTGCATTATTATAATAAAGGTGTATTATAATAAATTATATCAAATATGCACATTTAAAGACTTCATCACTATTTATAGTAATGCAATTCTTAAATGTGTATCGTTCGAGATAACTTATTATTTTATGGATTGGTACAACTGGTAAATAAAAAACAGACAAAAAAAAAAGTTTAATCGTAAAAATTAATTAAAATAATGTTTTCCGAAGGGGCATAGAGCGTGCTTTCCTCGAATCTATGATTTCGGGAAGAACGCACTCCTCATAAAACTTTATTAATTTTGGCAACATTTTTTGATTCCAGAAATCAACATCTTTGTAAACTTTTACAGCTTTTAGTGGGTATTCAGTACCAGTCCACACTGCAAATAAACAAACATTTTTATTTGCAATGTGGAGTTGGCCTTGTATTTGGTAATACCAATCATGATTTTTATTAAAAATTAATTCGCCATTTTGATTTATTTTGAAGCATTTAATTTTTTTTTCTAGAATAGCTGTATTAGGATCCATCTCAAAAGTAGATATGGGGCACTTAATTTCAACAACACCGTCTTCAATCACTCCATCAGGTGTTGCTCCTAGGAAGAAATGTTCTGAACTTATAAATATGCCACACTTCTCTATATGTATATCCATTTGGCAGGAGAGTTGAGCTAAAGCTTTTGATTCGTTCACTTTTCCATGTTTGATCGAAGGCACATGATCTAAATTGTAAGAGTACAGTAAAGTTTTGACCAAAGGCGCAGAGTTCGTATTAGGGCGTCTCTTGCATATTTTGCTAAACATTGATGCAGTGAGTATGGATCTGCGCAGTTCCAGCCATAAAGCGCTTTCGGCTTGCAGGACAGTATTACGCTCAATTTCTTGGCGATTCAATGTTTGCTGTTGCAAATTGGACAAAAACAGTGTCTTAGCGTATTTGTAATCATCGCAGGTCATGTCGGGACGTTGGCATTGACTGCCATATTGGTTATCTGCGCTACCAAATTGCAGTTGCCTGCGACGACGCTTAGAGCCTGTCTCAGTTCTTTTGCTGTTGGCCAAATGTCGCTTATGTTCCAAAGTTTTTAATGATTTCCCGGGAGACTTGGTTAAAATGGATTTATAAAGATTATATTGAGGGAGGCCAGTATTAAAAATCACAACAGCTGCGTAACACCGTGCTGCATAGGAGTCTTTTAAAGAAAAATTTATTCGTTTTCCTCCTACTACTTTCGCCACAACGCTGTTAAATTGTTCTGCTCTATTATTGGTATAGCAAAACATGAGACTTCTCGAGTGAAATGCTAGTTGGGAAGCATTTTTTTGTAATTTAAGCATCAGGGTCGCAATTAACGGAACTAAATTATTTTCTTTTTTTCTTTCATCCGTACAATAATAACTATCACACGAGGTGTGGTCTCCAAAAATATGTCGTGGACTGTTTAAAATATCTTTTTGTAAATTCACTATCTGAGTTGATATTGAAGTACTTTGTGCTTTCCTAAATTTAATTGCTGAGCGAATAGCCGTGCGTAATCTTGTTAAGCGATCCCCGGTCAAAAATTTACGCTCGCTAAGAGGAACCGCTGTAGCCTTTTGCAAAGCCAAATTTTTACCATTGTAATTGCGTAACAAATGGTTCGTACATTCGATTTTTTGTATAGAAACGTCGGGATAAGGCCTACTTTCTAAAATATTTTTGTAAGTGCTGGAGTCACCGCCCGCAATCAGTGTGCTATATATTAAATTTCTTTCTGCTATCGACACCTTGAAACCTTCAACTAATATAGATTGCTCCATGCTAGTTGATGATCCTGAGTGATTTTTGTGGCAGTCGTGAACTCGTGGCGCTAATCCTTTTTTATTTGCACGAGCACATATAACGCAATATTTATTTCTAACCCCGATATGAAGTACTTTTCCAGTATGCTCCCCAATTATAGCAGCCACACCTGATAAAGCCGAATAATTTGTTTTGTATGACCGTTTACTCCAGCATGCATCTGCTTCTACTGGTATCATTGCAATACCCCCATCGTTGACGTCACCCCGTGATACTGCAGCTTCTCTTTCTTTTTTGGCAGCTTCTTCCATAGTCTTTTCTGCAGTAATACGCCACATTTCAGCCACATCTGCATGGATTGAGCTATACAAGCGGACTGGCATGGATGGCAACTCCATAGATGCAGTGAGTTCATTTATATTGGAAAGACCAATTCCTACCATTAATGCTCCTGACACTACGCCTGTATTGACATTTAAATTATCTTCGTTGCATGTTTCCAATTTAAAAAGCGAACCACACATACAACATTTTAAATCGAATTTTGAAATGAGTCCCTTTTGTATTTCCTTTACAATTTTTAAACTATTCAATCGGCAACCAAATTTTTCCCCATGTTTGTCAATTGAAAGTAATTGATTCATAAAAAAATTAAAATCTATAATTCGTCTTCCATCTATATTTTGATTTTCCTAAAACAATGAAAACCAGGAATGCAAATACATGTAGTATATAAAAGTCAAATATGTAACTAATCTGCGCTCGCAATTCATTTGCAAAACATGTAAACAAACACGAGTTTTAGGAAAAACAACTGTAATGCCTACACATGTCGATAGGATCCGGCAACTGGGACTCGAGGTGGCCTTGCACAAGTCCGAGGCCATGTGTTTCTATGGTCCTCGGAACGCGCCACTGTCGGGTTCCCAGATAACGGCAGGAGGGGTTCACATCGGTGTCGAGTCGACGATGAAGTACCTGGGACTCGTCCTCGACACCCGGTGGAACTTCGTGGAGCACTTCCGACGTTTGGCTCCCAAACTGGATAGGGCTGGGGCTGCTTTGAAGCGGCTTCTGCCCAACCTAGGGGGTCCAAACGCCTCCTGCCGGAGGCTCTACGCGGGGATCGTGCGGTCCATGGCCCTTTACGGGGCACCGGTGTGGGCGCGTTCACTGAGGCTGCGACCGGCCCAGCGGTTGAACGCGTCCCAAAGGGTCATGGCCATCAGGCTGGTCCGGGGATACCGCACGGTCTCCCGCGAGGCGGCGAGCCTCCTTGCCGGACTACCGCCATGGGATCTGGAGGCGAAGGTCCTCGCGCACATGTGGGAGTTGCGCGAGGAGGCGAAACGCCGGGGTATAACTCCGCTGCCGCAACAAATCGCGGCACAGCGGACAGAGCTCCGGCGGGATCTCATGGCGGCATGGAGTGTGCGATTGTCGCAACCCAGCGCTGGGCACGCCACAATTGCGGCGGTAAGTCCCCTCTTTGAGGAGTGGCTGGAGAGGCGCCACGGCGTCCTCACCTTCCGCCTGACGCAGGTCCTCACCGGACACGGTTGCTTCGGGAGGTTCCTGTTCAGGATCAAGCGGGAGGAAACGCCCGGGTGTCACCATTGTGTGGAACGCCCGGAGGACACGGTGGAGCATACGGTGGAGGTCTGCCCGGCTTGGGCGGAGCACCGCCGTGTCCTCACGGAGGCGATCGGCGGCGGCGATCTCTCGCGTCCGGCCCTGGTTCAGGCCATGGTCCGGAGCGAGAGTGCATGGGAAGCCGTCACTTCCTTCTGCGAAGCAGTAATGCTCGCGAAGGAGGAGGCGGAGCGCGCGAGGGAAATGCAAGATGCGCGCCCTCGCGCCCCTAGTCGCCGCAGGAGACGCCCCGGGCGTCGGGAGTCGCGAGCCGACTTCCGGCCACCGTAGGCGCGGGCTTGCGGACGGTGGGCAATGGGTAGCTCGCCGTCCGATTAGGACCAGGCCCGGGTCGACGGCGCGTTGTGTTCCACGCGCGCCTCAAAGAGATGTCAGCACCAACTGACGGGGTCCGTAAGGGCCAATGCCTGCCAGGGTTGCGAGTTTGTCCGAAAGGGATATCGCGGCCCCGGCACACAGGCAACGGAAGGAACATGGGTGGGTTTTAGTCAGTAAAAGTCTGACACTCCCTCTCGCTCCGCCCAGAGCGGGAGGAGTCATTTGATGATTTCCCACCCAAAAAAAAAAAAAAAAAAAAAATGCCTACACATAAGGTGCAGTTTGCGCTACAACTTCATATTTTTTATGACTTTTTCAATAGTACTAGTCGGTCTAATATCAACTTTATTTACACTACCATAGAGTTGATGTTTATCTAAGTGAAAAAATCGTGTTTGTTTACATGTTTGGCAAATAATTTGCGAACGCAGATTAGGTATGTTACGTTATGTACCTGTTACGAGTAACAACAAAATACTCACCATGTTATTTGTACTTGTACCAGATTGAGCCTGATAATCTATTGTTAAATTAAAGCTTTCATTATCCTGTAAGAAATAAAGAAGTCCATTAATTATGCGGTAGCTCATAGATCATTTAAATATGCAGAAAATAATATAGCTATTAAAAATAATTAAAAACATTAAGTACATGATATTATAATTAATAATTTTAATATAATAACTATACGAATTGAATTATTACGAATGATAATAAATAAATTACCATGTTATTTGTATTTTTGTCAGAATCCACTGTAAAAATTGTCGTTGGGTCAAATGTGCTTTCATTCTCCTGTAAAAGTAAAATAATTCGATAAATGTACCTACCTATAAAATATGTGGTAGAGCGCTTGAAATAAATGATGTAGCTAAAGTTGGGCAAAATTTACCTGTGTTAAATCAGAACCAATATTTTCAATTGGCGAATTAACTTACACCAGCTGTTTTTCAGCTTTTTTTTTCCTGTAAAATAGGAAACATGTTTTTTGGATGGAATATAATAAAAAAACGTACGTACTAATATATACATGCATAAGTACCCAAGAAACATAACAGTCCTTTTTTGAGCAGTCGTGTAAAAATAATGTAGAGTAGGTACATTGGCGTGTGAGCTTTAGTAAAGTAAACATTTCAAATATTAGAAATTAAATTCTTACCGATAAGCTTCTCTTGCGCGTTTCAAGCTATCGGCCAAAACTTTTATTTTTATTTTGACAGCGCCAAAAGTTTTATTTTTTTCTTGTTTGCCCATTGTTAAGAACTGTCTGAAAATAATTAATTTAATTTAAGTTGGAGATTACATTAATAAGCAATTCAGAAAAAGAAGAAAACAAACAACAATATTTACCTGTATGTTTATTTTCTATAATAATTATTCGCATTAGAATAACATAGGAAAATACTTACCAATAATACTATATTACAATAAAATCATAAAAATTACTCACTTGTATCAAGAAGTATTGGTTGCGCTATATTGTTGGTGTATTGCCGAGATTACGTGGCGCACAAAGTAGCGACAGCGAGCGATACGTCCTCCCTCGGTAAGCGCTTGGCGCAGACTAAGCCAGACACTGAGACACCGCGCGTCCCGAGATTTATATTGATTTATAGCATTGCATACAAAAATTGTTTAAAAATATTATCTTACTTTTAAATAGACCATTTTTTTTTTCAAGCTAGTTAACACTGTAACCTTAGTTGTAAAATACTTTTTGTTTGAATTTGGATTATATATACATAGATAAAAAATATAATATCGGACGAAAAATTATCAATAACTTCTCTTTTTTACGGAATTATTTTGGTATATTACTGTATGAAACATAATAAACTAAATTGAGCATTCTAAAGTACAAGATACAGTTGTAACATGGACATTTTTATAAATGATTAAATCATTATATCTTCGATGTAACAAAGCATCAAAAGATACCCAAAAGCAAAATTTTATGAAACATCCTTTGCAGAGACAAGGGTTTTACTGATTTATGTAAACAAATTGACATATTTATTAAGAACACTCTCAAGAGAAATAATCAAACTTTCTAGGACATATTTTTTTTTGAATTTTGTGGCTTTATTTAAACCGTAATCGCAGATCAAAACTCGAGTCAAACGCTTAAATACAAGAAAAAGTGTGATAGCCCTCTTAAACACGAACCGACTTCCTGCGACCCTCTGCCGGCCTCCCCTTCCACCCAAACATTACAATGCGCTTGGTCATCACTGCCTGTATGGATACCCAGATTATATACCCACAGCTGTCTTTTATAAAAAACAATATTTGTAGGTATCCTGGGAAGAGGCAAAGTCTTTTGTAGGTCAAAAGTCATACATTCTATCGTGGGGTCATCTTTTGCCAGTTTCATATCTTTTTTGAGTTGTTGTTGCAAAAATTTAGCTTTGTCGATATGCTTTTTGTGGTCTTCTTCGATTTTCCTTTTTTCTTCTTCCGATGCTTGATTTTTTTTACTTTTATAGAAGTCACACTTGTTGCAGGTGTCTTTTTTAAGGGGTTTGGTACGCAGGTTAAATTTTGTGACAAACACATGTCTTACTTTAGAGTAAGAAAGCACTTCTTGACCAGCTGATTTAGCTTCTTCACTATATAGATTATATATTTTGGGTAAAGTCATGTCCATAGAAATATAAATAACAGGAGAAGTGGCATGGGGGCGTGTCTGTGTCCGCGCATCTTGACCACAATGGCCATGCCTCAGGCAAATGGCCGTTTCCGCTAACTAGTGCGCTTTCGAACGCGATCGTGATAACATTTAAGAATACCGTGTTGTTCAGTGGTTTCTTGTAAAAATCGAAGCTAAACTATAAACTTTATAAATCGTAGAACCACTTTTCATAAATCAGCACAAGTATTTTGCTATATTTGTGTTGAAAATCATGAAAAACCACAAATCGTAAAATATTTCTTGCCTTTACTACGTTATTTTTGTTTTCATATATCACAGCGACTGTACATTTATTGTAGTAAATACATTGCTTCTTTACCACTACCAAAGTATGTCGCTAAGTAACTGGACAAGCAATGTAAAAATTACAAAACGATATTTGCTTTAAGCGGTTGCATCGTTAGTACGGCCGCATCGTCTTGCGACGGATTAGTGATGTGGTTGTGCAGATCCACTAACGTAGGCTATCGACAATAATGTCGATTGTCGTATGAATTTATATTACTATTAAAGTTTATTCTTCAATTTGTCAACAGTTATAGCCTGATTGGAAGACCGATGTGAAATCTTGTTTTATACTCATTTAGATTTTCTCATAATGTTGCTTTTTTTTTGGTTTACTTAATATTTCTTTTTTTTACTTACTTATTGTTTATTTATATCATCTTATTATGTATATCGTTTTTGATTTATAATTTTTTCAGCAACTTCCAAAAATTTTAATATGGGAGAATCGATAAGTTTCCGAGTTAGTCAATCACTAGCGTATATGTAAAATAAATGGCTTTTGCACAGCACAATGATAACGAACGATGTTTTCGTGTGGGTGAGTTGTACGGTGCATGGTAAATGCACGCTGTGTTTACTGGGATAAGGTTTATAATTGATTGTGTAGTACGTTCTGATTTGTAAATTGCAAGTGTGAGCGGGACCTCGTATTTATTGGGTTTACTGATCGCATGTGTAGTTGTAGGCTAGAGAGTGGGGATACATCGAAGACATTGGGTTTCGATACATTTTCAACTACCGGGCATATCTCCTTCTTTCTTATATCTATGGTCATGTCCGATGTGAGAAACTTTGCGTCATTACTTTTGGCTCGGCGATAATGTGATATATTAGTTGGTAGTTTCTTAATTATGTTTTCCAGAAACAGTTCACTGTCTGTTGAAGCCACATTATGACCCGCTTGTAGCCCTCGCATATCTTTCAGGCAATTATTCCGCATTTTACAAAGAGCCGTGTTTATTCTTTTAGATGATGTTTGAAGTGTATTCAAGAACATTTGTTTGCAGACTAGGATATTTTTCAAATAATATTCCCGAGTATACGTTTTGTTGTTTCTTTTTAAATTATGTCGCGCAGTCGTAACGTATGCTCGTTTCTTAAGTTTTTCTTTAATGCAAGCTATCAAATACATATTTTGGGCAACATATGAACCAAACGAATAGAATTTATTAAATTCTTCTATTTTTTGTTCAGTTGAAACATTTTCTTGACATTGTTTTGGACAATTACAGCTATAGTCAATGAATACCTTACTTTCAACTACCTGCTTCTTAAGCTGAGAACCGACGGTGCGCAATATCGCGCACGCACGCGCACCAGCCCGCACGACGCACCGTGGGAAGGGTAACGTGCGTGGTAGCGCAGAAGCGTGCGTGGCGGTGCGTCCGAGTTTGGGTACATTCCCTTTGAAGTTACCGACTCGCCGCGGATAAGCCCGCACGGACACGCACCATGGGAATGGTAGCGTGCGTGGTAGCGCAGACGCGTCCGTGGCGGTGCGCCCGATCCGCGGCGAGTCGGTAACTTCAAAGGTGCCCGAGGTATGCTCGGTTCCTATAAACTAAAACGAATCGTTTAGCTTACCAATGGTAGCTTTTATATTGCTCAACTTGGCGTATACCTACTTAAATAGATTTGTAAGCAAATTTTTAAACATGGGCGTTTTTGGATTTCTATGCAAACGGTTAAATATTCAATTTCAGATAGTGAAATCGTTTTTATCATCCGTTTTTGGAAATCGAATTCTGGACCAGCTCTGGCGCTTCCGGCTCGCAGTTTCGATCGTCTCTAGTAATATTACGAGTATAATTCGGTTGTAAGTGCATCGATCAAAACTATCCAAACATAAACAAATACTTGCTTACGCAAATCTACTCTTGCTGTGGTTTTATGAAATCGGTTTGTTTAGTTCGGATTATCGATACGATACGATTTGTGACTGGAATCGGATTTTAGATACGTTTTGATATATCTGACGCATGTCTACTAATTTTACCTGTGATAGCTACTTCCATATGGGAGGGTCTACTATGCAAAGATATGTTATTTGCTTCATTATTGGTAAAGAAACAAAAAAGTCTTGATTTTAAATAAATAACGGTCCGTAAATTATAGGAATCGGCTTTCAGTCGGCAGTCAATCAGACGCCGACTGTTAGCTCATTTGACTAACGCCGCATGTGCGTTGGTGCCGGAGATGGCTCTCCGCTCTCTTAATAGCTCTAGATATGAAAATACAGTAAATACACTATAGGTAGGTACCTACGTTGCACGCAGCGACATGCATGTCATTTCGTCAAAACAACCGAAAAAGTAATAAGTACTACTGTTTGTTTTTATTATGACTTTACGAAACAACAATCAAAATTAAACAATGCATTTCCTTTTGATAATGTGCCAAAGTATTTTATACTTTAACTTACTAACAATAAAGGCGTATGTCGTATGATAAGTTTACAATGACGTATTGAGCCGGAGAGCTATTCGGACAGCCGAATAACTCTCCGGCACAATACCTACGTCATACGACTTAAAACGAAATTTTGGAACAACCTCATTGACTAAATTCTAGTAACTTTAAAGGGTAGGTATGTAAATAAAATAATGATTAATTGAGTATAAAAGTTTATTAATTCATAAAAACTGGCCAAGTGCGTGTCGGACCACGCACAATGAAGGGTTCCGTAGTTGGAATGAATGTATCCCAAGAACAAATATATCATTGTAGTTGAAAAACATGTTCTCCCATACGGAATGTATGGGAGATCATGTTTTTCAAACTCTATACACAAATCTAAGTACAATCATTTAGCTGGCAGGGAGGGGCGGGGGTCGATACTTGACTCTAACAAAAACTGGCACTTTAAAGCTTAATATTTCGCAAAAGGATTCCTGAATCGAAAAATAATTTTCACACACTCGCAATATTTTTGAACGACCTTTACAACGATACCCCACACTAAAGGATAGGCGAGAAAAAAAAATCATCCCCACTTTATGTGTTGGGGAGGTACCTACCCTAAAAAAATATATAGTTCTTTATTTTATTTTAACACTTTGTCGGCGTTATTAATATGTATACCCATACCAAATTACAGCTTTCTAGTACTAACTATCTCTGAGCTAACTATGCTGACCATAAATCACCGTCTACCCCTGCACAGTAGGCTCATCGGTCTCGCAACACATGGAGTTCAGTGAACCTACTGAGCTGAACAGTATCGGTTCTCTCGCCGATACTGTTCTGCTCAGTAGGTTCACTGAACTCCATGTGTGGCTAGTTTCTTCTTTTTACTTTTTAGTTACTAACATTAGTTTTAAGCAAAATTCTTGTTACTAACAACCTTGCCTTGCCTATGGACTTTTTTGTCTGAAATAAATGATTTTTATTTATTTTTTATAAATATAAGAAAGAAGTATTTATATTTTTATGGTGCTGACGAACCTGAATGGTCCTTTTATAACTTAATGTCTACTTTTTTGGACGATGTTTATAACCAAAAACAACGAAGAGTTCTGAGGTATTTTAGATATTTATTTTAATTCAACCATTACATTATCCATACGCCATAAAATAACCATAAATACACCATAAATTATCACATTATAATTTGTTTGTAAAACAAATTTGCCAGTAACATTTTTTTTTTTTACATTTATCAAAATAAGGATGGGGGGATTAAATTTATTAAGTAAAATAAAACATAAAGCCTTGGGCAGACTGGTGCGACGTGACGGCGCGACGCGACTCCGATAATTATTGTTCCACCGTAAACTTTGCTTAGAAATTGTTTTGTTAGCGTCGCGTCGCGCCAGTCTGCACGGGGCTTGATCAATGCTTAAGGGCTCATGTAGAAGGCACCGCAGCCACGCCGATACCGCTTCGCGTAACCATGTAGACTGAACGGTGAAGCGCCGCTACCGCATCGCCGCACCAAAACCAGCGTCAGACAGCATTTGTCTGGCATTAATGCTGAAATGAACCTTTTTGGCGCAGCCACTTATTGTCAAAAGATGACTATAAATTTTAGTTTGTTTGTATTTTGTGTTTCACGAACTGTGTCCAAATAAACGTTTTCTTTCTTTTCTTTTCACCGTCGCGCGTCGCCGCGCCGTCTCCGCTTGATTTTGACATATCACTATACAATCTGCGGCAGCGGTGCGGCGCCGTAGCGGCACGGCACCGGTGTGGCAGCGGCACGGCACCGGTGCGGCAGCGGGCTGGCAACGTTGCATATACACAGCTCAAAGGTGCGGCATCGGTGCGGCAGCGGGCTGGCAACGTTGCATATACACAGCTCAAAGGCGCGGCGACCGACGCACGGCGTTGTCGCCCAGAGCGTGTGCGCCCCTCACATTTAAAAATGTAAACAAACTACGAGTATATTCCATTAGTTTAGGTAATTAACTAAAGGTACAAATCGTAAAAAGGGCTTTTATAGATGACTGATGATGATGATGACTTATTTAAAAATACAATAAACTTAACCAAATCACGTATATTTTTTTTTTTTTTTTTACCATAATTTCCTTTTTTATTAAGGTTCTGTGGTAAACAAGGAACCCTTATAGTTTCGCCATGTCCGTCTGTCTGGCTGTCTGTCTGTCCGCGGCTTAGCTCAGAGACAGTTAGTACTAGAAAACTGTAATTTGGCATATGTATACATATTAATCATGCCGACAGTGGTAAAATAAAATCAAGAAAAAAATATTTTTTAGGGTACCTTCCCTACACGTAAAGTTGGGATGATTTTTTTTCTAATCTGCCCCATGTTGTGGGGTATCGTTAGAAAGGAGATAGGTCGTTCAAAAATATTGTGAGTTTGTGAAAACCATTTTTGGATTCAGGGATCCGCTTCGAATTATTAAGCTTTTAACTGTTTTTTTTTTGTTAGAGTCAAGTGTCCCTCCCCCCTGTCAGCTCAATGGTTGTACTTGGATTTGTGAAAAAAATCACAGCAGTAGTATACTCGTATTATATAACGAAATTAAAAGGAAAACTATCAGAGCTACGTAAGCTGTACAGGTTAACGAGTAATAATCAACCAACTTAAATTTGCAGTTTGAAAAACATGATCTCCCATATATTCCGTATTGGAGAACATGTTTTTCAACTACAATGTTAAGTTTGTTCTTGGAATAAATTCATCCCAACTACGGAACCCTTCATTGTGCGTGGTCCGACACGCACTTGGCCGGTTTTTAATGTATGTTAAACTTTATCATTCATTCATAAACTACTCATCGTAGCGTAGATGTAACTGCTCGGCCAAGTGCGTGTCGGACCACGAACAATGAAGGGTCCAGTAGTTGGGTTGAATTTATCTAAAAAACAAACTTGTAGTTGAAAAACATGTTCTCCATACATCGATATACCTACGCCACGATCAATTCTCAAACTGCAAAAGTTTGTAATCGAAAAAAAAAAGTGATATACTACAAATTAACACTTTTCGGACTTTTTCCTTTGTTGAGCTCAAATCAAATTTCATGATTCTAGGTCAACGGGAAGTACCCTATAGGTTTTGATTTATTTGGAGTATCAAAATATGTCGCATAAGTGGCCGTATTTTTTTATTGCGTAGAGTAAAAAAGAAGCTTGATTTTTTTTTAGAGCTCCATGGTAGACCTACGTATTTGATATAGATTTCAACTTAATACTTCCATGCGTTCCTGAGAAGAAGGGTCTTGACAAACGGACGGACGGACAACGAAGTGATTCTTTATGGGTTCCGTTTTTTACTTTTGAGGTACGGAACCGAAATGAAAGGGCCATCAACAAACATTCGATATTTTTTTTTAAATCATGCCCTGGAATGTGAGGTGTTATTGTCTGGAAATCATCGAATAGAGTACAAATATAAATATAATTTAATAGAATAGAGCAGTGATAGCCTAGTGGTGTGACCGTCGGACTGCGAAGTCATAAGTCTCGAGTTCGAGCCCAAGGCACGCACCTCTGACTTTTCGGATTCATGTGCGTATTGTATAATTATCACTTGCTTCAAAAACGGTGAAGGAAAACATCGTGAGGAAACCGGCATGCCTGAGAGATATTTCTCAACGGCATGTGAAGCCAAGTCAGAGGCCCATGGGCGGTTTTAAAACTCTGACACCAGGTTAGTCACTAACCACACGAAAAGAAGAAGAATATAAATATAAGTAATTTTTTTCTTCAAAAATTATGAAAAAAAGAAGCCGTTATAGTTGTCAGTTTTAGACCATTTTTGTACGAGTTCTATCGCAACAACTAAATAAGTTAGGAATTTGAAACTTCTGTATATGTATCACTATATTATCACATAATATTATTATTTTTATTTGGAGATTTTTATACAAGCTTAGTTTTTGTTTACCCTAAACCTCTTAAGGGGTCATTGTACTCATCATTATGAACAACTTTCACTATGGCAACGCTGAAATCTCGAAAAAAATCAGTTGTTCCCTACATTTCGACGAACTATGCGAACATAAATGTAGGGAACAGTTGATTATTTTTTGCGATTTCTGCGGTGGGCCCATAGTGAAAGTTTTTAGTTAGTTTCATAATGATGACTACAATGACCCCTAAAGAGGTAAGCAAAAACGAAGGTTGTATAAGTACTGTATTTTATCAACAAATAAAAAAACACAGATTTTTATGGTATTTTATTTCAATAAGGGCGATTTTCCGCAACTGCAAAAATAACCTTATAATTCACTGTATCATTATGAATAACAATTTATGCTTGCGATTTTTTAAATCTTAAGATTAAAAAAAAACATCGTTTAGAATTTTCATCAGGCTAGGTGTGGGATGTGTAGCTGTCCGTGGTCGTCGGCCGTGTGGGCTGATGCGCGTGCGTCCGCAATATCGCGAACCGTAGAAAGATGTCGTGCGTGGTCGTGCGCCATTCGGGCTGGTGCGCCCGCAATATAGCGCACCGTGGGAAGACCTCGGTGCGCGGTGCGTGGTCGTGCGCCGTGCGGGCTGGTGCGCGTGCGTGCGCAATATCGCGCACCGTGGGAACCCGCCTTTAGAGTTCACATAGCTTGATTATTATATTTTCTCTTCTTTCGGTCTTCTCTTAAGTGTCCACCATATAATCTTTTTCTACCCCTTTTTGGTCTTCCTTGGAAATATGCCTCAGTTTCAATATCTTCTTCTTGCAAAATTAGACTGGTTGTGTTATGGTTTGATGTATTAGTTTCATCCAGTATTTCTATCGCAGTTTGAGGGCCTTCTTCTATTGACGCTAACAATGATACGGAATTTTCAGAGCTTTTATCACTAGATATTCCATTTTCATCCTGACAAACGAAGTCTGGGTCCTGTACGGAGTCATCACTATTCATGATATTTGTTATGTCTGAAGAAATCGGTGAACCTAGTGCAGCGTTTTCATTGCTATTAATGTTGAATTCTTCATTATCAAGGGTATCAGCTAAAATATTAAATAATTCTGTTGTCTCTGGCGACATCGGTTGCAATGGTGAAGATGAAAATTGACTGTTTGGCATGTTTTCTTTTGTTGAACAATGTGGTTTTGGAGACATAAGAATTTGTACATTCGGTGGTCGAGGACTTAGGGGGGAATTAGCTGGAGGTTCTATACTCCTTTCACCAGGTACATTCGGTGGGCGAAGAGTTAAGGGGGAATAAGCTGGAGGTTCTATGCTTCTTTCACCAGGTACATTAGGTGGGCGAGGAGTTAGGGGGGAATAAGCTGGAGGTTCTATGCTCCTTTCACCAGGTACATTCGGTTGACGAGGAGTTAGGGGGGAATAAGGTGGAGGTTCTATGCTCCTTTCACCAGATTTCTCATCATTAATAGTTGTCGAAGCAGTTAAAAGCGGTTCAGCATCAGCAACAGGCAAAGCTGCAGAAGAAACAAAAATGTTATCTTCTGACATTTTGTTTTTCGTAAAGCTATACGGGATGGTGAAACACCGACGCGAAAACAATTACCACGTACTCATTACATCATCATCATTCTGAGATATATACATTTTTCATCGGTTCAAAAAGTATGGAACAGCTGTTTTTTTTTAAATAACCTATCAAAAATTTCTATGTAGGGGGGCTCAGAATGATGATGATGTACTGAATACGTGGTAATCGTTTTCGCGTCGGTGTCCCTTACACCCCATATAAGTAACCTGTAGTTGCTGACAATAAAGATCGCAATAGCGGTCATTACTCTTTCCATAATATATCTTCGTACGAACCAAAACAAATGAACCATTTATCGTTTTTCATTAGAAAAATTGTTGAAGATCACGATAGATGACGAAGACATGAATAGGCTTATTTTTGGAATTCAAAGTTAAGAACTTTAATAAATGTAGGATCGCAATGGCGGTCATTGACCCACAATGACCGCCATTGCGATCTTACCTGGCAGCAACTATATCATTCATTATTTTATTTTTGTTATAGCGGTTTTACTATGTTCTTATAGCGGTAACGGGCGAACGGACAGCGGAGGCTTAGTTATAGGGTTCCGTTTGGCACCCTTCGGGTACGGAACCCTAAAAATGCACTTATAATACAATAAACAAATTTTTAAAAAATGCGTCAATTTATTGAACTAGATGTCATATACAGGGTTTTACTATAACCGTGTATACATTTTCATTAAAGGTAACTCTGTATAAAAAATGCAATGGAAATTATATAAGCTTTCAATAGGTAAAGTTAATTTAGTTTCATAGACTGATCCAATCTGTCTAACCGTTAATCGTTTAGCAATGTGTTAGAATAAGTACTTACCTTTATTCACCTTCGTGGGACTGCTTTCTGGAGTTGCTTCTATAACATCTGCAATATAATCAAATTAATGATATTGTGTAATGCAATCTGCATATTTAGGTAGGTAGGTTTTGTGCTTGTTTACATTTTATTTACATAGGGACGAACCCAAACAATATGGAGTATGTATCTACTGAAGTCATTAGTGTGTATTGTGTTGACTTGCCCTGGTTGACAGGCCGCGAAGCATAAGATCAAAAGTATGTAGGTACCTACCAAAATCAACCCAAGATAGAAATTAGGTTTGACAAAATTAAACCATAGAAAAGAAACGTCCTAAATACGGAGAACTTTAAAAATGACATGGGTAGAAGTTGATCATACCATTCTCCATCTTATTTTACCATAATCATGTTAGTTTGAAGTAAACATCTACTACTTTTTGAGGTTATAAAACAAAATAAAAGTTTAGGAACAGGTTAATTTTATTATTTATTTATTATTATTTTATATATTATATTTATATTTTATTTATTAGTACTACCATTACTGTCACTATCTTCATCATCTGGACTTTGTAACAAGCAGGTACTAAGAAGCGCTTTTGTTCTAGCACTAATATTTTTTCTAAACATTTTAAATATCGAACAAACCGAACATTAACAAAACGAAGCCCCAGACGCAAGTCGCAAACAGAAATACTGTATAGCATGGTATAATAAAACAAGGTATGGCATTCCGGGAGCGACACATGCCTACGTCACTATTCAGTTGCCATTTTATTGCAACAGAACTCGAATTTAAGGAAAGATTTTCAATCACCATTCTGTTAAAAAATATATACAAAGCATTGAAATTGTCGTTTCGTTTGTCTTATCAAACGAAACAAACATATACCAACGTAATTTTTAATAAAACATCATTATTGTATCAGATTCGCATAAGTAATAAAGGAGGTTGGGGAGTTATTATTACACACTACTGGTAACACAGAAACGGGCTGTCTAATTGGCATTCTGACATTTTGTCATGTATCGCTATTCTTGTCGAACCCGTATGTTGGTCTCGCTCAGTCCCATTGTACACAGTGATTCTCAAACATTTATTTGTGGACGTCTAACAAGTTGGTTTGATAAAAAATTTTCTTTGACCACAATATCAAAATGGTCAAAATATTTTTTGTTTTTTGATTTTGAATAAAACTTCGTAAGTAGACGAGTTTAACAATGTGTTTGAGTATTATTTTAGTAATCCCTAGAATTCACTTATTATTAAGAATGAATATACACTTATATTATGAATGCTAAAGTAGATTTATCTAATTTGTTTTTTTTTGTCTAGGGAAACCTACAACGCGCGGGTAGAGCTACAGGCAAAAGCTAGAAGTAATTTAATAATTATGTCAATGTTTTATAAAATTTCCCCAAACTAAAAAGTTTGAGAACCATGGATAGCGGTGATGACGTAGTCTTGTGTCTCCCACGTGACCATTGTGTTTCGGAGTGCCATACCTTGGTATAGTGTTAGTGTTGCCAGTGTACTTTTAGTGTGTCCGATACAAAAAAAAAACAAACACATACATTATATTATTATATTAAAGGTACCAGCGATAAGAATGGATCTTTTATTTTTGTTCAAATAGTGCTGAATTTTAACACTATTTTAAGAACTATGCTACATGGTTCCTTCAAGACTAACCTAATTTGCATTATGCAAACAAGAACCAAACTTCTTGGTTCCATTTAGTTATAAAAATATTGTAACTTTTTATGCTAGATGGAACCAACGAACATTGGTTCTGGTTTGCATAATTAAAATCCTTAAGTTGTAAAGGTACCAAGGATCACGGGTCGTTTAACAATTAGTTTTACTAAGTGTTTAGGGGACCATGCCGTATAGTTCTTTACAGTTTTTTAAAAGGTGGCCAAAGTGGGTTGGTTCCGCATGTGACAGTGTTGTATCTCTGTTGGTAGTCGGTAAAAAGAAACCATTTTTTTTGAGAAGATAGAATACGTGATTTGAGCGCCATCTATGTACTAAACTCAATTTCACTCAAACTGTGGGTTGGTTCTTGTTTGCAAAAATGGGTCCGATTGAACTACATAATCTGTGCTTATGTTGGCAGCACTGCATTTTTATGTTTTTTTTTTTTTTTTGGCTTCGCACGGTTTGTGCATTAGCCAATGTCATGTTTTTTAGTTTGAAGAGACAAAGTTAGGGAAACGAAAATATTATTACTATTAATTAGATCGGAATTTAGGAACGGACGGATATAGGATCAGTAAAAAAAGGAAAAAGGAGGAATCAAAGGAGTGAATAATGAGCAAATTACTATGACGAATATTTACAACTTAATATTATTTAAGGTAATGAATGAGACTATACATTTATATACAGGAAAGCTATTTGTACAAAGTAAGGAAAGTATTGAGGTAGGAAAATGAATACGAAGGGACAAGAGGTTACTAAGAAAAGAAGAACGGTCGTATAAGGGACAGGAGAAAAAAATATTATTTAAGTCGCCTACGTCTGTGCCACACGAGCAAATGGGGTCGTCGATGATATGAAGTTTGGCAAGATGGGCTGGGGAGCAAACATGACCCAGTCTCATCCGTATAAGAACGGAGGTCTCCATCTTGCCAAACTTTGCCCTGCCAAACCACGGTTTTCCAGGAATGTCGGGTTGAATAGTTGAAAAATAACGGCCCTTTGATTTGCTTCCGATATCCCAGGCTACCTTCCAGGTGTCCCGGAGAAAAGTCTTTGGTAATATCACAAGGTCTATACTAAAATTCTGATATGGAACTTAGTCCCCATACTGCACCGCATCACCGGCCATTGTATCTGCCACTTCATTGCCGTGGATTCCAGCATGGGCAAATATAGACGCAAATTGTAGTGAGAGATATCCACGCAAATTGTAGTGTATTACCTTCAGAAATGGTACTGAACGCAAATTCCCTTATTAAATAGATTATAGGATACTGCGATTTGTGTTCCAAAGTGGATTTATTGATGGCTAGAAGAGCACTTTGAGAATCAGTGAAAATTATAGTTTTCTTGAGCTTTAGAACCCGAATATATTCAATAGCTTTTAAAATGCCAAAACATTCCCCCGTAAAAACAGAAGTCTCCGGAGGCAATTTTAATTTTTGTACGATGTTGTATTGAGAATGGTAAGTTCCTATCCCAACACAACCCGTCGGAGAACGCTTAGCAGCATCCGTAAATATGTGATGGTACTCTATGTGTTCAGCCAAAAAATTATTAAAACTTAAATTGCAATCGGGATCTGATTTACTTACACAGTATTTAATGGTGGGGCTGAATTGTAAACTCTCGTAACTACTGCTAAATAGGGGAAGTTTATTGGAACTCACCGTTCCAATAAACTTCCCCTATTTAGCAGTAGTAGATAGGAGAAGAAGGAGAAAGGATTTTTTTATAGATTAGGTACAACTAAACAAGGAGCACGTTTATGGGACCAGTAATCTGAAGATTCAATCTGCAACACTAAAGAGTCCAGTTTAGGAACGAGAGGATGAGTTGAGAACTGAAGAATCCGGAACAAATATTTGTCAGATAGGAATTGTCTTCTAAGGTATAAAGGAGCTTCCCCGCACTCAACTTGAAGTGCATTAATGGGACTAGACTTCATGGCTCCAGAAATAATGCGTAATGCTTTAGACTGGATGCGATCCAACTTTTTAAAAGCCATAACACTACCAGGTTCTAGAACGAACAATCCATAATCCAGGGTGCTTCTGATGATTGCATTGTAAATAAGTTTCAAAGAAAATGGATGTGCACCCCACCACACACCAGAGAGGCATCTAAGCATGTTTAGGTGATTTTCACATTTGTTTACAATATAATCATAATGAGGAACACTACTTAATTTACAATTTAGTTTTATACCTAGATATCTGAAATTATCTTTAACTGGAATAGGTATTTCCCTATAAAAGATGTTTATTAAGGGAATATTTCTCTTCCGGGTGAACAAAACAGTTGCGCTTTTAGACGTGGATAAATCCAAACCATTCAGATGTAACCATGACTCCAAAGTAGATAAAGCAGAATTGATAGCATAGCTAGCTTGTTCAACAGATTGGCTTGAAGAATATAATACTAAATCATCGGCATATTGAAGAACCTTAACATGATTAGCTAAGGATGAGTCTAAATCAAAAGTGTAAATATTGTATAGGAGGGGACTGAGCACAGAACCCTGCGGGAGACCTCTCCATACAAGATGAGATACCTCATGATCTCCTATTATCATAATAACAGAGCGTTCAGTCAGGATTTTAATAATGAAATTCGATAAATTCAATGGAACTTGTAAGGCTTTTAATTTATTATGTAAAACTGATAATACGACATTATCATAAGCTGCATTAATATAAAGAAAAACTGCAACGGTGGAATGGTTATTAGAGAAGGATAGCCGAATATCGGATGTTAAAATACTTAAACAGTCAGTTGTACTTTTACCTTTTCTAAAGCCATATTGTGAATCTGTCAAAAGACCCTTACTTTCAACATACCATTCAAGACGATTTTTTATTAGGTGTTCCGCTAATTTCATCAGAATTGAAGACAAAACTATGGGACGGTATGAAGAAGCATCAGACGGAGTTTTATTTGGTTTTAGGAATGGCAACACCATTTGACGTTTCCATTCATCAGGGATGTTTCCTGTGTACATGAGTGTTACCGTTAGCGTACATTTTACACATTTGACGTACCTTTTAAAGCCTCCCATGTGTAATGTGTAATGGGGTCTATTTTACGTACCTTTTCAACTTAACATCCGAAATCATGTGTAAAATCGTAGTTTAAAGACTATTTTACGTACCTTTTTTTAAACCGCCGCCAAAACGTGAAAACGAGATAGCATCTTCGGTACCGGTGGCCAGTGAAGTCACAGACCTACGTAATGTAGGAATGGGAAATAGCTTTCTCTCGCTTCCCCCGAGAGTGTAGGCTATGAACATTGTATCGTGTATCCGACCGGCCCGAGCGGCGCGCTCTTTCGGTGCGCTCACCAAGTTAAGACAGACACAGAACACTACTCTACTCACAGGGCGCGCTTGTTTGAGCACGCCACAATTGTGGCGATAAGAACCCTCTTTGAGGAGTGTCTTGAGAGGCGCCACGGCATCCTCACCTTCCGCCTGACGCAGGTCCTCACCGGACACGGTTGTTTCGGGGGGTTCCTGTTCCGCATAAGGCGGAAGGAAACGCCCGGGTGGCACCACTGTGTGGAACGCCCGGAGGACACGGTGGAGCATACGGTGGAGGTCTGCCCGGCTTGGGCGGAGCACCGCCGTGTCCTCACAGAGGCAATCGGCGGCGGCGATCTCTCGCGTCCGGCCCTGGTTCAGACCATGGTTCGGAGCGAGAGTGCATGGGAGGCCGTTACTTCCTTCTGCGAAGCATAATGCTCGCGAAGGAGGAGGCGGAACGCGTGAGGGAGAGGCAAAATTCGCGCCCTCGCAACCCTAGCCGTCGCAGGAGACGCCCGGGCTTCGGGAGTCGCAAACCGACTTCCGGCCACCGTAGGCGCGCGCTTGTGGACGGTGAGCGATGGGTAGCTCGCCGTCCGATAAGGACCAGACCCGGGTCAACAGCGCGTTGTGTTCCACGCGCGCTTCAAAGAGATGTCAGCACCAACTGACGGGGCCTTTAGGGCCAATGCCTGCCAGGGTTACGAGTTTGTCCGAAAGGGATATCGTGGCCCCGGCACACAGGCAATGGAAGGAACACGGGTGGATTTTATAGCCAGTAGAAGTCTGACACGCCCTCCCGCTCCGCCCAGAGCGGGAGAAGTTACTGCGGGGATAATATAAGATAAGTTTTATCACACCTACATAGGTAGAATCCAAAAAATAGAACTGCTGGCGAGCAGGCAGTCTCTCCCTGTCTCGCATTCATTGCGAGAGAGCGAGAGATGCAGTAGTGAATGATTTTAGTAAAAGCATTGCTTATTTATTTATTTATATATACTTTATTGTACACCAGAAAATACATAGTTAATCATAAATTTAACACTACAAAACATACAATGGGCGGCCTTATCGCTTTCTGCGATCTCTTCCAGGCAACCTTGGAATGGACAGTGATTGCGTGGACATAAAAATGGGGTAGACATTGGTGCAAAATAATAATTATAAAGATACAATATATTATAATAGATACATAGATAGATTTATATATATATGCTATATAATAGATACATAATAAATATATAAGAATATTTATATAAGCAACAAAAATAAATAACGACTACAGATTATTACAGCTACAAGACCAAGATCAGAACAACAAGTAATGTTCCTTCACGAGTCTCTTAAATACTGGTAACGATTGCGCGCGTTTTATTTGAACTGGAAATGCATTCCACAAACGAGCAGCCTGGGCAGAAAAGGATTTGTCGAAGAAAGTTGTGGAATGCATTGGCATTTTGAAAGAAAGAAAGAAAGAAAAATGCGTTTATTGGCAAACACCCGAAAAATACACCTTATAACTAAAAAAAAATTCAAAAAACAATGATTATAATGCCAATAGGGCCTCAGCTCAGCATAAATGTCAGATGGCAACACAAAGTGTACCACCTGACGCTGATTTTCAGCTGCAACCCACGAGTGCCATACGCTAGAATAATAAAGACAGGGTAGTGTGTGTCCGTTTTAATAAATTAAATTAATAGAATAAATTAAAGGTAAGTAGTAAAAAGCTCACAAAATCAATTAAATGTTGTGACTTAGATCAGTGTGTGTGGTGTGTTGTGAAAGAGAAACTAAAATAAATAAATACCTAATATCTGTGTCTTAGTAGCTCTTAGTAGCTACATTAAAATAAAAATAATAAATAAATAAAAAATAAAATAAAAAATCTATCCTCTATAAATAGAAAGTAGGTGCCTTCAATGCAAAAAATCGTGTGACTGCGTTGTTCTTCTAAACTACGAAACGGAACGGATTTTGATGGAGTTCTTAAAATCATGACAACAACCGCCAAGAACACCATGACGTCGACCCTTAGAATAAAAACTCGTCGACCGGTGCAACATAAAATGAAATAGTCAAATAATAAAAAATAAAAAAGATAAACAATTAAATTATAAAAATGAATTATTTAATTAAAAAATAAATTAAATGGCAGATATGTCGGCTCGAACATTTTCAGCATCCTTTTGATGGTTCAATAAAAATTCTTTCAATTTAAATTTGAAAGTTGAGCAACTTTTAACGTACTTTATTGGAGGAGGTATATTATTCCAACATTTGGTAGCTGCATAACGAAAACTGCCTCTAAAAGCCGCCGACTTGTGCCGTGGGGTAGAAAGCTGTTGAGAACATTTTCTGCCCTCACCGATTCTGTGTCTTCTTGTCCATGAAAGTCTGTCATATAAATAAGAAGGGGAATGAGACTTAATAACACCAAAGAGTAGACTCGCCAAGTGGAGTTTACGTCTAGCTTTCATTTTTAAAATGTTGTGCTCATTGAAGAAAGGTGTAACATGACCCCTAAAGGGAACTTTAAAACAGAAGCGCGCACAGGCGTTTTGAAGTCTTTGGATCATCCTTTCAGTTTTTGACAGTAGCCGTTGGCCATACACGGTGTCCGCATAATTTAACTTTGATAAAACCAAAGACTCCACAAGCAAGACTCGCAATTCTTCACTAAGATAGGGTCGGGCTTTGTATAAAATCTTAAGTCTGTAATAGCAATTTCGAATAGACTCAGATACGTGTTTGTGAAAACGAAGTTCCGTGTCCATGATGAGACCTAAATTACGCGCTTCGTAAACCCGTTCGATAGGCTCTCCCATAACAGTCACACAGCCGGCACAGGGTTTAATTTTACCTAACTGGTTTTCGGTTCCAAAAAGCATATACTTGGTTTTGGTAGGGTTCAAGGCAAGCGTGTTAGCATTGGACCATTGCACTATGTTTTCAAGATCTGTATTAAGATCGTTTAATGCTTGTTCATAGTCTTCCGGCTTAAATGATATATATACTTGTGTGTCATCGGCATAAATATGGTATTTACATTTATTTATATGTTTAATTATATCGGCACAATACAATATAAACAATACTGGCCCAAGGATCGAGCCCTGCGGAACCCCCCTTCCCACTGTGCGATGTCTAGAGACAACAGTTGAACCGTCCGCCCGCCGTATTTCAACAAATTGTGTACGATCGCCTAAATAGCTATCAAACCACTTTATTGTGTCCTCGTCAAATCCATAAAAAGCCATCTTTGACAATAATAGAGGAACGTTAATACAGTCAAAAGCGCGCGAAAAATCAAGCAACACCAAAAGAGTGCACATTCCATTATCTCGAGCTGACAAGATATTGTCTGTCACATCCAACAAAGCCGTGGCTGTACTACGGCCCTTCCTAAACCCTGATTGAACATCTGGAAGAATCTTATTTGTCTCTAAAAATTCAACCAATTGCGCACATACTACTTTCTCTAAAACTTTAGAAAGTACCGGCAGTATGCTAATAGGTCTAAGATCCTTCATGTCCAATGCATTAAGATTCTTCGGCAATGGGTGCACCTTAGCAATTCTCCATAACTCAGGGAAAGATGAAGATGTGACAGATGTATTTACTAAAGCAGTTATGGCGTCCAAAGTCACAGGGAGTGTCAGTAATATCATATTTATGGTAAAGCCAGCGCAACCTTCAGCATTCGATTTAATAGTAGTCAGTATGTTCGCGATTTTCTTGCGTGTTGTAGTTCTCAAACTAAACGTGGTACTATTATTTCGCGCAGATTCAAAATATGCAAGCAATGAGTTACTAACCGCATCCGCGCCCGGCACATTCAGAAAATGGTCACAAATTTTGTCGGGATCGTCAAAGTGCAGAGGTAATTCTTTATGTTTAGATGGGAGCAGGTTAGACTTTAAATTTTTCCAAAGGGCTTTGGGGTCATTTATTTGACTGTTGATCTTATGTTTATAGTAAGCAGATTTTTCGTAAAATAGAGACCTAGAAACAAGTGACTTAAATTCTTTGTAATAAATCTTTTTTGAATCAGATTTTTTGTTTTTTAAATATTCTACATGTGCTTTGTTCCTCAAATGCATCATAAATTTAACATTGTCAGTAATCCAAGGGTAACAATACTCCTTAATAACACTAGTTTTTAGAGGTGCGTGAATATCAAATAGTGTAAGTAAGTTCGAGTTAAAATCACTGACCATTGAATTAACATCTTGCAGCTCGGTTAACGCCTTCCAGTTAAGTAACTCGAGATCTTGATCAAAACATTCCATAATAATGTCCTTTAGCGGTCGATACGTAATGGTTCGCGATGGAATTTTCAGGCGTTTAAAACTAAATTCGCCGGAAATCAACGCGTGCGCACCTAGATCCGGTATCACATCAACTGATACAGAGCGTGGTTTAACATTAGTACAGATGATGTCTATCAAAGACTTACCATGCACTGTAAAGTGCGTGGGTGACCGTACCAGTTGTTTAAGACCTAGGCAGTTCAAAAATGAGACTAACTTGTCTGTCTTTGAGTCCGCGTCACTAAGCATGTTTATGTTAAAATCACCCATCAATATCGTGTACTCACACTGCGTTAGGGAGTTTAAAGAACCAGATACAGCGTCTAGGAAAAGATCAACATCTTGCCAGGGCGGGCGGTAGGTAGTACCTATTGCTAGCTTAACCCCGCGAACACTTATTGTGACCCACATCTGCTCGACCATGGTGTGCAAAGGGCTAGCAGAGTACGAGTGGCTTCGAACATTTATACCGTGCTTGACATAAAAACCAACACCGCCACCACGTCCCTTCTTGACAGACAATGGGCGCGGTATATGTCGTAGCCTATATCCAGGCACGGAAGGCGCGCGCCCTTCTTCACCTGTTCGCAGCCACGTGTCATTAATGGCCATAATATCGACGTCCAAATCCAGTCATGCTGCTATAAAATCGTCGTGCTTCGTGCCCAAAGAACCCGCGTTCCAAAAACCAACCTTAAGGTATGTAGTAGACATCATCGAATAGATAATTTACAACAGATAAATAAAAATATCACAGAATATACTAAATAACCTTCCTTTTTGTGAAGTCGGTAATAAAAGAACTTACAGATTGATATAAGATGCATGTAAACAAGTTTGTTGTGGTAAATAAATAAAGTGTAGTGAAATATTGCAAACAGCATAGAAAAAATGTGTAAATATGATACGGCACCGAGGACAGCGTAGATTATAAGCATAAATAATACCTTATACAGACAAATTATAAGTAAAACATGTCAAATTAAAAAACTAAAGATTCTAAAAGGATGACACTGACAGGAACATGTATAACACTTTGTAAAATGTATCACAATAAAAGTTAAAAACCGAACGGATGTATCTAACAGCGACATGCAACAATGAAATGTGAAAAAGCTAGACAGTAAACAAAACAATGGGCAAGTTTGAAAATTCTCAAACGACAACATGTAATCCGACAATAAGACATAAAAAACGTGTATAGCAATTTCTACTTTATGCACGAACAAACCTACTGAGAGATGAAAAAACGAGAGATGTCCTTTTCCGTTCGGATGTGCACAACCGACTTTCCCTCTTCTTTACGCGCAAGTATGCGACCATCTCTAGTCCAGGTGTATTTCCATTCCAGGCGACTAGCAGCTTGGCGAGTGTCGTAGAACAATTGCCTGTTAGATTTAGTCAGGCGCTCGTTGAGGTAAATGCGGTGTGGCGCTCCCGGCACTTCGATGTCAGTAGTAGTGAGGTTACGGCGGACGCGAGCGGCATTCAGCAAATTATCACGCGTCGCGCGTCTTGCTAGTCGGACTACGATGATTCGAGGGCGAGACACTTCGCCTTCGGTGTGGTCACGCCGAACGTTCCCAACACGTTTAGCGAAAACGATGTCCTGTTCCTCGAGCCTAATCGCTAGTTTAAGTGCAAGGGTGTTAATCAGCAGAGTCGGGTTTTCCCCAATAGACTCAGTAACGCCAGACAGTTGAACATCGTGTAGGAGTGACTCTTGGTCACGTTCATTCAGCCGCTGCTGGAGTTCCCCAATTGTTTCCTCTAGTTGAGTTAAACGAGGGGAATTCGTTTGCTCGGTATTGTCTTCGAGTTCTTTGACACGACCTTCCAAGGTGTCCATGCGGTTATAGCACTTAGTCACCTTATCATCAAGGCCTGAGAACTCATCGCGAAAATGCCGAATTTCATCACGCAAGGCGTTAACCTCACTGCGGAGACCACGGATTTCCATAGCTAGGCTAATCTCTTGAGTATCCGGTGAGTTCTTTTTTATTGCAACTGTGATGACAGCCTTATCAGTGGGGCTGACCGATGCTGGGCTGGTGGATGAACTCATCTCCTCTGTTCCCTTCACAGGAGTTTGGGAGTTATCTACCCGAGGCACCTTTGCCTTACATCCAGGGCACATCCAGTTTGCCGAGAAGGTTGCTGTGGGGGCAAGGTTTACGCAGACCCTGTGATAAAATCCCGGACATTTCGAGCATTTTGTGCCGTCATTCACTGCCAAAAATTTTCCGCAAGCTCCGCACTTCGGCATTCTCGATTTTTAAAATCAATAGGTCAAAATAAACGTAATTAGCAAATGCAAGGATTACAAAAAGAGACCGATGCTCGTCGTGGATTTGAACCCACACTTCGCGGCTGCTTAGGCTAAGGTAGGGCCTTTACTGCTCTCGCTACTTGGACACTTGGTAGGGTAGTGAAATTAATTGACCTTATAGCAGACGGATGCCAATTCCAGAATTAGTGAGGGTGTGATGATATGTTTTCTAGTTCAAATACACAAACACCTTGCACTGTACTGATACTTTTTAATTTATTCTCATTATATTTTGATAATTTACAGATTGTTTTATTTGAAATACTTAAAGTTATGGTCACAATCACCGCAAATATCACTTTCCAAAGTCCAGACTTCACTAATTACTACTAGAAAATATTTTTTACTATGGAGCAAAAAGAAATACGTTTACTCAGATTCGAGCGTATGACGGAACTCAATTTTAAGCTTCAGGTTATCTGATGACCTTAAACATTTCGAATGGGAGTCGCAAAGATACTGAAAACGTTTCTTAAGATAGAGAGGGGCGGAAGGGGAGAATAGCACGTTATACAAGAGGGAAAGAATATGAGCATTCCGGCGAAGGCGAATTGGTAACCACTTGAGCTTCACACGAAATTCGGAAACATGGTCATATTTGCGTAAACCGAATATAAACCGTATACAAACATTTTGAAGCCGCTCAAGTTTATCGAGTTGGTCTTGAGTAAGGTCAAGATAGCTGGCATCAGCATAATCAAGGATGGGCAGAAGAAGTGATTGTGCAAGCGCAATCTTGGTGGCAGTCGGTAGAAAATTACGCAGTCTCTTCAGAGATGCAGCGGATGCAAATAGCTTGCGGCTAACTTCCTGTAGCTGGGCAGTCCAAGAGAAGGTCTTGTCAATAAATATCCCCAAGTTTTTAACTTGTTGGCTGAAGGGAATAACAGAGTTGTCAAAAGAAACTTGGGGAAGAGTCGTCCAGTCAATCCTTGAGACCGTCCTAGAACTGCCAACCACAACAACCTGCGTCTTTATGGGATTGATCATAAGCCCATACCTCTTGCTCCAGTCGCATATACGAGCCAGATCGCGATTAATCACCAAGATAGCCTCGGACAGATTTCCGAGTGGAGCTCGTGAATAAATTTGTAAATCATCTGCATAAAGATGGTAGGAAGAAATTAGTTCGTCGGAGATTGAGTTAATAAACATTGCGAAAAGTAAAGGGGATAGAACGCCACCCTGTGGTACACCGGCAGAAGTATTACTCCAGGAAGACAAGGTCTCTCCGATGCAAATACGTTGCCGGCGACCGAACAGGTAACTATGAAACCAGTCAATTACAGATGGAGATATGTTAAGAGAGCATTAAATGCCAAGCAAAACATCGAAATCAACAGTATTAAAAGCATTGCTGAAATCAAGCAAAGCTAAGACCGTTAGATTACCGTTTTCCATGGCTGACCTTATATCATCCGTAATATTCAGAAGCGCTGTGGTGGTACTATGACCAGGACGGAAGCCAGACTGGAAAGGGTTAAGGAGATTATTTTTAGAGAGAAAAGTGCTTATTTGATCGTTGATTAACCGTTCGAGGACTTTGGATAGGAATGGTAAGACGGATATTGGACGATATTCAGAAAACGATGAGGGATTACACTTTTTAGGTAATGGAATTATTTGGGCATCTTTCCATGAACATGGAAAGACACCACTGGAAGCAGAAAAATTTAGGATATGACAAATGACGGGAAGGATTACATCTAGCACAGGGACTAACATATTACGGTTGATACAGTCACTTCCTACTGCATTGGAAGTAATCGATAGTATGCTCTTCTTAACATCACATGCGGAAAATTGACCAAAAACAAATGGAGAATAACTGGGAGTCGGAAGTGAAGTAAGATAATTCAGTGTATTACATTTTATTGTCCTATCAAAATCGGACGAAGCAGTAAAATGATTATTCATTGCATCAATGTTTAAATCTTTTGGGATTGTCTCTTGTCGGGTTTTACCGACCCCCAGTGATCTAAGAAATTTCCAAACTTTGGAGGCGTCCCCATTTTGGACAGAAGTATGAATATGATGGCGATTAGCATTCCTACACACCTTATTGCAGTGGGTACGTATTGAGATATATCTTTCCCTGTTAGCGTCATTAGGCCTACGCTTAAACTTAGACTTAGCCGTCACTTTTCTGTGCATTATTGTTTTAATTTTATCTGTGAGCCATGGCGCCGGCAGATGTTTTACCTTAACTGCTCGAACAGGTGCGTGATGACCTATGCTTATGTACCTTTTGAACCCAAAATGTACCTTTTCAGCGTTGGATATGTACCTTTTGGGAACTCAGTTGCGGCAACACTGGTGTACATAATAGAATTAATAAGCTCTAAATCACAGAACATATATACTCTACGAGAAGTTCGACTTAGAACAAAAAACGGAGTCATTTTTGCTGTACGCCATCTAGTGGGTGCCCAATAAATGTGTGAAGGCCGTGAATAGGGCGGGAAATTTGGAATATCAAAACTAGGTATAATTTTCTTTCTAGTTGTGCAATAGGAATGAATAATTATGTCAAATTAGCATTACCAAACAATATTACTATTGAAAAAAAATATGAACAATGTAATATATTAGGCTAATTTGACATAACTTTCATTTCTATTGCACAACCAGAAAGAAAAATGTATTTTCGTTCATTTTCTACTTTCCTTTACTAAACATTTGCAATAAAAACTCAGAAATTACAATCATTTTCTTTATTTATCTTATATTCTAATAAATTATATTAAATTTTTAAATATTTCTTAAAAAATACATAAAAAACATTTAATTTTAGTGCGTTTAAATTACGTTTTAGGTAAGGTAATAGTATTATTATTAGTGACGGCCTGTTCTACTTCCTCACTAACCTATCACGTAAACTAATTTGATAGCACTTAAATTGTAGCCATCCCTTTCTTGTATTAGTTGTTAGGCCGGAGAAATTTGGTTTGAACCCTGCACCAAATCCTAACAGCGATTTTTTTCTTGAATCGTGTTTTTAACTTAGCTCTTCAAATAATATAGAAAACATTAACATTTTACAGGGCCACATCAAGGTAAAAAAAAAACAAAAGGCGATTTTGTGAATAAAAACTGAAGCAAAATAGTTAATAGGAAAATTTCGTTTATATTATGTAAAACATTGTTAAAACTTTCAGAATTAAATATTTTCCTCAACGAAATATTTAAATAAAAATAAAACTACGTACTGTACTTCTATCAATACTGTTAACAGCGGATTTTTTGCAATACATAACATCATACATAATCAGCCTATAATGTTTCCACTGCTGGGACGCAGGCCTCCTCTCTGTGAGAGTGCCACGCGGGCACAGTGCGGGTTGGTAAATGTCACATGACTTCAACTCTTCGTGTCCTATTTCATTAAACATTCTGTTTGTCACCGAAGCACAAGATTCCACATAATTTATAATATTTAAATGAGGATACTTTAAGCTCTGCTTTTCGGAATTGTATGAATAAATGTTAAACTAAACATTTTTCCTTGGAAATTAAAATGTTATCGCAGCTTGTGCAAGTACAATCAAGTTTTTTAATTCAAAATCCACAAACATAATTATGCACATGCCTGAGCTTCATCATGTGATGGTGCAGCATTACACACATTTTCAAGTTCCTCAGAGAAATCTGAGGAATATGAAAAATTCTGCATAGTTGAAATTGTATCATTTGTGCATAAATGTTCGTGGATTTGGTCAATAGCTCTTTGTAGTTATTAATTATCGTTTCGCAGTAATCGCTTTCACAATTTCCTGTACTTAGGTGAGCTAGATTGCTCAAGATAGATATTTTTAAGGCTACAAAAATTGTCCAGCAGAGGGATTGCAGTTTGCACCACAATTACCCCGAATGCAGCCAAACAGGTTTTCTAGTGAGTCCTACTGTAGTCTGCAAGTGGCAAGACTTTGAATAATTGAATGCTTAATGCGAAATTTCAACTGCATTCAGGATCCATACCCATCCTTCTTTTGAAGGTGGTGTGCGTGTGCAGTCTATAAAAGTAAAAGTATTAAAAAATAATTTCATTTCCTTAAATAACTGGAGATGTGGTGTGGCTGACTTTAAATTTGTCGCATGTATTTTCCCGCGGCGCAAATCTGAGCAGTCGCTGTTGATAGAATCAAATAGTTTGTCCATATTTGATGACACCTGCAGTTACAGCTGCTTCAGAAGTCAGTGTTCCTGAAAATGTAAGTGAACATGTATTTAACTAGGTCATTATTGCTTAACGAATAATAAAAAACCAGCCAAGTGCCAGTCGGACACGAATGGTTCCTGTACCACCGTACAATATTTAGCAAATAAATGAAAATAATAAACGAAGAATGTTGTACTGTACAAAGTGAAGCAGTAATGCTCGCGAAGGAGGAGGCGGAGCGCGCGAGGGAAATGCAAGATGCGCGCCCTCGCGCCCCTAGCCGCCGCAGGAGACGCCCCGGGCGTCGGGAGTCGCGAGCCGACTTCCGGCCACCGTAGGCGCGGGCTGGCGGACGGTGGGCAATGGGTAGCTCGCCGTCCGATTAGGACCAGGCCCGGGTCGACGGCGCGTTGTGTTCCACGCGCGCCTCAAAGAGATGTCAGCACCAACTGACGGGGTCCGTAAGGGCCAATGCCTGCCAGGGTTGCGAGTTTGTCCGAAAGGGATATCGCGGCCCCGGCACACAGGCAACGGAAGGAACACGGGTGGGTTTTAGTCAGTAAAAGTCTGACACTCCCTCTCGCTCCGCCCAGAGCGGGAGGAGTCATTTGATGATTTCCCACCCAAAAAAAAAAAAAAAAAAAAAAAAACTGTACAAAGTAATTTTTTTGCAGTTGCAGAAAATCACCCATATTTAAATAAAATACCTTATGAATCGGCATTTTTTTATAAACAGTGGTACATGATATACAGAAGTTTCAAATTCTTAAGGTGAATGCCTAGACAGGCCTCGCCATACATTTTTCAGTTGTTCTAATCTCCGTAAATAAACGGTTTCTGCAGAATAAAAGCAAGTATAATGAGACTTTATAATGTATTATTTTCGCCTAACGCCAAATTTTATAAAAAAAAACAGTATTTCTAGGAGAATTAGACCCAATAAAAATCGAAAAATCTTTACATGTGTGAGTGACCTGAATCGCGCCATCTAACATAAATTTAAAGAACCACCGAGAAAGAGTTATTTGCTGTTGTGTTACGAGTTTACGTTCGGTAAACATTTATAATAGATGGCGCTGTTCGAACTCGACGAAACGAAATGTCACCTTGGCGCTTGCCAAGGTTACAAGTCGAGTGACGCGGCGATGCGACGATGCCATTCAAGACGCACAAATGGCAACAACGCGGGGTGTAGCGGGGCTAGTCCATGCGTGATTGTCTTGACAAAGTTTGCGAATCGTTTCCAAAATTGTGTTTCTAGAAAGTTAGCGCCGGCGCGCGGGTTTTACATTTTATGATTGATAAAATGTTTTTTATTAGGGAATGAGAAAGAATGCTAGAAAGTGAAAAAAAATATCTGCGATTTGCATTTGGTTCACACAGATACAATACTAATGTAATTATTGTAATATCTACTTTAAATATAAAGTGCCTAAAGATTTAAAAATCTTTCTACTGTATGTATGTATGTAGGTACTGATAATACATTTTCTGACACGGTTATGTACTAATTCATTGGTTTGGGTTGAATAAAATCAGAGAATAGAAGTTCATGTAAACTTAGGGTATACCTAAATCAGGCGATCAGCGTAGGCAAATTTACCTATTTTTTTTCTAATTACCTACCTACGCAATGGTGACACGTAGGTACTACTTACATCTATTGATTGAATCATATTTAATTTATGTGAAACCATCAAGATAAGTGAATACACAGACAAACCACATTGGTTTTTCATAACATTTGCACATTTTAGTATTATTAGCACACGTCAAAGTGCGTCGAGATAAATTGGTCTTGCCATCTAAGAAGTTTACCAAGAAAAAGGGGAAATAAAACATAGGGCAGTATTTTAGTAGTAAGTTGTAGGATGTTCTGATATTTAAAACGATGAATGATCATCATTCATTTATGGTTTCGGGGTTTTTAACTGTCAGCGAAATGACGTTCTCAAAATGGTAGCTGTAGTTCCAATTTCGCTCGTCTGAACAGCTAAGTAAGTAGTAAGCACCATTCAGGTTTAGAATTGGTGACTGGGGCTACTACTGAGAACCAATCATACGAGTGCCATCCGTGAAAGAGTTTTTATTTAAAAGTGAAGTGTTTTTGTGTTTTATTTACGGTAAGTGTTATTTTTATGTACAAAGGATGCTTTTCTGCTTGAAGGTGATACAGAGTTATATTATAATAGTAATTACCCCTAAAACTTAAAAAAGTGTAAGATTTAGAAGAGGAAATACAAAATCAAACGTTAGCAACACTCGTTGATTGTCATCACATCACATACCTACCTACTCTAAATTTCAAATATTTCCCCCAAAAATAGGGACGTCAATTCTCTCTAAAAAATGGCTGTATGGTCTCAGCTCACTTTGCCTGTCCCAGAGGGACGAAAGGAACCAAAAAAAAACTCTCTGAAAAAGATCCGTTACTGAATTGATTCGAAAGGAAATATGAAAAATCGATTCACAAATAAACAAATAATTTTCCAAAAATCAATCATTTGTTTTCGATGAAATTCGCAATGTAGGGGTTTACGGGGTGTACGTTACCCTAGCAAGAAAGTGTCTCCTATAGTTATATGAGTGGAACGTATAGTTGGTGCCTAATCTGCTGTAAATGTGCCCCTACATAAAAAATTGGTGCACCTTGTCGTTTTGAAAAAAAAACCGAAAAAACGATTCCTGCTAGGGTAACGTTTTTCCAGCAGGAAAATTCTAAACCAATGATCTGAGAGAGAAACATTGTGCAAGGCCAGAGAGCTTATAGTATTAGTGCCAAAGTGTGCACCTAAAAAGAAAATGTGTGGTCCTTCAGGTTTTCGAGATATCGCGTTTCCTGCTGGAGTTCCGATGTTATAACATATTGACTTTTTAGGACAATATTTTAATTTTGTGGGGCACCAATTTTTTATGTAGGGGCACATTTACAGCAGATTGGGCACCAACTATACGTTCCACTCATATAACTCTAGGAGACACTTTCTTGCTAGGGTAACGTACACGTTTACGAGGGCGAAAAAACGATCGATGAGCGAAAAGAATTTAACTAGTCTCATATCTGGAAAAAATCCGTATTTTTACGCAAAAGGATTTGCACTGGATATGCTTCGAAATTTTCCCGCCACCACAATTCTTAACAATTCAAACAAACAAAAAACTGATGTTCTAGGGTGAAATATCGATTCCCTGTATCGAATTGAAAAAACGTTTTTATTTGTTCCAAAAAATCGATTCTTTGCTCAATCGATCTCAGATTGACATCTCTATTTGGTCTGTTCTCATGCAGTGATGCCAGAACGTCCCAAAAGGGACGATTTTTGTCCGTTTAGACATCTTTACGTCCCTTCGATGTCCGTTCATATATTCAGTCCCTTTTCCGTCCCTTTTCAAATATCCAACTACAATAATGCGTTTATAATGCAAATAACAAAACACAGTTTTAAAAATTACAAAAAATCGTAAAAATTAAACGCGCGGCGTGTGAATGCAATTAATTTCAGACCACTGGCGAATATCGCCAGCCATCCTTTTTCCACGCGCAGTGATCCCGTATCGCTTGCCTTCCACGCACACACACAACCACAGTCATTCGTATAATCGTGGTTCAAGAGTTCTGACAAACAATGCAAAAGAAACAATAAAACTAAATGCGAAAGAATTACCTACTGTTTGTACTTAGTGAACCATCGCTGCCCAACGTTCGCCACCATCGCCAGACGCGTGCAGATCAGGGGTAAGTTTAATGTGTGGTATCCTTTTGAAGCTGTAGTGAGTGCTGTTTAAATTTGATTCTGAAAGTACCAACTGTCTTTATAACACGAAACGGAGGTGGCAGGTCGTTCCAACAACGAGAGGCAGCGAATTTGAAACTACCACGGAAAGCAGCAGTTCTGTGCGATGAGGCCAACATGAGGTACGAAGATGCTCTAGTTTTAATTTTGTTAACATCGCGCGACCAAGACAGTTTTTTGTATAAATAGTCTGGTTTCTTTGTGAGAATAGTACCAAAGAGTAGGGTAGCCAGGTGAAGCTTTCTGCGTGCTGACATTCTCATCAAATTACCCTTATAAAAAAAATTAGGGATGTGGGAACGTGGTGGGACATTGTAGCAGATTCTTGCGCAAGCATTCTGCACCCGCTGGATAAGTTTTTCGCTTCTACTGAGAATGCACGCCCCGTACACAGTGTCAGCGTAGTTCAGCTTGGATAGAACAAGTGACTCACACAGCATGACATGCATATCCACACTTATGTAGGGACAGACACAATATAAGAGCTTGAGTCGGTAGAAGCAGTTGCGCACGGCCTCCATTATGTGAGTTTCGAAATGCAGCTGCCCGTCAAATACAACTCCAAGATTACGAGCCTCCAGAACCCTTTCCGCACCACGACCATCAATCCTGAGGTCCAGGTTGTAAGTAAGCATTTTGTTCAGGAAATCCCTAGATCCCATCACAATATACTTAGACTTACTAGAGTTCAGGACCAAGGAGTTTCTTCTGGACCAAGTGGATATCCGTTCTAAATCCTCATTTAATCTTCTTACAGTTTCAGCAGTATCCTGGGAGCGGAAGGAGAGGTACAACTGCAGATCATCGGCGTAAAGGTGGAACTTGGTGTTAATCAGGCAGTTGGCGATGTCAGCACTGTACAGGATGAAGAGCAGTGGGTCAAGGATTGATCCCTGAGGTACGCCCCTGTCCACCTGCTTTGGACCAGAAGACTTGGTATCTCCATTACTGTCGCAAGTCACCTGGACAAACCGTGATAGATTACTGAGGTAACTCTCAAACCAATTAACTGCTTTGACATCACAGCCATAGAACGACAGCTTGGAGAGAAGAAGTGAAGTATTTATAGAGTCGAAAGCACGCGAAAAATCTAGTAGGACAAGTAGTCCCCATGCCCTGGTCTCTGGCTTCGATTATGTTACCGACTACATCCAGGAGTGCTGTCGCTGTGCTGTGACCCTGTGAAATCCGGATTGAGCTAGTGGCAAAATGCTATGGTGCTCGAGATATGCCCTAAGCTGATCAGAGACAGCCCTTTCTAAAATCTTGGAGAGACATGGCAGTAGGCTTATCGGACGGAGGTCATTCATGCTAGTGGGGTTAGGTACTTTAGGGATTGGTCTAACTATTGCCATTTTCCACAGATCAGGAAAAGAAAGGTGACTATGGATCTGTTGATGATAGCTGTGATAACTGCAAGTGTTCGAGGATGTGTCAACATCAGCATCTCCAGAGAAATATGGTCAGCGCCCTGCGCATTAGACTTAAAACAGTGCAAGATCCTCAGCACCACATCCTGCTGGATGGGGTCAAGCTGGAAATGACTGTTACCGTGTCTATGGTGCCCAAAATAAGTTAAATCTGCAGTAGTGACCTTACCACTGCCTGGTACATCCAAAAAATGTTGATTTATAAGTTCTGGGTCATTACAGAAATGTGGCAGATTATGCTCTGGTTTTTTTGAGGTGGCTATAGTTGATTTGATATGACTCCTTAACTTCTTAGGTTGTTAATATTATTATTAATACATATACATATGTTTTGAAATATGCGCACTTCTCACTATCAAAAGCAGCTCTAACAAGGTATTTTAACTCTTTGTAGGATTTAATATGATGTTCGGATTTTGTCGTTTTGGACTTCAAGTGACACCTGTCACGCAGCTTCATCATTTCCCTGACAGTGTCAGTTATCCAGGGATAAGATTTCTCCTTAATTGAGACTTTTTTAAGGGGAGCATGCAAATCAAATAATGTTAAAAAGTATTGATTAAACATTGCAACCATAGAGTTCACATTTTCCAGACTTAAAATGTGTTCCCAGTCCATTTTATTTAGGTCGTCATTAAAAAGTTCAGGGAGGATGTCTTTAAGTGTTGGTGGTTTTTGTGCATGGTGCGACACGCACTTGGCCGGTTTTTTTTTATTGCGTTGACTTAGAAGTTTGATTTTTTTAAATGTCCAAGGGACCGTAGACCTACGTGTTTGATATTAATTTCAACTTGATACCTTCACGCGTTACTGGGAAATAGGGTCTTCTTCTTTTCGTGTGGTTAGTGACTAACCTGGTGTCAGAGTTTTAAAGCCGCCCATGGGCCTCTAGCATGGCTTCACATGCCGTCGAGAAATATCTCTAAGGCATGCCGGTTTCCTCACGATGTTTTCCTTCACCGTTTTTGAAGCAAGTGATAATTATACAATACGCACATGAATCCGAAAAGTCAGAGGTGCGTGCCTTGGGTTCGAACTCGAGACCTATGACTTGGCAGTCTGACGGTCACACCACTAGGCCTATACACAAAGCTTCATGCTGCATTAAATTCGCAAGATGTTTTTTTTTATCATAACAAAATACATTGTGTTGAAAATATTACAGTATGATAAGTAAAATAATAAAAATAAATATACTTAGCATTCATATTTAAAATTCATCACGCATTTAAAATATATCAATATCACTAATACTAAAAATAATTTTATGTCAATAATTCAGTAACAATAAATTAAATAATCACCAAAATTCCATTTATTTATTTAAACTTTTCACACTCAAAAAAGTACAAAGGCGGACTTAATGCCTTAGGCATTCTCTACCAGTCAACCAAGGGTGGTGAAGAGATTAGATGGCAGGTGCTCTATTTGAGAGGAATAAAGATAAATAAAATAAAAAAGTATTCTAATGCATCAATCATCCATCCATTCAACTTATCAAATTCATTTCCCAGTATTAAAAGAAAGAAAAGAAAATAGTAATAAACAATACTAACTCATCAATACTGTAATAGCCCTTCCTCAATAAATATGTCTTTAATTTGTTTTAAAAAACATTTATGCTGTATACGAGTATGCTTTTGAAGTCCATTGGCAACTTGTTGTATAGAATGACAGATTGAACTCTGGGACTGTGATGAAGCACATTCAATTTTGGTTGGATTGTGGAAGGTAAGTCTTTCCTACGAGTACTATCCCTAATCTTGTCTCTCCTCATCGGTCTCGTGCAAGTTCTTAACAAAGTTAGTTAACAACACTAGAATATAGAGTCATGGCACTGTTAAAATGTTAAATCTGCTGAAGTGGTTCTTGCACGATTCTGTCTGTGTCATACGGAGCATCGTCCTTAATGCTCTTTTTTTAATTACAAATGCCGAGTGGACATTGTACTTGTAGCAGTTGCCCCAAAACTCAATACTATATCTGAGCCCTGGCTAGCTAAAGCAAAGTAAGGTATAGGCACCCTTGAAGGTCCACTTAATTTCAAAGTTTGATAAAATCGTTACGTTGAGATAAATAAAGAAAAACCTTCAAAAGAATCGTAATTTTGGTTAGTAATGAAACATATCTCAATGTTTTTTGCATAGTTACAGAAATAAAACAAATTTTAAAAACATAAGCGATGGGCCATCTTAGGGAGGTGGTCACTCAAGAAGGCCCGTAGTATATCAATATAAATGTATGCTTAATCGACATTTTAACGCTTTTATCTTCTCTGAACTAATCTTGAAATACAGTTTTAATTTTAATAAATGCAATAAAGTCAAAAAAACAATCCAAGATTTGGCTGTGGGCCATGTTAAATCAACCAAAAATGAAAATTGCTATAAAACTAAAATACCTTTCTAAATCGAGATATGTCACGTATGTAGACATCTATCTTAATAGTCTATAACAAAATATTAATAAATCAGTTCTTTATTCAGTCTTGGATTTTTTTACCACTTGTACATGGGCCTTGTTAGGCTCATTAAAAAACAACTTTAAGTTAAATTGCTAAAATAGTAACTATTCAATTAGGCTCTCCTGTCTTTAATAAAGTACACTTACTGCCGCACTCAGAGATATTTAGCGGTTAATTAAGCGACTCCTTAGTATAGACTTCGCTTTTGAAATTTATACCTTACGTAAGATAGTTAAGGTATAATTTCAAAAGCGTAATCTATTATTGAAACGTCTCTGAATGTTAGTTACACTCATAACAAATATGAATATATATAGGTAAAATAAGAAAATCTAAATCTAAAAAGGAAAACAATCAACAATAAAGTTAGTTTACTTATAATAAGTGCTTTGGCTGCTTAATGAGATCTCGTTTTAGTTACAATCGGGACACACAAATTGTTCTTCGTCCTCCGTAGTTAAGCCAACACATTCTTCGTGATACCAATTCTGGCAGTTGATACATTGACGCATGTCAGCAATTCTATTCATCTCACATCCGTGACAATACCAATCATTGGCTTTTTTAGGTGTTTTAGAGCCCTTCTTACTTATTTTTTTAAGTTTGTTACTCTCTGTGTGTTGGCTTTTCTTCGTTCTTTTAACTTTTTCTTTATTTTGTCCAGATCTTTTACTTTTATTTGTGACACTTAGCTGTCTTTCACCTCTGGCTGGTTTATTAATAAGTTCTTTTTTTGTGTTTTTCTTGGTTTTATCTTTAACAACATCAAACAAATCTTTGGTAATTTTCTGGCCTATGTAATTTAACGCTTTCCGTCGCGGTTTATTTTTAATCGTTGCAAAATTTGGTGTTGGAATTTGTTTGTGGAACGGTGACTTAGAGGCTGAAGTACCAGCATCTTCTTTATATTTTGCTAAAGGTAAATCATCTTCAGATTCCTCGAACTGAACCTGGTTTTGCTCAGAGAGTGGTATAAATTCTCTGCAGTTCGGGTTTAAATTTTCTTCATCTGACTCTGAAGATGAACTATAAATATCAGTAAGTTTTGAAGGTTTTGAAGGATATTGGAAATATTTTAAGCAAGTGTCCAAGTCTTCTACACTGGAGTACTATCTGAAGTAAAAGAATTTAACCGCGGGCGAGGCTGCATGTTGATCCCAGAAGTCGTAGGAACAGGTGAACAAAATTCAGTGTTTCTGTAATTATTGTCCAGAAAAGGTTGCCCCTGAACCTGTTTTTGGATTTCCAAGTCATTAAAATCAGAACATTCGGAAGAGGAACTATAATTGACTAACTTTCCAATACCAGTTGGATATTGTGGATTTTTTGGTACATTTCTTTGTTCAACGACGTCATATTCCCTTAATTAGCTAAATTCATTCTGAGTGAGAATAGATGGAGAAACATTTCCAAGATTTTCTTCGCAATCTGTGATATCTGAATCAGAGCAGTTGTCACGTCTTGGGGATATAACAGAACTTCTTAAGTTAGAAGCTTGTGGAGCTGCCATATCGCAAATTGAGTCATGCGTTCTGGAAACATTTTGAAGTGAATCATGTGGATTGGGCAGTTGTGTAAGTATTGAAGGCGCGTACGCTTCTACAGGAATCGCATTAGGATCATACGGAAAGAGGCCGGTTGCTCTAAACCCACTGATGATATTTCCTGTGGTCATACACTTGGACCAAACCTTCGTAAAGATTTTGTTAAAACGCGATTTTGTAATCTTACGATCTGGATTTTGATAAGCATACAGTAAGACTTCTTCGTCCCAAAACTGCTCGTAAGATCTATTTACAGACTTGTCAAGCGGTTGCAGTTCATGTGTGGTATTGGATGGTAAGCAATACAGCACAATATTATGAGCGTCTGCAGCATCAACAATTCTGGCGTCTAAATGAGAATCACCAGAAAAATGTTTACTCATTTTCCCATCAAAAATGAGTAAACATTTTTCTGGTGATTTATACCATCCCAGATGATGTATAAAGTCCACAAAAAGATCGGTCGTCATACTTCCTTCCGGGGCCATCTTTACTAAGCTGCCAGGTGGCAAATTTTCACAAAATTCAGGTCTCAACCTTTTGCCCTTAAATATGATCATTGGAGGTACACTATTTCCAGTTGCATTTACACACATTGCTATAGTAACATTTTCTGCGTGTTCTTGAGCGACAAGGTGCACTCTTTTAGTCCCTTTTGCAGCAAAGACTTTCTGTTGATGGTGCAGTGTAAGTCTACATCCCTTTTCATCCATATTATATAAACGCTCCGGGTGACTACAGATATTAATTTCATCATATATTTTTTTTGCGGCTTCAAAATGTTTCAGCACGATGGGCTTGTTTAATTTCTGTGCTCTTGCCGGATTCATTAATTGAGCCCTACGAAGAGATATTTCTGGATTGCGGTTTACAAAATTTTTTCAGCCATTTTTTTCCAGCAATATTCTTTTTTTCATTAAAACAATTTTGGGGGTCAATGGCAAACCTATTTGAGCAAGTCTAATCACCCTTTTACATAAATTCTTCTCTTGTATTTTCTTAATCGGGACACGACCAGTTATCTTTTCTGTAGATTTAGATGTTATATGATTTCTTAATGTACGCCTTGGTATGCCATATTTTGCAGCTGCTTTTCGTTGAGACATCTGTTTGCTACTTACTGCTCGAAGGGCTTCCTTTAGCTGAGTTTCTGTCCACTCTCCACGCGGGTTTTTATTTGGTGGCTCCATTTTGGGCTATTAACAAATAAAAAATACTAAGCAATCACGACACACAAAACATGTCATGTAGCCAAAAGCCCAATGTTCAAAAAACAAGTGTCAGTATATACAGTACACTGTACAGTAAAAAAATACAAAATGATAACATACATACTTTGTAGTTAGTGCAAAAAAAAATTTTTTTTTCCTGCTGTTGTATGCCAATATTGTGTTAAAATAATAGTTTCATACTTAAATAATAGTTAGATAATAGTTTCACAATATTTTTAAAAGAAAGAAAATTGACTTGTTAGTTCACTTGCAAATTATTGTAAGCTTCATGTATTATTCAATAGTCTTTGAAAGGCCCGGGCCATGTTTGGGAAACATGGGGTGGGCCATCTTAAGAAACTTTACTCGAGTTCATTGCAATCTCGTAAAAATACAAGAAAAGGTATGAAATAATAAAACTTACCTGTAATTGAATGTTAAACGGATTAAATAAGTAGTTTCACTACTAAAAACAAGGAAATGCGCTTTAAAGGACAATGGGCAAAACACTATGGGAGTTGGGCCTGCTGATCAATACACATGAGATATTGTTTTTGTGATAGGTCATAACACACAACTAACGAGAAAAATAAAAATAAAAATTAAATGTACCGGGTTGTTGTACAGTCACGTCGAAAAGTATTATTTATTTATGTTAAATATTTTGCAATTAATAATTGTTTTTAATACGAATGAAGGCATATTACCCTAAAATAGCACTGGAGCCACTCCCAAATGCTGTTGATTGCAATATTTGCAATTTAAAACGCCTCTTATGACATCCATCGACAACTAGGTACGTATAATAATAAATACAAGAAATGAAACAACAAGTTTCCTTTTACGCATTTGTTTATTTTTCTTTACATTAGTCTATATCCAGAATAATAGAATCTAAAAATGCGGCTGGAGGGTTAAATCCTTCGTATCTAGCTAAGCCCATATACCAAACTACGGATAAAATGTGCGCACAGCTTCCCAGCGTACGACTTCCGGTCAAACAAGTACAATAATATTGTAAAATAGAGCTGATGCCAGTTTGGTCTCTGTCAATTAATATGTAGCTACGATACTCGCGTGCCCGCCCTCGCATGTCGTGATTGAATATGAATTCTAATCAAAAATACATTCGTTTGAAAGATATTAAAATCTGTCAAATCTTCTAATCGCTCGTCTCGATAAACCAACCTTCAATTATGTAAACGCCATTCCGTAAATGTTCACTGCAGTAAGACCTTGCCAGTTTCAATTGATATGTGCCCAGCGCGAAAAGGATTATTTCTTCCTCAGTCAAATTTGGAAAGTCCTCTATTTGATTTTCTTCTATTCTCACGAAAGAAATCCTTTGTCTGTTAAGATGCTTTCGCTCCACATATTCTTGCAAAATGTTAGGTGTGTGTATCCTTTCCTGTATGCGGTTTATTATCGCAGGAGAGCGTTCACTATCACTGATTACAGGATGAAAATGGTTAATTAATGCTCCGCACACCTTAAAATCATCAAACATGTGTAAAAGTGCTTTGTTGAAATATTCCTGGCGTAAAAGTTTATAGTCATGCTTAAAACGCCCGTTGACTACTTCGATTTCCCAACGACAAATTGTTACTTGTCGAGACTTGTTGGCTTGGGTAGTCGTTAATTGTGTGGCACTTCTATCTTTTGTAGGAGGGATATGACCTTCATAGTCATACATTCCAAGATTTTCGATGGCATAACGAAATCCTCTATCTAAAATAAACACATCGTTCGGGACAAGAAATACGTGCAGCGGGTGTTCTTCGTTTTCCAAAATGGAATTCAATATGGTCGCATCACTTGTTGTTGCAGCATATGGACCCAAAATATCTATTATGTATCCATCACTAATTGTAATTATGAACGGTTTCAATAAATTGGAAAACTTATGCAAGCTATAACTCAGTCTCTGGAATAAGAAGTTGGAACTTTTTTGTATATAGACATATGTTCCATCGCAAATCACAATCAACTTCGTGTTTTCATGATTTCCGAAGAGATATTTAGGTATTGCCAGATTTCTTTGTAGTGCATCTTCTCTAGTTATGTGGTCAATACCTAAATGCTGAGGAACATATTCATCAATCAAACATTGCCTTGCAATCGCCAGCTTCCTCTCTAATGTTCGTCGAGACATTTTAAATAGGTTCGCAAGCCTTTCATTGCTCTCACCAGTCCGTAGCTTAGCGAGGTAAAGACCGAGTATGGTTCTATTATTGCTGTATGCACGTAGCGATGGTGTTTGCAATATTATGGAGCGAAACTCACTTCCATTGAGTCCAACCCAAAAATGAAGACTGTCGTCATTGAGACCGACCATAGTTTCGAAATCATACTGCTTGTTACTAATGATTCCTTCAGTGAAGATGTTACATACGTCTGTGAAATGTTCTGCTGTAAAGTAATGAGAAATTGTGCAGTGGTTCTCCAATTCATCCCACATATTACTTTCTAAATGTTCCCTGCATACTCGTGCATGTTGAGGAATATACAACTGATGTGTAGTCATCATATATAGCTTGATGGTTTTCGGTATACGCCGGCGGTTATCGTTACCACAAGCGCCAAATATGCAGTGGCTTGATGTGTTTGGTGCTCTTTTATATGAAGGCACATAAAGTTCGCCATCATTGGAACCCTGTACTTCATTTTGCAAAGGTGGAACTGGTATTGGAACTGGTACTGGTTGTGGAACTTCTGGTTCATTGTCTACTGGATTTTGTACTGGATTTAAAACATTGTGGTCGACTCTTTGCCAACAACGATGACAGACAGATTGTGTGCTGTTGAATGATACCTGCAAATAAAATAATTCACAACTTAGATTACCTGTTATACACTTTCTAAAGGATTAAGAAGGTATTCTAAGCAAGCAGCCTATACGAGTTCCCACCGAAGAACGTACGGTTCATAGAGAAGTTAATAGAGAGGGATTAGAGATCGTGGTACTATTCGAAACTGGCACCACACATCACCGTAATCGGCAACACGGGTTGTGTAACATATAATTATGTTTTTTGTAACACCTTGTAGATTTCATATGGATCGCACTTTATGTATACCTAGCCTGCGCTTTACATGTATTAAATATACTTACATGCGTTAGATAAACATTATTTAAATAACTGATATTAATAATAATAAACGGTATAAAACTCACCTGTCTTATAGCGTTTTCCTGTATATAGGAAACATGCGCAGGATGCGTATGTAACAAGCTTGCTTGCAAAATATGATTTTGTCTACGTCTATGAACAGAACGTGGACACAGAACACACAAACGTTCTTCCTGCATTTTTAAGAACAGAATTCAAGTCCGTAAAGGTAGCCAAAGTCAGTTCATGTAAGAATATCATTCATCAATAATATCATGTCGTCGTAATAGAAATACGTTAAAAGTAAGAATAACAGGAGCACTGCACAGTCAGAAGCGGAGAATACCGACTGATCACTGCATAAAACAGTCGAATGAAACGATTTACTTACCTGCTATGCGCGGGCGCTTGTCCAAGGTCAACATGTTTCTCTCTCTTTCACGCGCCCCGTTAGCATTCGCGTGTTATCTTGCTTGAAGACTAATCGCACACAATGCCAATATAATAAGCAACGGTCTGCAATTCACTCTCGCATAGGTACATATAACTTTTATTACGCCCTCTAATAGTCGAAATACACTTATTATTATTTTTGTAACAGGTATATTGTGTTATTATAATCCCATGTGGCTCCATGTGGTTAGAATTAGTGACTTTAGTAATATTTTAAAGTAATATTCTTTCACTCCTATTGAAAAACATTTAATAATTGAAAAATATTTGACATAATTAAATAAAACTTTTCGACGTAGCTGTACAAGAACCCGGTACATTTTTTTTTTAAATTATTTTTCTCGTTAGTTGTGTGTTATGTATGACCTATCACAAAAATAATATCTCATGTGTATTGGTCATTAGGCCCAATTTGTCGCATTGTCCTTTGTTAATTTTTCAAAAAGTTTACTTGACTGAGGTTAGAAACACGTGCACCGTTTGACACGACACTGAAAACTGTCAGCCATACTCAAAGTGGCGGTGCGCTTGGAGGCAAACGCAGATGCAGTTTTGACTATGGCCACAGACGCGTACATCCGCGAAATTTGAAATGGATTGGACAGTCTTAACTGAGATTTTTTTAAAGTGGGCCATCCTGGGTGCCGGGCCATCTTCGGTCACACTACCTTATACCATCCTAAGTTGGGCCAAAGTGAGTTCATCCCTCAGGCTTCTAATAGCATAACATGCAGAGCTAACAGTCTTCCGTATAGACAATATCTCAACCTTCCAGTTCAATAACGCGTCAATGTGGACACCCAGGAATTTAAAAATTAAATTATCCACTACTTCGACATGTTTACCACAAGATACAACCTTAAGACTAGCATTATTTCGTACCGTTGATTTAAATAATAAACATTTTGTTTTATTTACATTCAGTTTTAAATTATTTGTAACAAACCAGTTTTCAAAAGCTTTTAAGCCGGATTTTTTTTTAAATCTCTGAGAATCTTTCAATTTCTTGCTGGGTCGGGGTGGGGCGTACATCCATATTATTTGAGGCTATTATTCGTTCGAGATTGGACTATGGCAACTTTTTGTATGATAACGGGTACAAGAGTAACTTAGTTAAATTGGACAGAATACAAAACCAGTGTATGCGCGTTATTGGAAGTTTTGTAAGGACTACTGCAATATATGTGATGGAGTGTGAACTTTACCTTCAACCTTTATATGTACGCAGATACTTATTAGCTGGCAAATATTGGTTGAAGGTGAATTCGTTTCGGGGTAGTAAAATATTTCTTTTGATAGGCAGTCTTGCCGAGTCATGTCAGACTTTATATTGGACGCGGAAAAAAAACCACTATTGGTGACGGTACATGACTTTCTTATTGACTACCCTATACTTTCATCGGAGCAATTGAAAGATCTTCTTTGAACACATGGGTTAACAGTGCGGACCTATCCAATGTAGTTAAGCCATGTATAGATGTCATAGACAAACCAAAACATCAGTTATGTAGTAACATTCATGAAATTTGTGATCAGTTTCTGGAGGCTAATTATTAACATTTTTACTCAGTCTATACTGATGGGTCACAGGAAGGTAACGAGTCGGGATGGGCTATTTTTGATCCGCAAACGAAAGCATCTATAAAGTTTAGATCATGTGCCAAAATTTCAATAATGTACGTTGAACTACTAGCGATCTCAGAAGCTATTTCATACATTGAGTCATTCGAATCAGGGAATTATGTAATACTGACTGATTCTAGAAGTGCTCTGCAACACCTGGCTCGATGCACCTCGAATTGTCGAGGTGCACCGATAGCCTATGAAATTCTGGACTCTATTAGTAAGGTCCAAGACAAAATAATTGTTCTTCAATGGGTACCATCCCATATTGGATTGTATGGAAATGAGGAAGTAGATCGTTAAGCAAAAGAGGCTATCACAGATGGAATATCGGTTGAATGTGTTTCTTTATTTAGTGACCTCTTGTATCGAGTTCGCGACCAATGTTTAGAATTATGGAAATAATACTTTGATGAGAGGTCACTAAGTAAGGGAATTTGGTATAGAATCATTCAGCACAGTCTGTCCCGCCTTCCTTGGTTTATAGGTACAGATATGCATTGAAATGAGATTGTTACTGCTTTCAGAATACGTACGGGACATGTTCCGTTGAATAGCTTCGCCTTTTTAATGAGAAAGAGTGATTCACCCAATTGTTCTGAGTGTGATAAGGTAGAGGATACCACTCATATTTTAGCGGAATGTGTCCAGAACGAGGTTGAGAGTAGAGATGGGCAAAATTTATCACTAAAAAGAAAAGATTGAAATGTATCCTTCGATCACTTGGATATGTATCACTCTTTTATATCTTTATGTATCAGTAGCTCACACACGCACTGCGTTGCTCAGCGTGACTCGCTTCGCTCAACTCAATCCAATATATCATTAAGAAAGAGTGATAGATAAGTAGATAGAGCTGTTCTGTTTGCACTTTGCGTGGTCGTTACATTAGGTATCGTCCTGATTTATTGAATTTTATTGGGCTGCTGTTTTTTTCTAGGTATCTATTTGTTATGTATGATTGATAAATGTTAAATAGACAATCGAAAAATGAACTTTATTTTTTTGTTTAAAATAATAAATAACTAAATTGAACATAGGTAAGATATAGGTATTGTTTTTATTTATTTGTAGAAAATATATAGATCATAGGTATTATATAATAGTCTACCGATTTCCCTTCATACTTTTCCAGGCTTAGGACTGGCAACCTCATTACGTGCAGTTATTTTAAGTTAGTTCAGTTAGAGCGTAAAATATTAGGTGTACGTAGCGCGACGTGGCGTTGCATGGCGTACAACGTATTTATTAAGTAAAAATTTAATTCTTAGGTTGGCGTATTTAGAAATCAGAATATACATTGATTTTTTGATTAATATTTACAGCTACATTTACATAATTATGTACATTGGTTTTTACACATAGAGAAGAGAATACGTATTTAAATGTCAGAATTGCAACTTATGAATAGGAGTTGCGACATTTTTTTTGTTGTTAATCGTCTTCTACGTTCATTCAGCGTATATCCCGCTTTCGAAAATATTCTCTCGCAAGGAACTGACGTAGCTACGAGATTGTGCCGTTTCATTATATAATTAAATAACAGAGGATATATGTTCTTCCGGGCGTGCCACCATTTTAAAGGGTCTTCTGTTCTCTTTAAAAGCGGCTCTTGTAAGTATTTGTCGAGTTCTACGATTCCCGCCGCCGTTGGGTTGCCCGGTGTTTGCCTAGCAACTTCTTGGTCAAACTCAAACCAAATTGAGTGACTGGGGCCAGGTTCTGGTTGCACTGCCTCTACCGCTGGCGTTGCTGTTGTCCTTGAGGAACTTCGTCCAATTTTAAGTTTTAACTCTTTCAGAGCCCTATCGTACAATCTCGAGTCCTGGAATCCTTTATTCTTAAAACGTGGATCCAGAATTGTAGATTCCGCGTTTAATATATTTGATTCAATAAATCCGAATCTATGATTAAGCTCCTTGTGCAAATGCTCGATGAGTTTTTTTATCTCTGGTATATCATAATTACCATCCGTGTTTTGCACTTGCAGCCTGAGCCTACTCTTAATATGACCCAGCATAATCCTACACAACGGAATGACCTTTGACACATTTTTTTCGCCGCTGATTTCGAATGTTATGTCATAAAACATTTTTAATATGGGGGAAACCGAATCAATTACCACCCAGTCGTGATCAGTCAGTGCAAGGTCAGGTCTGCTGATGAGGGCTATAGTGGCTATAATAGAATCTTTCGTCGAGTTAAACCGATGCAGCATGTCGTAGGTAGAATTCCACCTGGTGGGGACATCTTGTTTAAGCTTAAGGGTTGGAAGACCTAGTTGTCTCTGCATTGTGACTAATTTTTGGTTCGCTTGGGAACTGCGCTTAAAAAACTCGACGACGCTTTTCACCTTACTTAGAACTGGGGCCAAATGCTGCAACGCCGACTGGACGCAGAGGTTTAATGTGTGGGCAAAGCATGGAATTTGCCGCCATTCACCCTCTCTTATAGCTGCTGTAATATTGGCGGCGTTATCGCTTGCGATCGCAATAATTTTATGCTCAATATTCCATTGTCGCATGATGTTTTTAAGAAATTCTGTGAGATTTTCGCTGGTGTGCCTATCGTTGTATTCCACACAGCCCAGTAAATTTGCGTGTAATTTCGTCTCATCCGATGTAGAGACAACGTAATGAGCCGTAACAGCTAAATAGCTGTCATTGTTGTCCGACGTCCAGCCGTCAGTCGTGAGGCAGACTGCGTTGGCATTTTCCATCTTGTGCCTCACTTTCTCTTCCTGTTTTTGGCACATTTTGGGAATTAACGACTGTGACAGTGTTTTCCTTGTTGGCAGCTTGTACCCTGGGCACAGCATATGTACAATTTTTTTAAATTCGTCGTCTTCAACCATACTGAACGGATAATATCCCTTTGCAATCATGCGCACAAGCTGCTCATCAATAAGTTCCGCACGCCGAGGGGGCACGGATTTTGTGCTGTGCGCAAATTCCCTGATGGATGGCTGATGAGGAGGTAACCCAGCGGAGGAAGGGCCCGGCGCAGGGGCATTGGACGTGGCAGGTTCTGTCGCAGTTGATGTTGGGGCAAGTGTTTCCTGCAGATCTTGAAAACATGCCTGCTGCGTTGGCTGCCTTTGAGGAACGAGGGGTACTGTGGGGTGTTTACTTTTTAAATGTCTAGCCAGGTTACCACAATTTCCAGCGGGTACATTTAGAGTGTTTGCACAGTAAAGGCATTTTGCTTTTTTTGATTCTACTTCCTCGAAATGATTCCACACTGCACTTCGTTTTCGTGAACCCATTGACATTTTTTTTTCTTAATAAGTAAAACACTAAATGTACAAAATTATTTACACTTAAAATAAATGAAACAGTCACTAACTATACAGTACAAAAACTACTTTAAAAATCTTTACACTGAATGTCTTATTTACCTATATTTAAAATAAACAGTCACAATTAACAAAAACACAAGGTACTTCCGAATTCCCGAATTTCCCGATCCCGAACGATATCGAACGGAGGTCAAGCTTGAACTAATGAAGCAAAGCAAACTGATATTTTGTTTAATTTTGTAAACCGCTCTTTTTTACTTTTTTCTATCCTAAAAAGGATTGTTTTATGACCGAAATTAGTTTGCACATTTTACTAAAACTTTTTAAAGGCAAAAACCAATTTATTACTGAAATATTCACGTTCCGCTTAACGACTTTAAGCCCTACGCACCAGTAATAGAGATAACAATTTACCTTTTTGTTCCAACGTATGTCAGTATAAAATGGTTAAACAACTCACTCTCTCCGTTTTGCGAAGAAAGCGCGACAGAACATTCTAAATAGGGAGGTGCGAAAGAGACGTTTGGCCTTTCCGTCGCCGCAGCGTCGTCGTGGCTGTCCGTCCCGGCCAAAGTATTAAAGAAATAATATTTTTTTTACGAGTGCCATTCTGTGCCATGTGCCAGCCGATGTTAACAGCGAGCTGCGAAGTGTTTGTCCGCCGACACATGTGCGACACAGACAGTAAAAAGACACCGTGACTGAATTAGTTGTAAAGATACACTGATACAGTGATACATTCGGATGCGAACGGATACAAAGAGTGATAGATGGAAACGGATTGATACATATCTTTTTTATCTATCTCTCCTGAGTTACCCATCTCTAGTTGAGAGGAGTAACTTTTTCATAGAAAACGAGTTATATTCTATTAATGTTGGCATGTATAACACTATCTTAGCTGCTCCCTTGTCCAGGACAGTCAAAAAATTATACAAAATTGTAAACTTAGGTATTAAGCGTAGATAAATATAGAATGCCCCTATGAGGGTGGCATGATGAGGCTATGATTGTGGGGAGTCTGAGGGTCTCGTTCCTACAGAACCAAGGAGCTCCCGTGGCCTTACGAAGGAATCTGTTCTGTATCACCTGCAATCTATGGATTTGTCGGGGCTTGGCTTGGGCAAAGACGGCGCCCGCATAGGTCATGATTAGGGCTTCCAAAATTACGGAAATGTCAGTTACGTAACTAATTACGCAATTTCTTTCTCCAATTCCGTAATTACGTAATTTTTTTGTTTTTGATTTAATCGATTGTATTTTTTGTTAAAATTGTAAATACTCTGAGGAATTATCCAAATAAATATAACATTTATTTAAAAAAAATATATATATCAAGAACTTATGTATAATATTAAGTCAAACCACTTCTTTTCGTCCCGAATATGACCTTTCTTCTTGAAAATGTGATCTCAGAAATGACAGGGCATTTAAGGTTTTGTCACCCAGAGAACTTCTAAGTTTATTACAAAAATATCCGGCAGATGAAAAGGCTCGCTCGGCTTCAACACTTGTAGGCATTATTGATAGCAAATAATTATAAGCTGCTGTTAAAAAAACTTCACGACCGCCGCCAGCGCTGTCGTAAATGCACATTTCAACTCTAATAATGGAATCGAGATCTGTGTTTCCTCTTGAAATTGGTTTATTTACTGTCACTTTATTTATTTGTTTGTCTAACTGTTGTGCGATTGTCAACTCCTCGTCATCATCATCACTAGTAGTAGCTGCGTCCGATGTACTCTGTTGTTGTGAATTTGGACTTTTTTGTGTGGAATTATATTTCAACCTTTCTAACATTTCCACTATGTATGTTCGTATTTCATCAGACGATGGTTTCGTGAAATATGGTGTGGCTGCAGTTTTATAAAAATCCTCATTGTTATGCAAATATTGCAAAACACCGGATACATTTGTTCGTCTTTCCTTTATTCTCTTTCTTAGAGATGTGGCTAGTTTTCCACTGAGATCGTTTGACTGAAGATCGAGTTTCTCTAGCATAAATCGAAGCGCAGCGTCGGCTGTCAATAAGTTTGAATCACGGCGACATAATGACATCACTGTAGTTTTTATTACATCCAAGCTGTAATGAATGTCATGAAGGTCTTGGATCTCTTCGTCTGTAAATTTAGCATTTAATTTCAAATCTAATAACGCCTTAAAAACGCATGATTTTAATTTGAGAAATCGCCCTACCATATCTGACAAGCTGTTCCATCGTGTTTTACAGTCCAGTATCAGGTCAATATTTTTACCATGCTCTGCTAAAATGTATTTCTGCAACAAGTCGTTTTTCAAAGGGGAGTTTTTAAAAGATTTTATTAGAAGTCTTAATTTTTTTTATGGTGTCTTTGTATAAAAACTCCGGTTCTTGAACTCTAGTAGATTCCACAATAAAAAATCTTCATCTTCTTCATTTTCCTCTGCTTCTTCAGCGTCGGTATATGAGACATCCTCCTCGACTTCTGGTTCTGAAGGCTTTTGTGTTTTGTATAAAACATCAAGGACTGCGAGTTGTATTCCATGGGCCAAACATAATTGGTGGTGGCCATCAAAATTTCTACCCATTTTGACCATTACACTTTTGCTCCATCTGTTGTAAAAGCAATTATGTCGTCTTCCAGAGTTAAGCCGAAGTCACTTAAATGCTGCCGTAATAATTGAGTACCTACTTCAGCTGGCATTGAACCCTGTATCCGTACAAGTCCCAAATTTTTTAATTTGGCCATATCAAAGTCTTTATTGTGGATATTAATATTCATGTACCTTTTATTACGTGTAGACGTCCACTCGTCAAACGTGATTGTAAATCTTTTATTTTGTGACTTCATATGAGCTTTTCAATAGATTTTTCAATTTGTTTTTTGTGTTATCACTCTGTTCTAGAATTATCTTGGTTATAGTTGTAGAAGATTTCGGCATATCATAGCCAGATTTTTTGAAAAGATATCTCAGATCTTCTGAAGTACAAAATTTGCTCAATGGTATTCCATCTAATGCAGCCATTCTGGTCATTCAAACCTCCATACTTGAAAAGTAATCAGTGAGTTTAATTTTCTTTTGTGAAGGTTCATTCGTATATTTTAGTGCTTGAATTTGACCACTATTGGACGTCGAAGTACTTGGCCCTTGCCACTCCTGCACTTGCGGTATCTCACTGATATGCTTGGCACGCAAGTGTGTGTAATGCTCCAGTAGCGCCACCAGGAGTTTTCAATATTTTTTTGCAATGCTTACATTCAACACTGTCCATTACCAGCTCTCAAGAAATGTTCCCAGATAGAGCTTTGTGTGCGTTTGTTCAAAAACTCCTTGAATACAGTCTTATTTGAAGAAGACCTGAAAAAATTAAAAGGAACTTAAGTTAAAATAATGTTATTGTATATAAACACCGTTGCCTACCCATTATAAATGTATACTAAAAACCAATTTGTAGTCAAACTTTATTTTTCTTCTTTAAAAGGCGGACGCCGTAGAGCCATACACGAGTTTACACGACGTAATTGCGTAGTGCATACAAACGAAATACCAAAACCATTTTTAAATCATAGACATTCTTAGGGTAGCGCGTATTTATTTTGATTGTATTACAGAATATTTAGATTCTCACATGAAAGGAAACTGATTTAAGGACGAGATAAGAGGAATTTAAAATTAAATATGTTTGATTGACAAATTATTTTGTATGAACTATGCATGCTCCACGGGCCTCTAAACACTCTTTTAATACTATACAGACAGGTTAAGACTGGTTTAAGTACTCACATCTTTCAAGATAATCCACACACATTTAAGTCACCCACAATGTAGATACACTAGGTATAAATTGTTCGTATTCGAGCGCATTTACAACAAACTTTTAATTAATAGATCAAGCGACTGTGTCAAGAGTCAAGGTAAACTGAACGACAAATAATCGAACAATGAAATTATACTTTCTGTTTAGTTAAGAAACTGAAGAGCATGGTAAGCCGTAGCCCGTAGGGACTTTCTGACAGGGACTCCCCGGCCCCGTCGACTCGCCCAGTTGAAAATTGAACTCTCTTCTCTACGTCTTAGAACTAATTTTTTGCAAGATATATCAAAGGATAAAATAAAACGCTGGGAATACCCTGTTTGCACAATTTTGATGTACTTATATTTTATAGTGTTTACACACACACATTATAAAATGTGTACAATGCATTATTATTGGTCGACTATTTTGATTGTTTGATAATGACAATAATTTCATAAGTACGGAATTGACATCTTCAGTTACGGATTTGAGAATAGTTTAAAATTAGTCCGTAATTACGTAATGGAAGCCCTAGTCATGATGATGATGTTGTGTAGATTCGCAATTTGCACCTAAGTGACATTTTGCTATGTGCATTTAGTATGGAATGGAGTCTTCCGAGAGCGAAAGCGGCCCGCGCGCGGGCCTGCTTTATGTGCTCAGCGAAAGTGAGAGTTTGGTCGAGGACCATACCTAGATACTTGGCTCGCTTCTCCCAAAGGATCGGCTTGCCGAGCATGGTGATGGGTTGGGGCAGGGGGGGTCTGTTACGTCTTTTCGGTTTAGAGAATAAAACCGCTTGACTTTTGTCGGGGTTTACTTCGATCCTCCATTTTCTAAACCAGGCGCCGAGCTTGTCGACTGCGGTTTGGAGAATGCGGGCTATCGAGTCGAGACTACCGCCTTTGTAGTAAATGGCCGTATCGTCTGCGAACAGAGCCAACTGCGCCTATTTACTCTTTGGGATATCGCTGGTGAATAGAGTGAATATGAGGGGGGCAAGCACAGAGCCCTGAGGGACACCTGCGCAGATGGGGCGGAGAGAGGATATTGCACCTTCGATGCGATAGCGGAATGTGCGGTTCAACAAAAAGTCTCGTAAGATGAGCACGAGACGATCTGGCACACCGAGTTGGTACAGCTTATATATTAAGCCGTTGTGCCAAACTTTGTCAAACGCTTTCGCTATCACGAAGAATACTGCACGGTCAACAAACCGCGCTGGAAGCCAGCGCTTATGTGTTCCATGATCCGGTGGGACTGATGCACGCTAGAGTGCTGGGTGCGGAACCCAAGCTGTTCGTTGGTGATGAGGCCCTTGGACTAGGGTTTTACATTTTGGTATTGCTTAAGTAGTATTTTACTATGGTACAAGTAGCGGGTGGTTCTAGTGTTCAAAATAAATGTTTTACAATTTTTAACCAATGATAGGTAGGTGAGTCCTGGAGAGTTCATCTGGACGCCGTAGCGGAAGGACGTCTCGAGCACTCTGCGCCTTTGTTTTATTGCACGTGCAGCAGCTTGGGCCCGCCACAAGTTACAACGCGTTTTTTTTAGAAACGGCTGTCCGTCATCCGTCGTGTATATCCCAATAGATTATACTTTCAAACATAAAATATGCCCCTAAATTATTTTCACTTATCACACATTCAACTCCCCTTCCTATTTCAGATAAGCTCCTGGATGTCCTGGTAGACTACACGAAGAAATATGGCGACCGCTACCTGTTCAAAGTTATGGGCTTGAGAGTCCTACACATTTCCGGGCCGGCTGATATCGAGGTACGCATAGTGTGTTCTTCTTTACTTGTCTTATTGGTAAACAAACATGACACATAGTATGGCATCTAGAGATTTTGATTTTGAGAAAATGAATGTGGTCTCTCACACAGACATACTGTTGTAGTGTTTTCTCAAGACCTTTGCGACGCCAATGCTAACTCTTGCGACGTGGCGGAGTTCAGTCGGTATATTCTGTAAAAAAAAAACACCTGAAAACTAGTTGAAGTGGCAGCTCATATTCCACCTGATGACACTACTATCTGCTGACTTCACCTACGTTTTTACGGTGCGACTTTTACTGAATAGATTTAGTCGTAACTTAGAGATATGTGGAATCATCGATACGACGAAGAAGGATGTACTCCTTCTTCGTCGTATCGATGATTCCACATTAGATTTGAAGCAGTTTTTTTTATGTAATTCAAACTGTTTGTATTTCTTAAGAAGAGCTCGTGGCTAAGTAAGAACAGCCGCACTAGTCGATCCATCAGGCTAAGCTACGCTTGCCGGGGTTGGTCAGTAGATGGGTGACCATCTTTACATACCGAGACTCCTCCGTGCCTCGGAAAGCACGTTAAGCCGTTGGTCCCGGCTGTCATTCGTGGATCTTTGACAGTCGTTACGAGTCGACAAAAGCCCGAAAGTCTGACACCAGTCTTACCAAGGGGTATCGTATTACCCAGTTACTGGGTTGTAGAGGTCAGATAGGCAGTCGCTCCATGTAAAATACTGGTATTCAGCTGCATCCGGTTAGACTGGAAGCCGACCCCAAAATAGTTGGGAAAAGGCTAGGCAGATTGATTTGTATTTCTAAAGGTGCTCCCTCGACGGGAGCATTCGCCTGTAATGTAACGTTACAGATTCGATTTTGAGCATTACATTACAACTGCCTCCCTAACTGACGAGCATTCGCCTGTAATGTAACGTTACAGATTCGATTTTGAGCATTACATTACAACTGCCTCCCTAACTGACGAGCATTCTAAAAAAAATCGAGTGTTTTGTTTATTCAATGTGGCTATGACTCAAGCGTCGACAAATAATTACATTAAGTGCAAAAGTGAGGTGTGCTAGGCCTACGTGCGTTCCTGATCCAGAGCGAGCGATCCAGGGCATCCGAGGGCCTTATCGTCTGCCGAAGGTTTCAGGGGAACCAGAAACGTCGTAATAAGAACAACCCGGTGAGATCATTCCTTGTATATCAAGGCGCTCTACTAATCACTCAGTTTTTAAATCAAATTCCCATAATTCAAACGCATTTTTAACGTTAACTCCAACGGTAGATCCAGATACCAAAAAGACTTACACCTTGAATTGTTTCTAGTAAGTGTAGCGATCACGAAGACTGAATTAAATTCCCGGCTCTGTTTCGATTACGAGGCCAAAATTCAGTGACAAAGTTCGGTAGATGATTTGTTAGATCAAGATTCAACATCGTTAGCGCATATCTACTACGGTTGCGTAGTGACTGGCGAAGTTTAAATGTTTGATGCTACGCACTGAACCAACGCTTACTTTTAAGCTACATATACAATATGTAACAAAAACCCTGTCCGATCCATTAAGGGCGTATTCCTGGGTTAACATACGTACTATAAAAAATATATTTAAAAATGTAACTCATAAAAATCAAAAGATAATGATTATTTTATTTTTATAAACCATGCGACATTCACACTAAGTATGGCAAAATTTCATAAGTTGACAACACTCCACCCACCGGGGAAATCTTTTTATTTTACCTATTTTTATTTCAAAGGATACCGCCCTACACTGGGCGCGCTGTCGGTGCTCTCTAGCGAGTCGCCAACTTGTTTGATGTAGCCGACTGGTTGCCTACCGTGCGATGCGGCGCGTCTCTGTACGCTTGTTGCTAGTCTCAAAAGTCAGTCTTTCGTGGAGATTCCTTTCGATCGGATGTTCCGTAATGTCGTATTCCAATCAGGAATATTTTAATATGTTAATGTGCTTAGGCAAGGCCAATTGCAAATTATGCAGCTGCGCGTAGAGACTATGAGGTGCGTTTTCACAGGCCAGGTGTGCCAGTACCGTCGGAGCGTGCGTTCCAACGTCTACATAATCGTGTGTTCACCACAGGCAGTGCTCATGGGCACGAGACACAGCGCGCTGATGCTGGAAGACCACGAGAGCGCAACCTGGAAATCGAGGATCAAGTCTTGGATATGTTTGCCGCGGACGCCACGCAAAGCACACGCTCTGTTGCCCGACAACTAGAGACTAATCACATGCTGGTTTGGAGAGTGCTGAAGGGAGATGGTCAGCACCCTTATCACTACCGGCGGGTTCAATCCCTTCTGCCCGCTGATTACGAACCAAGAATGGAATTTTGTAATTGGATCTTAAGAAAAGTCGAAGAACATGAAGGTTTCTTGAATCGCGTGCTTTTCTCCGATGAATGCTCGTTTGTAAGAACAGGTGTGTTCAACTGCCACAACGAACACGTGTGGGCGCTCGAAAACCCGCTCGCTATGAAACCGAGTAATTTCCAACATCGTTGGCGTGTAAACGTGTGGGCTGGTATTCTCGGAGACCAAATTATTGGTCCATACTTTTTGAGGCCCACAGTGAATGGTTCAAACTACCTGTCTTTCTTGAGTGAAGAGCTGAGTGAAGAGTTGGATCCTTTAATAGACCTCAATTTCGCTCAATGTGGTTTCAACATGACGGCGCGCCTCCACATTTCTCGCGCGCAGTGCGCGAGTATTTAGATGCTCAGTTCCCGAGGCAATGGATCGGCCGGGGGGGACCATTTCGTGGCCAGCACGATCTCCCGATCTTACGCCCCTGGACTTCTATTTATGGGGTCATGTCAAACAAATGGTTTTTAAAAAAGAGTGTGATTCGGAAATCGAAGTAAGAGCTCGGATTGTGGCAGCTTTTAATTTAATTAAATCAGACACAAGTGCGCTGCAAAGAGTACGTGAAAATTTAATAAAAAGGTGTCGAATGTGTATCAGTGTTGGAGGTAGACATGTGGAGCATGATCGCCGAGGTATCCAACAACAACAAGTAACTGTTTTAATAAACTAATACCTAAATTCGGTAAGTATCTTTTTATTTTCACGTACTCTTAGCTCCCTTGTGTCTGTTATCATTTCTGTGCCAAAATCACATTTAAAAAAAGCCCTTTTCGGGGCTACATTTCATTCAATTAATTGTTTCTTGATGAACAGAAAATGAAGTCAAAATAAGGTCAGGAATCAAGTTCACTGCCTAAACGATATCAGTTCAAATCAGCTGATACCAACGCGTAGGCATAACGTAGATTTATTTAGCTATAAGTTTGTTTGGCGGCAAGCGACAATGCGGGCGGGCGGCTCATCTCAAAGAATCATAAAAACCGTCTCGCTCAGGCGGCTTCAAATTGTAGAACATGAACACATGAAAACAAACACTCACACACATGAACTTTATCGAGGATGTGTTGCCTTTGATAAGTTTATTTTTATTTTTTTTAATTAATTATTTTAATTGGGGAAAAATAATAATCTCAAAATCATGAAATGGTTACGTATATGGGTACACAATACTATACCAAATAATACCCTTAAGGATCGGACAGGGTTTTTGTTACATGCTGTATAGTATATTGTAAAAGGAGAATGGCAAGATTAAATATTATATTGAATGTACTCTAACAAAAATAACAGTGTCGACTTAAATTTCGTAACAGTCTGGCATTTCATTAGCCTTACAAAAAAAAAAAAAAAAGTCGCGTCTAAGGCAACTTATTTTTTGTTGTGTTTCTGTCGAACAATTTACCCGAGTTTTTGTGAAGACAGGCACATGTGTTATTAACCTAAAGCCCACACGGTTTCAATAGAATAACAGAGGGTATCTAATAAATCTCAATCAACGCTTGACCCTGTCAAACTTTTGTATCTCTGTCTCTAAACAAATCTGCACCGTGGGGTTATGAATCCCAAACAATAGTTTTACAATGGTAATAATACCGGCCATGCAAAAGGATGGCAATTGTCTGTTTAGTGCGATCGCCCATCAACTAAATCTCTTAATGGGGATAACATTTGGCCATATGTCAATACGCCGAGACCTCGCTACGTATGTTTCGGATAACCGCGACGACGCCAGAATTTGCTTAGCGCTTAGGAATAACATTCAAGACACTATTCCTAACAGCAAGCTCTCTCAGGAACAAATGATAACAAACTACATAACCGCGCAGTTTAACGAGACGTTCTGGGGAGGGGAAGACATCCTAATCGCCGCGGCTGAATTCTATCTCGTAAATGTGCATGTGCATAATAATTACAGGAACACACTGGTGTACTCACCTGCTGGCGAACCAGTACCCGGAAACATACATATCCTTTACAAAGATCAACATTATGATAGCTGGGTCATAAGCGCCGACGAACAGTACAATAATAAGCTGCAAAGTCTAACGCATAACACAACTAACAAAGATACACCACAACATGCCGAAACGGTAGGTAATAAATACAACAAAAGAGACAAACAAGGGCAGTCTACAAAACTCCGAATTCTGAGCAGCCCCCAACTAGCTTGCTCATTAACACCGGGTGAACATTTAACATCAACATTAGGTACACCGTTATCGGTTGAAGTCGCGGACGATACCGGATACACAATACTTAGAAATCAGCCTTCTGCCGCGACTAAGTACACTTGCTCAGACCTGCGTATTGCAACTTGGAATGTTCGTGGGGCCTCGAAACCGGCCAAAAAAGATAAAATAGACGCGGAACTTTCAAATAGGGGCATTCACATAGCCTGCCTACAAGAAACAGAGATGAACTTAGGAACGTACAACTCCACCCATTACGAATGGCACCTATCTGGAACCGCAGGTAAAGCTTACCGGGGACTTGCAATTGTAATCAGAAAGGATGCCCAAATTGAAATAATAAATAGAAATTTCGATACCGACGTGATTTCAATCACTCTTAAAGTTGATAGGGGAAGTGACAAACCTGCTCCGCTTTATATAATTAACTCTCACATCAACAGCTGTATCTCTAAAGCAACCAGATCCTTCACGGGTGCACTAAACTTGATTAGACAAAAACCAAGGAAATGTACTTTAATCATCCTAGGCGACTTTAACACTCATATTGGTAGACAAGATACAATTAGTACCCAACGCAAAGGGCTGATTCACCAAAATCTCCATCATGACTACTCCAATTACAACAGAGAAATGCTAATGGATATAGTCAGCAGGGAAAAACTGCAAATAGAAACACAATTGGATCACATTATTACGCCACAGCCAACAGAAAAACTCTTTAAGTATATTAAAGGCGAATGGGCAGGTAGGGCCATATCCGACCATAAAATTATTTGGGGGCAGCTAAGAACAAGCCGAATCATAAACAATGATGGAAACAATAAACACAAGACCCAAAAAAATTAAACGTCAATAAAGATCAAGGATTTCAACTACAAACAATGCTACTATGCCGCTCTCAATATCAAATCAACCAAAGCAAAATACCAAGCTTGCATAATCAAAAAATTGGAAAACGTAGGAATAGACTCAACAGATGAAAGCGTCGAAATACCATGGTGTACCATAACTGAAGTATTAAAAGCGGCCGCCCAGGAAACCTTAATTTTTCAGCAGAGTCACTCTAGGGATCATCGTAAAGCTCTTGCTAACCTCCAAAAGGCTAAATTCTTACAAAGAAGACAATTAGATTACCCAAATAGACATTACCATGTAAAAGAATGTCAGGCAATACTTCATAAGATTAAAACTGAAGAAGAAAACAAAGAATCCAGCGTTTTCTTCACAGGATTGGGGAAAAAACATCCTTCAAAACGCATGCAGGTACTTTATCTATTTTACAGGAAAAACAAGCAAGCTACCAAACGCCGGAAAAGAAATGCTTATATACCAATGTCCAAATGGGAGCAAATCCTAAAAAACTCCGAGGGCCTACCTATACCAACGGTTACCATAACAAAGACACTGGATGACATAATGGAAATAATTAACAACATGCGGAACGGGACAGCACCCGGAACAGACCAAGTGGTAATTGAGCTCTTCAAAGCGATGCCGCCAATATTACAGGAAGCCGTCACCAAGCACATGAACAAAGCGTGGACACAAAATGAAGCACCCGACACCTGGCTAGAAACAGTGCAGTTACCAATTCCGAAGAAAAATACCCCTAAAGATTCAAATGACTATAGACGAATATCGGTTTGCAATACGGGCTATAGAATCTACGCCTCCTACGTTTAAAAAAATTAGACGAAACAATAAAAGAATTGGGCAACTACCAAGCGGCTTTTTTAAACAACAGATCTACAGATGATCACATATTTACACTAAAAAGGGTTCTGGACGAAGAATGGCGCGCGGGTAAAAGAATCTATGTACTTGCTCTGGATATAGAAAAGCTTTTGACAACATCAACCTCCAAGCACTGCGAGACATTCTAATACAAAGATCTAATAAGACACTAACCAACAGGATAATCAAAGTTTGCATGAATGAACGAACACATATCAAATGGTGTGGTCAGCAAAGTAGTTGGATTATTAAAGGAAAGGGAGTCAAACAGGGTTGCCCGCTATCCCCTCGCCTTTTTACACTGGTCATAGATGAGGTCCTTAGAACCCTCGAAGATGAAACCAAGTTAATCAAATTAGACCAAGATCTTGAAATATCACTCCCCCTGGTGCTATCATTCGCGGACGACCTCATCTTCATTACAGACGATCTAAAAGGGTTAGAAGGTATTGTATACCATATTAAACCCCTACTAGGTAGTGTTGGCCTACAAATAAACGAAACTAAAACAAAAATTCTAATTAGAGACCCATTAGCTAAACAAAAAGCGACTTACGTGTCAATGAACGGATTAAAACTACATACTGTCGACGAAATTAAATATCTAGGTACATATATAACATCTGCATTAAGCAGAAAACTACATACTGTCGACGAAATTAAATATCTAGGTACATGTATAACATCTGCATTAAGCAGGAGAAGCACAGTTAGAAAACGGTGTGAACAGGCCACTAGAAACGCAAAGTCACTATTACCATTCATAATAAACTCTAAGATGGACTGGAAACTAGCCCGACTCATGTATTGAATGGTGATAGTACCTTGCATGATATACGGATTGAAAGTATCGGCAATCACCAAAGCTAATAGGTCAAGACTGAGAAGATATGAGAGAGTCATCATGAGATACTTGATTAACCACGCCAGAAATAAACCAATATAAAAGAAGATGCACGAAATCTTAGATGGAAAAACTGTAACCAAACGCATCAAGAATCACAGGATGAGCTATCTCGCACACGTCCACAGGCGTGGCAAACCACACCTTTTACACGCAGCAATGCAGTATAAGGCCAATTATAAGAAAGTAGGCCGTCCTATTTACACATGGAACGACAATCTTAAACAGGACTCGACTTATTTCGACAAGGAATTAAACTTTTGGATGGATAAGGCAACAGACAGATACAAGATTATGAAGGCCGCCAGCGAGATATACAAGAAACCTGAAACGGATAGCAGCGACGCCTCTGATGAAGACGTAGACACAGCAAAATGTAACACAGCACAGCAGCAATATAGAAAAAAAGCTGAGAAAGCTGACTAAACTAAACTAAACTAAACTAACTCCGTCTCAAAATTCACCGGTGAAGATCGACTCGAACCAACATAACGAAGACATCACAAAAGATGCCCCCATCCATAGATAATTAACACCCGTCTCTCCACTATTCCTATGCTTACTCTAGGATGCATATCCGGTAGGCTCTCAAATCCTTCCTTATCCTAAGGGCACGTTCATTCCTTACCATTACCCGCGCCCCCCGGTCTACTCCCAGATATGCAATGGCCTTTGCAGTCCCATGAAACATGAGGCTTCATGGGCTAGTGCAAATCTAGGGGTTCATTCGATTTATCGAGTCTGGTTAAACCACGCTGGGATCGGTGCATTTCATTCATTCATTCATTCAATGATAGGTAGGTGAGTCCTGGATATTTTAGTCAAGCATGAACTTGATTCTCGACAGGTTGTAACCTGCTCCCTGAATGATACCTTTTTGCTTAGTTTATTTTCGACAAGTTGCAACTTGTTCTTGGGCGATGCCATCTGGCTAGTTTCTCGTCGACAAGTTGCGACTTCTTCGTGAGTGATACTAATATTTATTTATCATCCGTTTATGTGTGTTTAGGTGACTGTTAGTGAGTTACCTGTGTGTTATTGTCAAGTTAGGACCTGCTTGGTGGGCAATACAATTATGGCTTATGTTTATACATGTGATTTTTAATCAGTTTACCTTTACCTGCCTTACCTTACCTTCGGTATGTGTTAGGGTGCTGACTACGTCTTTAATTATTATCATTGTTCTTATAACTTATTACTCAAAAGGCTTAAAAGCATCAGGCTTAAAAGTATGGGAGACCAAAACTATCCCTATGCTCATTACAATACAACATAGTGAATTACTTATATCTAGGACTAATTAAAATGGTTTTTATTTGTTCAATCAAAATTCCTAATTACTAATCAGTCTTTTTTTTGTCGTCGCCAACAGAAACCGTAATTTCGCAGCGGGAGGCTGCGGAAAGGGAGAGTGATATTAAGACCACTCTCTGATCCGTAGCAGGCGGACCGGGCGTTGGTGGAGAGCGGACAACGCCCTCTTCCAGCCCCCGTAAACAGGTCCAGAGGGACGGCCGACTCGGAGACGTCCGCCGCCCCCCATCTAGCCGGACCCGAGGTGGTGGCGCGTAGTGTTCCACGCGCGCCCCTATTTGACGGCGCGGGGGGGAGTCTCACACCTCACTCCCGCCGCGGGCAAAAGGTGGCCGACTTCGACACCAGTCGGGGATCATGGAAGGCGCACAATATCTCATGATTCCCGGTCCAAGTGTAGGAAGGGAACACCGAGGTGGTTTTTAGGGTTCCGTAGCGAACAAGGAACCCTTATAGTTTCGCCATGTCCGTCTGTCTGTCTCTCTGTCTGTCCGCGGGTTAGCTCAGAGACGGTTAGTACTAGAAACCTGGCATGGATATACATATTAATCACGCCGACAAAGTGGTAAAATATAATCAAGTTTTTTTTTTTTACGGTACCTCCCTTACACTTAAAATGGGGATGTTTTTTTTTTCTCGTCTATCCCATGGTGTGCGGTGTCATTGGAAAGGTCGTTCTAAAATGTTGGGAGTTTGTGAAAACTATTTTTGGATTCAGAGATCCGTTTGCGGACCCCGTCAGTTGGTGCTGACATCTCTTTGAGGCGCGCATGGAATACAACGCGCCGTCGACCCGGGCCTGGTCCTAATCGGACGGCGAGCTACCCATTGCTCACCGTCCGCAGGCCCGCGCCTACGGTGGCCGGAAGTCGGCTCGCGACTCCCGACGCCCGGGGCGTCTCCTGCGGAAAATTCGTTTCGTCCTATATCAATCAGACGTATGTAAATTGCTTGTTTCGGCTGTTCAAGTTTACAGATTATTAAATGCATCTATGGTCTAGTCCGAAAAAATGATAAGTTAGCTTGGTCAAAAAAATATTTAACCTCTATGGTCCTGTCTGAAAATTTGTCTAGCAAGGTTGGTCAAAAAATAGTGTTGTAAAGGCTTAAAACTTATATGCTCTTGTCTGAAAGAAATTTCTAGCTAGATTTGTCAAAAAAAAAATGTGTTGTAAAGACATCATGCTTCCATTCTACCAAACATTTGCCAAAAAAATCATTAAATTAGATTTATTAGATTGGTAAAAAAAAACTTGTAAATGTTTTATGCTTCTACGCGCTTGTCTGAAAGAAATGTCAAGCTAGGTTGGTCAAAAAGTAATGTGTTGTAAAGGATTGATATTTCCATGCTTGTGACTGAAAATAAAACATTAGATTGGTCAAATTCTCTTGTCTGAAAAAAAATAAAAAACATTAAGCTAGGTTGGTAAAGAAATGAATGTTGTAAAGAAATAACGCTTTAACTCTTCAGTTAAAGCTTTATTTCTTTACTTCTCTCTCTCTTGGCTTAAAAAGGTAAATTGGTAAAAAAAAAGTCTTGTATACGCTAAGTTTCTATGCTCTTGTCTGAAAAAAAAAGTCCAGCTAGGTTGATAATAAAAGGGTTATAAAATCGATATGTAGGTATCCAACTTTCCATGGTTTTGGCTGTAAAAGAAAAGATGTTGGTTTGGTCAAAAAATAAAGTATTGTAAAAACAAGGCTTCTATACTCTTGTATGAAAAAATGTCATGCTAGGTTGGTCCAAATATTATGTGTTATAAAGACATTTTGTTTTCACCAAGCACTTGGCTGGAAAAAAAAAAATAAGTTGGGTTGGTCAAAAAACAAAGTCTTTAATGCTTCTACGCTGTTGTTTGAAAGAAACGCCAAGCTAGTTTGGTCAAAAAAACTCACTCTGTCACTTTTTTGTATTTTGTGTTTCACGAACTGTGTCCAAATAAACATTATTCTTTCTTTTCTTTCTTTCTAAAAAAATGGAAACACATCATGGTTCCACCAAACATTTGGCAAAAAGAAAAATTTGGTTGGTCAACAAATAGTCTTGTAAAAGTTAAGTTTGTATGCTCTTGTCTGAAAGAAATGTCAAGCTTGGTTGTTCAAAAAGTAATGTGTTGTAAAGAATTGATATTTCCATGCTCTTGACTGAAAAATAAAACATGTTAGATTGGCCAAATTCTCTTGCTTGAAAAAAAAAATATTGAAGCTAGGTTTGTTAAAAAATTAAATATAAAGAAATCACGCTTTCACTAAGCTCTTGGCTTAAAAGGGTAAATTGGAAAAAAAATGTCTAGTAAAGGCTTCTATGCAACGGCACTTCTCTAAAACGCTTCTATGTAACGCACTTGTCTAAAAGAAACCTCAAGCGAGGTTGGTAAAAAAAGAATGTGTTTTAAAGACATCATGCTTCGAATACTATAAAAAAACAAAGTTTTGTAAAGGCTTTAAAGCTTTTATGCTCTTGTCTGAAAGGAACGTCAAGCTAGATTGGTCAAACAAATATGTTTTGGAAAGATCATGTTTCCTTCAAACATTTGGCAAAAAAAAAATATATTGATCAAAAATTTATATTTACCTTAAGGGTCATCAACCTTAAGGGTTAAGTTTTTATGGCTTCCGAATCTAAATAGAAATTTTTGATCAATTTATTTTTATTTTAAATATTTATTATTTAAATCGATGAAATAGTCTATTTAAGAGCCCTCTTACATTTCGGTGCTGCGCTAAAGCATTCTTGCGATACTGAGCGCACATTGCCGGCGCAGTGAAATATATGGTACTTTTATTTTATTCATAAAAAAATAGAAATAGCAATAAAAAAAAATAAAAAAATTGTTTGTTATTAAGCAAATGTTGGAGATTATTTTAGTATAAATACTACGTACGAAAATGATGTAGAACTTCGGATATTCAGACTTGTTTCCAAACCTTTTTAGTAGAAAATTTAATTAGGTCCAGTAATTTTTTTTTTTTTATAAAAGTCTTATAACAAAAATGTATTCTATTATTATCAAAGTATCGGATATGTTTAATATGAGAAAATTTGTTTTGATGAATTATATTCAACAGAATCCGCAAATTAGAGCTCTCAAATGAGCTCTACATGAGTTTTTCCCAAAACATGCATCAGGAGAACGATTATTGCTAGATAAATAAATAAATAATGAAAAAATCGCTTTATTATTATTGTAGAAGAGAAAACGAACTATTTTTACCAAGTAATTGTTATTTATACTAACCAACGAATAGTATTCAATTTCAACGAGGAAATCATGCATCTACGCGCATTTTTGTAATAGGCCCCTTAAGTAGTAACGCCTGAACTAAAACAACCTCTTAAGTATTCAATTACGGAAAACTTGTCTTTGCTTTTTTGTTACTTCAGGCGCTCATAACCATTTCTACGAAAAAAAATATGGTGTCGTAAGTTCTTATACTAATTTAATATAGATTGAGGGTGCTGGTGCAATATAGAATTGCTATAGAATTATTTGATACTGTATATTTGCTTATACTATCTATAGTAATAGAAATATTATGGTGGTTTCGCCGGGAAGGATACTCTGCAGCGCAACCACTTTAAATAAAAGTTTACGTCGAAACTAGAGATATAGTTGCATCTACCGCGGGCACTATCATCAGGCCAGTGACCAACATTATCTGTCCTTATGTCTTTAGGTGGAACATGCTGAGCTGATCCTCTACTTTTCTTGGCTTGTATTTCAAGTTCAACGCTGTTACTGGTACTGGGCCTTCCTCGTTTGTTACAGAGTTCAGATGCATTATTTACATTAGCTAGAACCTCAGCTAGTTCCAGTCTATAGTGACACAAATTTAAAATTGATGAATTTGCTTCAGTTTCATTCAAGTCTTTATAAACAAGCCAGCCAAGAATTTATTACAGTCATGTCCAATAGATGGTAATATATACGTAGGTACCACTTACGGCTTCTCATTGCAATGCGATACCTACCAATAAAGCAATCCAAAAGATCCACCCCGCCCATATGGACGTTATACTCTTTTATTACATGTGGGCATGAAATCTTGATCCTGGTCTTATTAGCTTTGTCAAATCTTTCTACTTGGGAGATAAGTTCTGCGCCAATATATGAAGATAGGAAAGTGACAGCTTTATTGTCCTTCTACCTTACAGCTGTCAAATCAACACCATCAAAGCTAGTCATTTGCTCTTCATAACTTCCACGGGGAACAGATTTCTTCATCAGTGATTTTTTATCAGGTAATTTACAGTTTACAAGTATGTTAGATTGTACAGTACCTAGGCTATAGATCCCTTGTTTGGCAAGATGGGTAACAAGTGGAACAGAGGTATAAAAGTTACCAAATATATAATATGGTTGATATGCCTTGGGACACCTCTGGCTAGCCGGATAACAACATTCCCCACGGGTCCAAAATCTGGTTCATCTTGAAACCCTTCATTCTCTTGACCAGTGTAGATCTCAAATTTATGAGCATAGCCTTTTACACTGCACATTACATATCATTTAACCCCTCGTATGCCGGGCGACAATGCGCACCTAAGGCGCTGTTTGCCGCGGAAAATAGTACGCGCGTGGCAGTCCGTGTTAATATTTCAAAAATATATTTTAAACTAACAACGTTACTTACATAGTTTTTTGCTATTATTACATATAAATGGATATTTTAACTTTATTTAATTTTAGTTTACAACAAAAAATGATGAGTTATTTATTATTTATGAATGGTTTTTTTCGGCATGAAGAAAGTATCAAATAATAAACAGTTACAATACAATTAAATCAATTTTATTTTTTCCTTTTCTAAAGCACATGAATTACAACACATTACATATTGAATAAACATGGTTTTAAAATTAAAACTAACAGAAAATGTGGTTTGAAAGTAGTCATCACTGTCAATTAATTGAACGTAGATATACGTTCCGGCTTATGGATAAATAGCGCATATCTACGTTCCGGCCTATAACATACAGGATGTTTCATTTTTCGTTCCTTTATCAACTGTTAATTTTGACTTGACCTGACAGACCGCACCTAACGTTGTTGTAGGCATAGGAAATAAAATTGTGGTACATTATGATATGTTTATTTTAACACGTGATATGAATCAAACAATTTTAGAATGAACGTAGAGCGACGGGGACGGAATACTGGACTACTGGAGGATCGTATTTTTATTTTTTTATTTTTTATTTGCGGAGCGCAATCTACGTCAAACCCGTATTTTACACATCATCCAGCGTTTCATGTAGAAAGCATTTCTTGTGTATGATAATCACGCCAGCATTTACCGATACACAAAAACACTTTGCATTTTGAGCACTTTACATTGCCCTCTGCCCGCTTTTTATTTGCGAGGGCCAGGCACCGCACGCAGCGTCCCCTTTTATAGCGAACACGACCTTTCGATATGCGATCATCAATTTCTTCGTGTTCTGGAAAGTGTTCAATTCCATCTAACCTTTCCCCTCTTGAAAGTTGTATGGCAGGTCTGATGCGGGTTGTAAGAATATGTCGCCGCGACAACGCTTTAGCTAGGGCATAGCGATATTCTCGATGTGTCAGTTTATGCGCGTGATTTTGGGAGTTTGCGCGATATATTATAAAAGTGTTCAGAATACTAATATTTAGTAGTCTTCTGAAAACCTTAACGTACCACTTTAGGCCCCTTTTCCGTTCCAATAAGTACATGGATAGTTTCTGGTCTTTCAAGTCGACCCCACCCATGTACTTATTGTAACTATGGACCACAAGCGGTTAATGGCACGCTACACCTGCTCGCTGCCCTGGTGCCGTATCAGCATTATGATAAGTAGATATCACAGTGACTAATTTGACGTCCTTCCACGACAAGACAGTAATTTTTGAGCAATGTCTAGCGACTATTTCATCCTTCTTTATTCGTCGTTCAACTAGAGCTTTTATGTCAGGAGGAGTGTCTTTTCGTCGCCGATTTAGCGTACCAAGTACATCAGTACCACATTGCTCTTTTAAAAATCGAGTAAGAATCACACTATTATAGAAATTATCCATAACAAGACAGTGTCCGTTATGAAAATACTCATTCATTAGCTGTATAACGATCTTACTCGATGTTCCTGTAAACCCATGTATTGCTTGGTTTTCTGAGTTTGTACCTTTCTTTCCGGAATAAATGGCCATTGTCAATAAATATCCTGTTCTAGCTTCGCATAGCTCGTAGCTCTTGGTGCCAAATCGTGCTGCTTTGGAACGGATACACTGAATCTAGCTTAGCCTCCCTTTCCAAAGCAGCAGCGATTCATCAAGGCTTAAGTGCTGCTCAGGAACATACATCGCCTTAAATTTGCGGTTGCAATGGTCGAGAATAGGAGCTATTTTAGATGTTTTACGATCATGTCCATGTAAGGTAAAATCTAAATAATCGTTATCTACGAAATGCAAAAATCGTAATATGAGAAGAAAACGATTTTTTGACATAATTTGGCGAAATTGGGGCATTTCTAACGTATCCGTAGTCCAGTATTCGTCTATTCGTCCTCTATGACACAAGCCCATATAAATCATTATGGAGAAAAACTTGTAGAGCTCCTCCACGGTGACCCAGTCGTTTAATCTTGATTCTGGTTTTATCCCAACTTCACTAAGTCGTGCATTTGTCTGCCATGCGTACTCGTTCGTTTCGCGTACAATTAAGTCCATGATATTTTGGTCCCAGACAGAGGAGAATAGTTCAAAAAGATCAGTTATCGTTACTGTTGGTCCTGGTTGCTCAGTGTAAAATTCCTGCTAACACCAACTAACACCATCTGTCAATGTTGACGGAAATTCTTCTTCTTCAATGTCATCGTCATTTGACTCCAAAATTTGACGAATAGTCTCTTAAGTGTACTCTTCAACGTTGCTCTCATCGCTACCCGAATCAATTGCCAGTGCCTCAGCAAGATCCGTGAGTAAAATATCAGCGAAAGAGACGTCATTAGCCTAAAAATATAAGTAAGTACATTATAAATGATATAAATGTAGGTAAATTACATATCTACCAGTACATAATTATATGTGGTTAGTGAAACCTACAGGCGGCCTAGGTGGAGCAGATTCTAATATGAAATTCGCTTCATCAATACTTTGACTAGGCTCATGGACCATTTCATGCTCAATTGTTGAAAGTGGAATATAAATTTTGCCCTGAACATCATACTGAAAAGAAAAAGAACTATTATAAATTGTCAAGATTCTTATTATTAATATACTACATGTATCGAATTTTAATACATACAACAGGGGACCTAGCTAAGCCATAAGCATTCTCGGATAGCTCTTCATTAAATGCAGCACCATCTGGCAATTTAAATGGCAATAACCTTCCTGATTCTGTCCTTTTCAAAATAACTCTATCATTCGACAGCACTTTTATTCTGCCACTGAGAGATTTTTCTACTATGAGTGCTGTATTAAGAGGATTATCTTGATATGGAGGATTATTGTTAGAATTATTGTCTTTTGATTCCATCTACAAAAAAACAAAAAGTAGGTATCAATAATTAACTGCAGTATATGTTTTCGGTTTTGCTATCAAAATACATTCTGTACGGTAGAATTTGGTAAATACTAACATGAAAACTAGGTATGTAGGTACGTAGACTATCCCATACTCAAAACGATTGGAAAAATAATCACACATGATATCTAGTTATAAGTTGCAATCATCTTTTTCAATCATTTCTTTAATTGTGCTTGATTGTGATTTATTTTTATATAAAGATAATTAACATAAATTATGCACAAAAGTCGCACGTAGTGATCGTATACGGCGAAATTACAATATTTACACCAAAACCAATTGATGCTTATCAATAGTCGTATATTTTGAATACTGTCAGTATTCAGGGTAAAATGAGATGGTGCATAAACGTTGGGTTTCATATTGCACACGAAACATTTACTTTGCTTTATACAGGGTGTCCCGTAAATAATGGATCAAACGTAACGGGTAGGTAGCTTACCTCATTTCCAACAACTAATTTGAACAGTAAAAAAAAAACCGATAAGGTAACCAAGATTTTTTTTTTTTTCGATTTTTACTATTTTCTGTACCAGCATTCAGTGTTTTTAATGCTGTTGCTGCAAATGGTATCCATATTTAGGTGTGATTTTTATCAAACATTTCTGAATAGTTTGCTAATGTTATAAGATACCATTTTTTTAAATAACATTTTATTTGCCTTAGAAAAAAAATCTTGAATTGAAAAGTTTTGTTTTTACGATGAAAAGACCAGAATTGGAAAAATTCTCCTGTAAAAACAATGTATGACACCAAAGTGTACCATTATTTTAAAAACTTGTAAAATTACTAAGGTTTGCAAATTGGTATAAAACTTACGCCTAGTCTTTGTCGTTACAAAGATATTGCTATGAATCTGACAGAGGTGCCAAATTACGAAATAAAATAAAATTTGAAAAAGTGTGCACAATTCAACTATTTTCTTAAAAATGTTTAGGTATCTCAGCGTATGAAAAAAATTAGGAGGTTAAATTTAAAAAAAATACAAATAAATCGTTTATTTTGTTTTTACAGTAAATGTTCAAACTGACGTCCCCCTACGAGAATGCAAAGTCTGCACCTCCTAATAAAGGAAGCTCTTATCCGACTGACAAAATGGCTGTTGTTTATTTCTGATACAGCAGATTGGATGCGCTGACGTAATTCTTCTTCCGACGTTATTCGTTGTTTGTAAACTTTGTCTTTTAAACATCCCCAATAAAAAAAATCTAAGGGATTTAAATCCGGAGATCGCGGAGGCCACAAAATTGGTCCTAATCGGCCGATCCATCTGTCAGGGTAAGTTTCATTGAGTTGCGCCCTTACTGCCGTCGCATAGTGAGCGGGGCAACCATCATTTTGTAACCACATTGCTTGCCGCACTTCTTCTGGAATATTTTCTAATAACGTTGGCAACTCATTCCTTAAAAAATGCAGATAGTATTCGGCGTTTAGAGTTGCTGGTAGTTCAAAGGGCCCTATTATTTGCCTATTTATTATTCCTGCCCATAAATTTATTTTAAATTGATGTTGGCTCCTGTCCTCTCGCATCAAATGTGGGTTTACCAGCTGCCAACTGTGCAAATTATGCAAATTGAGATATCCATCTCGCCGGCATGAAGACTCGTCACTCTATAAAATTTTATTAAAAAACTGTGGGTCCGCCCGTATCATTCTAAGCATCCTTTAGCAAAATGCTACTCTTTGCGGGTAATCACGTGACGTCAGCGTTTGAACACGTTGCACGTGATATGGGTGCAACCGGTGCCTTTTTAGAACTCGATGTACCGTCGATCTTGGAATACCTGTGCGTTGCGCTATGACGCGAATTGAGACCGACGAATCTTCCTCGATTTCTCAAATAATAATTTCGTCATTGACTTGTGACGGTCGCCCTTCACTGGCACCCCCAACTCCGGTGCCAAGAATTCTTCCCTCAAGAAGCGCGTTATGCACTCTAATGAATACGCGATAGTCGGGATGTCGATCCCGGTTCGGGTATCTTTCACGATACAATCTTGCGGCCGCCCTGGCATTACCTCTTGCTTCTCCGTAGATAAAATGCATTTCGGCATACTCCCGTGGCGTGTACTCGTAACGAGGCATCGTACTACTGCACACACGTACAACCTCACACAAACGATTGTTTTCGAAGTCCGTAGGATTGCCAAGTCATTCGTCCAAAACACAAACAGTTCCAAATCGTTAGGCAAAGCAAAGTCCAAATACACAGCACAAGTTTAATTTTAAGGAACACAACAGTTAGGCACAGCGGGAGCGAAAGTAGTCTGACGTACGTATCAACTCGAAGAGAGATTCGTGTCAACTAAACAAATGAAATCATGCAACAATGAAGCCCTGTATGAGTGAAGGGTGAAGGAAAAAAATACCTGCACAAAGACACCGATTTACCAAAAATACAAAAGCGGCGCTATCTATCCCTTTCACACTGAGTGAGGTGCAACTCCGCAGGTAGCGGTCCCAAATTCCGAACAGATGACGTCATCGGCTCGGAATTACGCTACACGCTTAACCACATGCTTAGATTACAAGCATAAGCCATTACGAGAAAGAAAAGTTAGATTGTACCATTTTAATTTCTGTTCTGTCTTCTTCATCACATTCATAGCAATATCTTTGTAACCGCAAGGACTAGACGTAAGTTTTATACCAATTTGCAAACCTTAGTAATTTTACAAGTTTTTAAAATAATGGTACACTTTGGTGTCATACATTTTTTTTACAGGAGAATTTTTCCAATTCTGGTCTTTTCATCGTAAAAACAAAACTTTTCAATTCAAGATTTTTTTTCTAAGGCAAATAAAATGTTATTTAAAAAAATGGTATCTTATAACATTATTAACAGTGGATGGGTGACCATCTTTACATACCGAGAATCCTCCGTGCCTCGGAGAGCACGTTAAGCCGTTGGTCCCGGCTGTCATTCGTGGATCTTTGACAGTCGTTACGGGTCGTCAGAAGCCCGAAAGTCTGACACCAATCTTACCAAAGGGTATCGTATTACCCAGTTACTGGGTTGTGGAGGTCAGATAGGCAGTCGCTCCACGTAAAATACTGGTATTCAGCTGCATCCGGTTAGACTGGAAGCTGAGCCCAACATAGTTGGGAAAAGGCTAGGCAGATTGATTGGTATCTTATAACATTAGTAAACTATTCAGAAATGTTTGACAAAAATCACACCTAAATATGATACCATTTGCAGCAACAGCATTAAAAACACTGAATGCTGGTACAGAAAATAGTAAAAATCGAAAAAAAAAATATCTTGGTTATCTTATCGGTTTTTTTTTTACTGTTCAAATTAGTTGTTGGAAATGAGGTAAGCTACCTACCCGTTACGTTTGATCTATTATTTACGGGACACCCTGTATAATGAGTTATGCTCCATGGCCATTTGCATTCATATATGCATAACGCGTAGTCATCTTTATTCAGATGATGATCAACATCCATTATAACTACCATGTTCCTATAACAAATCAACAAAGCCAAATTATTATTTTGCAGATAAGAATGTAACAGTCAGTAGGTATATTGTGCTTTTTTTTATAAATTTTTACCATAGTTAAATAACATTGTTGTTAATTAACATAAATAAACAAAATTTTTGAACACCATGTAGAAACGATTTTTGTAGGGGATTTGCTAGTCAATGATTATAAAGACTAATTGCCGACACTGTAAATGATTTGTGAAATATAATGAAATATTCCAATCACGAGTAAACTGTTGAACAATTTGATGTATATAACATAAAGAAAATCATAAAATTATAATGACAAATCGTCGGTTGAACTTTACTCAACCGTCGTAGTTTGTAGGTATCTATTTTCTTCTGTAAAACTTATCAAAATCTTTAGTATTTGATACATCTTTATACTTTGACCTTTATATAGTTAATTAGGACTAACAAAAACACAAATTAACACGTATATATACTTACTTTAACACAAAAAAACACTTGCATAAATCACGACACTTTCACTCGTTATTTTGAACTGTTTTGAACTAAAACGGAACTAACTTCACAGATAAAAAATTATTTTCGATTGGTTCATTCGGTCGTAATCTCAATCATATGGGTTCTAACTGATTCAAACTCTCGGTTACACGTACAAAATTCATTTTTCAATGTCACGTAATTACACGTAGATATACGCTCCGGCAGACTAACACTGACTTATTTTGAGCGTTGATCTACGTTCCGGCACACGAGAGGTTAAACCCCACTTATTTGGTTTATTGGGTAAGTATTGTTTCATGAAGTGTGCTACTTTTGTAGCTCACATCTGTTCATCAATAGATAATCTTTGTTCCATAGGAACTGTTGCAAATTTCTTATTTAGATGGCTAATCATAGGCCTTATCTTATGTAACCGATCATGTGGTGGGGGAATCACATATACCCAGGGAACCCTGGGTATATGTGATTCATTGTTGTTGAAATTAAAATATCTTCTAATAGTCTCAAATCTGTTGACCGTCATAATTTTTTTGATTGGTTTAAAACCTAAAGTGTTAGACCAGTAAAGCCTAACATTAGGATATCTTATGACAGACATGTATAACAAATAACAATATTGCCATGAACTTTTTTAGTTCAGTTTCAATGGTTTTGTCGCATTTTTTTGAACAGAGTATAGATTAGACTCTTCTATGTTTCTCTGAATTATTTCAGATGTAACAAAATGAGAAAAAATACTATATCGTCGGTATAATTATCAGAATTCGTAAGACCATTTGAACAAATTTTACAGGAGCAACAAAAAACTGATTTTCTAACAAGGTTTGAGAGGTTTTTATAATGACGTTTTAAATATAAGTTTAGAATAGGAGTAGATTGATATTTGACTAATATTTTTTTGAATTTTGTGGGTAGTAAATAAAAAAATGGACTTAGGAGTTTTTCATATTCAGTCTTGTTGGACTTACGGCGTTTTCTTTAACTTAAGCAGTTTTACGATTCAACTTATATCATTTTGTTTACTACGCAGAGGATTTACGCAGTTTTCAGACAAACAAATTAAACTCTTTATAAGAATCAAAATTGTTTTATTAGGCAAATATTTTAATTATTTAGTAACAGTCTAACTAATTAGTAATTATGGCACGATCATCAGTCTCATAGCTTACAATATCAGTCTTAAATCTTACTATCCAGAGGCTTACAAAAAATTATAACTAACGACTAACATCTCTCTTTCTAACTTTGTTCATTGATAAAAATGTTTTAAGAACGTGGCGACCGTTGTATTGTCCATACAAACGTAATACCTAAATCATTTGGAATTTGAGCATATTTCCACCATATTATGTTAATATTCGGATTAAGACAGTATTTATCTAGTCCTGTACGTCTTTTTTTTTCCAAAAAACTTACCTGAAATGAAATTAAAGCGAATTGATTTTTCATACATTTTTACAGCGTAAATTACATGTTTTCATATTGTTTTTTCTGTATTATAAACAACAATATTTGTAATATTGTTGTCCGCAGCAGCATAGCTTACATTATCAAGTTACAAATTATCGAAAAAAAAATGGAAAAACATTTAGTTTTAATTCATCATTTTTGGTATTACGGAACACATCCTATTTATCATACATTTTCGATAGCTAGTAGTGCTATCGCGTCAAGAAATAATTGTCAATGTGTGCGTGGTCGCACTGCTCACTGTAGGTGTATATCGCTCCGACAACCACTCACGCTAGCGCAACGTGCTTGGTTGGAATTCGTTCGGGGTATTTTTTGTCAATATTAGACGATTAGGTATACGATGAGACGGTCGATGGGACGATTAGGTCGTATTTTACTGTGCTGTACGTGCGTACTTATTTGTTTGCTAAATTGTATTATTATTATTATATAATTGTATGTATTATTTTTATTGGAACGTAAATTGGTACAATTCATCACGTTTCGAAAAAAGCGTTATGATTGTGGCTTTTCTCTGAGAAAGTGTGAATTTGGTCAAAATGAAAGTCCAAGAACTGCAAGGCTGCGATAATTTACAAATTGCTGAGCATGAGACCCTGGGTTCGATTCCCGAGTCGGGCAAAGTGTTAATGGGATTTTCCATTTGAAATTTCTTAGTAGCAGCCTGGAGTCTGGATTTGTGCCCAGTTCATGGCAATAGGCTCGCTCCCTAAAATGTATATGGGAATTAAACATAACTCGCGAAATGTGGGTGTACTATAGGGACACCCTGCCTAACCCTTCGGGGAATACAGGCGTGATGTTATGTATAAAAAATATCTTTTTACCATTGTCACTCGAAAAAGGGCATTTTATTCATCGATAACAGTGAATAAAACTGTCTTTTACTCACAAGAGAATAAAAACATTTTGAATTTGGAACAAGCACGAACTATACAAACTACGTACAAAAATAAATGAACCGTACTGAAAGTACCTATTGGCTGGATAGGAGCTATTCCTTCCTAGAAGCTTTACAATTAAATTAAATAAAAAATATCCCGCCAACTTTAGTTAGGTTCTTTTAAATCCGTTATCGTGGTTGTATTAATTTTAATTTATATAAAAAAATCGTGTTTTTTATGGATTGTGTGGGCTGAAATAAAGATTTTTATTTATATATTATTTAATGTCGTTGGAAAATGAGACACTGAATACCACTGACTTCGAAATCATTTCGTTCTAAAGCAGCAATTATGGTAGAAAATTTGATACCGCCAAAAATGTGATATATATAAATAACATAACATCACGCCTTGTTTCCCCGAAGGGTTGGGCAGAGGTGTACCTTTAGTTCACCCACATTTTGCCAGTGTTTTTAAGTCCCATGTAATAGAGGGTGGGCCTATTGCCATCAACCGGGCACAATTCCAGACTCCGGGCTACTATTGAGACATTTCTGATGGAAAAACCCAATAATACTTTGCCCGACCTGGGTATCGAACCCAGGACCTCATGCTCAGCAGTAGCGCTTGCGACCACTAGACCAACGAGGCAGTCATATAAATACTACAACTACGACAGATAAATATAAATACTATACTACTATTTATTTTCTCGCAGTCAATGGTAAAAAGTAGAGTACACAACTCGTTAAAAAATAATTTATCTCGGTCCTTGTATCCCTCGCTCCACTCAGAATTCAAATCTAGAATCCCTCGCTACGCTCGGGATTCTACTCTTGAATCCTTCGCTGCTCTCGGGATCCAACTTAGTCCCTCGAATTAAATTCCCTTTTTCACTTGTTGTATATTACTATTACTAACACTACAACTACTTACTACTACTACTTATTACTTATTACTTACTTATTTTAGTACTATTATTTTCTTAGTCTGATTTATATACTAGTAGGTATCAGAGCATATTTTGTATAAATTAATATTTACCTACCTATCTATCTATTATTTTTCGAACATACGAAGCAATGGATTAGCAATTTCCTTCAAAATGATTCAGATTATGATTGATCGTGTGTTACGCAATTTGGGTTCAGAACTTCAGATTAATTAATTTCGCTGTAACACGCTATATAAACATTCTGCATCGAACTCAGTACCAATACATTTCGTATTGTATACATATTCGCATTTACTTTGCTTGATTGGATTTTAATATTATTTATAATAATAAAACTTCTTGCCGCTTGATTAACATTTTATAGCAGCGTGTTTAGTGTGTATCTTTGACACTATATATTCTGATTTTGTATTTTTTTTTTTTAATTGGACGAGGTCGATACATATAAAATATGGTCACCTTACACGACTATCACGTTTCAACTCACATTTTTTTATTTAAATATTGATATGTCTATATCTCTGAAGTAAGAACATATATTTATATTTATAAAAATGAATCCCTATTTTTCTGGTCACAACTTATATAACTTGAAAACGGCTGCATCAAATTCGCTAATTCTTTTTTTGTTGTGTTCGTTATTATCAGGACAATGTTTTTAGGATAGGTGGAGGTAGGGTAGTTAGGTTACGTTAGGTGCAAGTAGGTAGGTAGGTATCTAGGTAGGATAGGTAGGTAGATAGGTATGTAAGTAGGTAGGTAGGTAGATAGATAGGTAGGTAGGTAGGTATGTAGGTATGTAGGTAGGTAGGTATGTATGTAGATAGGTAGGTAGGTAGGTATGTAAGTAGGTAGGTAGGTAGGTAGGTATGTAGGTAGGATAGGTAGGTAGATAGGTATGTAGGAGGTAGGTATAGGTAGGGTAGGTAGGTAGGGTAGGTTGGTAGGGTAGGTTGGTAGGTCGGGTAGGTTGGTAGGTAGGGTAGGTTGGTAGGTAGGGTAGGTAGGTAGGTGTGCCGTAGATAAGTCCTACCCGTGCGAAGCCGGGGCGGGCAGCTAATAACTAAATAAATGGGTATTCAAAATCTTCGTTTATTATTTTTATCAGTTCATAACGCCGTTATTTATCTGAGCCGTTATTTTTTACGAACATCTTGTAAATTTAAATTATTGGAATATTTGTCTTTTACTAATAGGTACCTACTCTGCATAACATTTGACTCTTTTTTAGTAATAACAATATTTAAAGTTTATTAAAAGGAGGAGGCTAGGAGTGGGACAGCGTAGGATAGCATAAAAAAAAAAAACGATATAAAACAGAAGTAGCCTTTGTTTTTTACCTGATTTCGGCGAAGCAAAACGTAGGGTTAATAAAGTTGAGAGTTGAAACCTAAAGGAAATAAATAAACATAAACAGGCATAAATAAAGACAATAATAATAACTATCCCAATCATTTATATTTACGCGACGTGAGTGTGACAACTCCAGCACAGTATAAATAAGTAACAGTATTATGTCGTCATAGAAAACGGGCGAAACGACGCGTTTCGAAATCTAAAAAAACAAAAAAATTGCGAAAAGAAAGCTTATTTATTAGACTATATTAATTTATTAATTTTATTCCATTACAACGACTTTCACGTGAAACGGTTTTGAGATGGCTTTGTATGGGGCTTTTCCACAGTGCGCCACCAAAAAGGAAGACGGTTCGGAGGTTTTGACGGCAATGTATTATTTATTATGTCGTAGCCAGATCTTAGAATTAATTATTTCATGAAGTGTTCGACCATTTCATGAAATGGTTGTGTTTCATGAAATGGCTAGCTAAAATTAGCCATATCGTTTAAACGTCAACATGTAATGATATGTCAGTCGACGTTTGGCCATATCATTAATGTAGGGTATCCAATAGTATCCATGGTTTAAGGTGTAATAAAAATTGCCAAGTAATTGCAAGCAACTTGGAATTAGCGCTTGCCGGCCGCTGCCGCGGCACCGCTCGCTCGGCTCGCGCACGGTTGGTCACATTTCTAGCCTTACTTAATCATTTCCCATTTGGTCGGGGTGCCACAAACGGCGTAAAATGCTACATAACACTTAAAATTAGTTTTTAAACATTGTTTTTATTTAACTAATCGGTTAGGTAAGGTTAAAATTGTGACCAACTGCGCTACCTCCAAGTTGGTCGCTTTCCATATTATCATATTTCAAAATCCAATAAAAGTCCATCGACTTTTTATACTTTGTTTACTTTGTCATAATATGCCGCCGCGAAGATACAAAACAAAAAAACATGTGTGCTGGGACACATAGTAGAAGTGAAACTTCAACGGACAAGTGGAAAAACGAATCGCAACGGACAAGTGGAAAAACGAATGGCAATGGACAAGTGGAAAAACGAATCGCAACGGACAAGTGGCAAAACGAATCGCAACAAAAATTTTACTTGAAGTTTTGCGGGCAGGTTTTCAAATTGGACAAGTACATTAACAATCTGCCCGTAAAACTTCAAGTGTGTGTGTCCCAGCACACATTTTTTTTTTGCAGGTTTACTTCAAATTATGATTTCGTTAGGTTAGGTACATTTTAATAAATGCATTTTTTATTTAAACATATTTTATCAAACAAAAAAACTGAATTCAATCCGGAACAAAAAAAGAAACATCCATAGTGTTCAAGTCCATATGAACATATAGTTAATTTATAGTTTTATACTTAGTTCAATTAAGTAACCATAGCCAATATTGGTTTTGTTATGTTACATTTCTAGTTTCATAAACTGGCAACTTTATTTGAGACTTCCTGTATCTTTGGTACTTAGAAAATCTGTCTGGGTCATGGCGCACGTTGTGCCCTGTTAAAATAAGAAATTAAAAAGATTTTATCTTCAAATTAACGCATTTCATTTCGAACATGCGTAGTGGTCCTTCGAATTAGTGGAAAAGTAAATTCAGTGCCTTTGGAGGTGTTTATTCGTCTTGTACCGTGTGCTTGGCGAGTTTGTTCGAGAGCCGTTGCCCGGTTGTCCCGGCGGCGGAGCCTCACCCGGCTCATAGTTTGGGTGAAAATCTCGACTTTGCATCAGTTCCAGCCTTATATCAACGTGAGATCGCTAATTGTGAGCGATTTTCATCAAGGTAGTACATTCCAGATACCTACCTACATTTCTCGGAAAAGTTTGACATCCCGCCAACGACTTGTCAGATTGACATTGTCAATTTGACACTACGGTGTAAACAAGTTTCAAACAAAAAAGTTTTAAATCAACGAAAAGTAGCAGTAAATAATTCAAAAGTGCATTAAAAGTGATACCAAGTTTTAAATTATACAGTGTATTTGTGTTGTGTTACAATGGCCGACCTAAAGAAACTAAAAATTACGCGTTCGCAGTATAAAGGTACATTAACACGTATGGAAAACTTTGCCAGTGATCCAACTACTATACGTTCAGCAACAATTGATATGTTGGAAGCCCGCAAGGACAAATTAACTGCTGTTTTTAATCAATACGAAAGTGTACAATTAGATATTTTGAGCTTGGATGCTGACGACTCTGAAGATGTTGGTGCATTTGAGGAAAAGTTTTATACAACTCTTGCTATTCTAAACGAAAATATAAAGTCGCGTTCCAAATCAGATTCAGAGCCCTCCCAGACTGGCTATATTGGTTCCTCAAAATTACCTAATATTGACATTCCTACTTTTGATGGGAAAGACTACACTAAATTTAAACCATTTTATGAGTTGTTTATTGCTGTCATTGATAACAATACAACATTGTCGGATGTCCAGAAGTTATTTTATTTAAGAAAATATTTATTAGATGAGGCCTTGTCGGTAATTGTGAATCTGCCTCTTACTAATAAGTCCTACTCAGAGGCTTTAGAATTATTAAATAAACGATATGATAATAAGTCAAGATTGATTTGCAATCACATAAACCTGCTTCTAGACATCCCATCAATGCCTAAGGGTACAGCTGCATCTATAAGGACATTTGTTTCCTACATTCAGCAACAGTTGCACGCATTGAAAAATTTAAATGAACCAGTCAATGAGTGGGATCGACTTTTAATTTGTGTGCTTTGCAGAAAGATGGATTTATATACATACCGTGCTTTTCAACTAGACCGTAATCCAGAAACATTACCAACAATGACAGAATTTTTATCCTTTCTTGAAAAACGTGCAACAGCATTGGAGGAAAGTAACCCTCATAAAGTTAATATTGAAAATAAAAGTAAGTCTCTGACACATGTATCCAATTTATCTGTCCCTTCAGGTTTGGTGTGCTCTTTTTGCGATAAAAAAGAACATGCAATCTTTAATTGCCCTCAATTTAAAATGATCCCTATAGATGCTCGACTGACTTTTGTTAAAGATAAAAAACTATGTTCTCTCTGCTTGAAAAGTCATGCTGACAAGGTTTGTAAATATAAATTCAAATGCAGAGCTTGTAAAAAATCACACAATACACTCTTACATTGTGAAGATCAGCTAGAGACTCCAGTCTCACTGTGTTCAAATTCTCAAAATACAACCTGTAATATTATGCTGCCTACTGTAATAGTGAAAATTATTGACAAATATGGTCGTGATTTTAAAGTTAGAGCATTGCTTGACAGTGGCAGTCAAGGTTCCTTTGTAACTAAATCGCTTGTTGAAAAGTTAAGTATGAGTACTACTCAGCAGGTTTCCAATATTATTGGGATCGGCAATCAATCTTCAAAAATTAATGAAACTGTTAATTTTAACATAAATTCATGTCAAGTAAATGATGTTAAATTCAATATAACTTGTTATGTTGTTGATTCCATCACTACACCTTTACCTCAACAATTTGTTGATGTTTCTAAATTAAAGATTCCTAAAAACATTCAATTGTCAGATAGTGACTTCAATATTCCTTCAGAAATCTCAATTTTGTTGGGTGCTGATATATATTTTAACTCATTGTTAAATGGTTGTATAAAAATTTCAAATGGTCCTGTACTCCAAAACACTGTATTTGGATATGTTATTGCTGGCACAATTGGGGAATGCAACAAACAAATGGTATGTAATAATCTTGTATCAAATTTTGTTATATCTGATAATGTAAAATTAGAAGAGGTGATGGAAAATTTTTGGCTTACTGAAAAGCTACCTGAACCTGTTGCTAAATGCTCAGATGAATGTCAAAAATCAGAATCTATCTTTCAGCAGTCTGTGCGCCTTGAAAATAATACATTTCATGTTGACATGCCACTCGTGTGTCCCAAGGAAAAATTAGAGCTTGGAAACTCTTTCTCTATTGCCCTTCAAAGATTTTGGTATTTAGAACGTAAATTTAAACAAAATCCTATGTTATTGAAGAGGTATAAGGAATTTATAGATCAGTATGTTGCGATGGGACATGCCATTGAAATTGATATAAGTTCATATGATATTGACTGTGGCTCGGTTTACTTTTTAGCCCACCATGCTGTCTTCAATGAGGAGAGCAAGAACACTAAGTTGCGAGTGGTTTTTGATGGAAGTATGAAGACTAAGAACAATACTTCATTAAATGATGTTATGCTGAATGGGCCTGTGGTACAGGGTGAGCTTTTCGATATACTTCTTCTGTTCCGAACATATTTGTTCACCTTGATTTGTGACATAGAGAAAATGTTCAGGTGTGTTTTTATTGATGAACACTATACCAGCCTGCAGAACATTCTCTGGAGGGATCACCCCAGTAAACCCATCAGGTGCTTACAGTTGCAGACAATTACATATGGGCTAAAGTCATCTACCTTTTTGGCCACTCGATGCTTAATAGAGCTTGCCAATAGATATAAAGAACAATACCCTCTAGCGGCTAATGTTATAATTTCTAACACTTATGTAGATGATGTCATTGCTGGTTGTGATAATGTAGAGGAACTACACCTGCTAAAAAGTCAATTGATAGAGTTACTTAAATTAGGCAATTTCAATTTACATAAATGGTGTTCAAACTATTCTTCAGTTCTTAAAGACATTCCAGCTCAAAGTCAATATTTTGATGAAGTTAATCTTAATACAGACAAGGTAGTAAAAACGCTTGGTCTAAAATATGATATTCTTTTGGATAATTTTACTTTTCAATCCCCACAGTGTGAGGAAGAAACTTTAAATACTAAGAGGAAAGTGCTTAGTTACATTGGTAAAATTTTTGACCCTTTGGGTCTTATTGGGCCTATTATAGTAGTGGCCAAGTTAATAATGCAGGAATTATGGCTTTTAAAGATAGAGTGGGACTCTGTTTTGCCTCCTAAACAACTATTATTATGGAGAAAGTTTCTGGCCAACTTAAAACTTATGGTCAAAATTTCAGTCCCCAGATCTATCAAAAGTCATAATTTAGTATTGGTTCAGTTAGTTGGTTATGCTGACGCTTCACAGAAAGCCTTTGGCTGCTGTGTTTATTTACGAGTTTTATATGAAAATGGAAAAGTTGAGACTAATTTATTATGCTCAAAATCCCGCATTGCTCCCATAGCTAAGAAATTAACAATACCTCAGTTGGAGCTAAATAGTGCATTATTGCTATCACAGTTAGCAAATAGAGTCAGTAGAGTACTTACATCTAGATTAAATCTCTCAGTTTATCTCTACAGTGATTCCCAAATTGTATTAGCCTGGATACAGGCCGAAAAATTAAAATGTAATACTTATGTTCAAAACAGAGTACGACAAATTATTGAGCTCACACAAAAATCTTCTTGGTTCCATGTCAGGTCTTCTGATAATCCAGCTGATATACTCTCAAGGGGGATAGAGCCTCAAAAATTGCAAGATCACGCTCTATGGTGGCATGGTCCACAATATTTGTCAAAGGCTGACTTTTGTCACGAAAAACCAATATTAAATGGTATAAATAGTACAGAGATTGTTGAAGAGGAAATTACTTGTTTCTTACAAAAGGTAGAGCAGTCTTCCATATTGGATATTTTTGAAAAATTCTCTGATTTAAATAAAATTATAAATATTGTCTCATACATATACAGATTTTATAATAATACTTTAAAAAATAAAAAAGAGGTCATTGACTCAAATCTATCACCTAAAGAATTGCAAAATGCTCTTTTAATTATCATTCGTTGTGTACAGAAACAGCACTTTGCTGAAGAATTTAAACCGGAAAAGAAAACAACTCTTGCAAGTTTACACCCTTTCATAGACGCACATGGATTGCTTCGCGTGGGTGGCAGGTTGCTAAATGCAGATATACCACATGATAAAATGCACCCCCTCATTCTTCCAAAAAATTGCCATATTACTTCTTTATTAATTAAAAGAGAACATCTCAGATTATTGCATGCTGGTCCCAGACTAGTCCTTAGTTCCCTCTCGCAGAAGTATTGGATCATAAGTGGCATTAGAGAGGTCAAAAAGGTATTGCATAGATGTTTAATATGTGTGCGCTTGAAGGCTGAAACTGCAAAGCAGCTTATGGGTTCATTACCAGCTGAGAGAATCACCGCTACTAGACCCTTTCAGCATGTGGGTATTGACTTTTGTGGCCCTTTTAATATCAAAGTTGGTAGAATCCGTAAACCACTCGTAACGAAGGGGTATATTGCTCTCTTTGTTTGCTTTGCCACTAAGGCTATCCATGTGGAGGTAGTATCAGACCTGTCTACTGAGAATTTTTTGGCATGTTTCAATCGTTTTATCTCCAGAAGAGGCATGCCTACAAAGGTTTTTTGCGACAACGCAAAGACATTTAAGGGTGCACAAAATCAACTCAAAGCTTTATATGAGTTACAAAACTCAAAGTCTCATAGGGACTTGGTGCATAATTTTTGTAAAAATAATTATATTAGCTTTGTATTCATTCCCAGTTATTCACCGGAGTTTGGTGGATTGTGGGAAGCGGGGGTGAAGAGTGTAAAACACCACCTTAAAAGAGTAGTAGGCAACTTAATTTTGACCTATGAAGAATTTAACACAGTTGCGGTGCAAATAGAAGGTGTTTTGAATTCTCGACCTCTGCTCTCACTGAACCCAAATGAAGGCAAGTATTTGACCCCTGGTCATTTTGTGATTGGCACGGCTGTGTGCAGCTATCCTGAGGTAGATGTAACAGAAGTCCCTATAAATCGTCTAAGATTTTGGAAGGTGGTGACCAAGCTTAAGCAAGACTTCTGGAAAACCTGGTCAAATGATTACCTAACTCAGCTGCAAAGTCGTCCCAAATGGAAACATGCATCACCAAATATGAAGGAAGGTGATGTTGTCCTTGTAAAACATTTGAATACATCACCATTAGTGTGGCCTATTGCTAGAATAATAAAAGTTTATCCAGGAAATGATAAATGTGTGAGAGTGGCTGATGTAAAATTTAATGATAAGATTTATAGAAGGAGTGTGTCAAAGTTGTGTCCGCTACCCATTAATTAAAAATATGTCATGTTCTATCACTATGTTATGTCTGATTAATTCTACCTATTTTGATTGCTGTAGTTCTGCTTCTTGGCCTGGCCCAACTATGTTCAAGTCCATATGAACATATAGTTAATTTATAGTTTTATACTTAGTTCAATTAAGTAACCATAGCCAATATTGGTTTTGTTATGTTACATTTCTAGTTTCATAAACTGGCAACTTTATTTGAGACTTCCTGTATCTTTGGTACTTAGAAAATCTGTCTGGGTCATGGCGCACGTTGTGCCCTGTTAAAATAAGAAATTAAAAAGATTTTATCTTCAAATTAACGCATTTCATTTCGAACACATAGTCTATTCTAAATTTATACACACACAAAGGAACATGAACAAATGCACATCTTTCGTCATCAATCTTCATTCGGCTCATCTGCGTTATAATCAACTAGCTGCCCGCCCCGGCTTCGCACGGGTAGCACTAAGTACTTATCTACAGCGCACCTACCTACCTGTCCTACCCTACCTATGTACACTACCTACCCTACCTACGGCACTTCTGTGGGCATTTCATTTCTTGACATTGACTCGTACTCCCGTAGAGCTCATACCCCAGTGACGACTACATTGAATAGGGTGCTGCCTAGCTAGCCGAGCAAGGTGAGCGGCTACCACGCAACTTTTTTGTAATACTTACATTTTTAAACTCGTGATATCTTTCGAATGGAATATCCGATTTGAATAAAACAAACGTTATATAAAGGTATTGAAGCAGTCTCGAATTTATTGTGATAAGGATTAATACCAAGATACAAATAAAGAGCCTTTTCTAGCGGCGGCATTTCAATAAAAAAAATTAAACAAAAGAACACTTATTGTGGCATAACTATAATAGTTAGACATATTATGCTGTCGCGACACTTTTTGTAAATAATGATGTGTTCTGCAAAGTCGTAGTACATTATTTTATTCTATCATCCATAGTTTTCGCAGCGCACGCGATGTAATAGTTATTTATGCTATAAGTGCGGAAGGTAGGTGATTTCCGATGAGTGGCATTTTGTATAAGTCGACACGAGTCGGAAACCATCCTACGCACGTGTATCATACAACGTTTTACTATGCATTGTGAGAGAAAAAAAATAAAAAAATCGAGTGAGCCTTACGATGATGTTTAACATCTAACATAATGACGACGTATATAAATGATAAAAACAACATTCATGACTTTGACTTCAACTTCGACTTCGACTCTGCCATTGCCATCGCCATCGTCATCGATGTCGTCATCGCCATCGCCATCGCCTTAGCCATCGTCATCGTTATCATCATCATCTGATTTGTAAAACTTTTTCTCAAATAATAAAAACTCTGCAACGGGCTGACGACGACCACAAAAATTAAAAAAAAAAACAGAAAAGTAAAAAGCACCAGTGAAAAAAGGTGACACTTTCCGCACTAATTTACTGCTTGGAAAAGGCTCTTTTCGAGCAAATGCATTGTAATAGTTATTTATGCTATAAGTGCGGAAGGCAGGTGATTTCCGATGAGCGGCATTTTATTCACGAGCGAGCGTAGCGAGCGAGTGTATAAGTCGACACGAGTCGGAAATCATCTTACGCACGTGTATCATACAACGTTTTACTATGCATTGTGAGAGAAAAAAAAAAAAATCGAGTGAGCCATACGATTATGTGTAACATCTAACATAATGACGACGTATATAAATGATAAAAACAACATTCATGACTTTCGACTTCGACTCCGCCATTGACTCCGCCATTGCCATCGTCATCGCCATCGTCATCGATATCGTCATCGCCATCATCGTCGCCATCGTCATCGTTATCATCATCATCGGATTTGTAAAACTTTTCTCAAATAATAAAAACTCTTTGCAACGGGCTGACGACGGCCACAAAAATTTAAAAAAAAACAGAAAAGTAAAAAGCACTAGTGAAAAAAAGTGACACTTTACGCACTAATTTACTGCTTGGAAAAGGCTCTTTTCGAGCAAATGCATTGTAAAGAATATTTTAGGTTTTTTTTTTACACCTTGGGTTACATTATTGATGTTTTAGTAAGGATCCCAATATAAAAAAATAAATAATATAGCCTATTTCACCCGGGGATAGTGTAGCTTCCCAACAGTGAAATAATTTTTCAAATCGGTTCAATATAAAAACTTGAGATTCCAATCTATTCTCTCCGTCCGCTGCTGCCGCCTCTCACCACGCCATATATCGTCTACCCCCTCTACGCGGCCGTAACGCTTTTTCGTGACAGAAAAATCCTAATACCCCCGTCTATATAGAAGTTTCTCTTCAAAAACAAAGCTACATCAACGCCTCTAGCGGTGGATAATCCAACTATTTAACGATATGATCACTAATGTTTGGCCACATCATTAAGTAGTCAGAAAATAAAAGTGCGTTTAACTGTTCATCTTGTCAAACGTTGAGTATTCAATGATCTGGCCAGACCACATCATGATGTGACCTCACATGTGGTTTCATATCATGAAATGGTCGAACACTTCATGAAATAAACAATTTTAGATCTGGCGACGACATTTCGTCGCTCGCATGACTAACGGTCCTATCTCCGTATTGTCAATTGTTCAGGAAAAGCGTTTTGCGGTTACGACATTTCTAACTAAGATAAAATTATAATCTATCGGCAATTCTGAATATTTAGTTGTATGTATTCGTAAAGACTATTTATAGTACTTTATTTTTACGATGTAGCTACTTATTTACTTTCAATATTAGTATTTATTTTTAATTATTAAAACAGATAGGACACTTTGTGAAAACTTGATTTATCAATCTGAACAGTTTTTTTCTACTTACGACTTTACGGTTTGGATTATGTTTGGAAATAAAACACATAAAACATTTAGCTTTTAAACTTTTTATTAAGAAAAGCGTTTAACCTAAGAGGAACACAACACGTTTTTAAAAATCTTAATATAATTTAAAAAAAAACACAATTTAAAAAGACAGAAAAATGTTTAAAAAAACAACATAAAAGTATAATCAAATTATTAGCAAACAAAATAAAAAACAATTTAAAAACCTATTCATTCAGTCATATTGTGAGATCACATGAAGCAAGTAATTAAGTATCTATCATAAAATCAGTCTTTTTATCAAATCTTAATACTAATTTGTAATTATTTTTAGAAAACAGGTGGTTTGCAGTTTGAATTATAGGTACTATCTTAATGATGCAGTGAACGATAAAATGAAACGAATTCGGGTAACCTTATGACTGGTGTGTCACCCGCAGTCAAAGCCATTAGATCGTTGTACTTTTCTTGAGAAATCTTTGGTTGTGTTACATTGAGTGGTAAAATTTGTGAGTGCAATTCTCCAGAAACTTGCCTCCTTAATGTCAATGAACGAGAAGTTACAGCAGTGTGATCAGTTTCGAAGAAAAATTTGTAGGGATCAGTCTTCATAAAAGATAATTCCATCATTTGTCTCCAATCTACCATTTCACCGGTGTCATCTTTTCTAACAGAAAGTAGCCGCAAATTTTGTGAGTGTGCCTTAAAATCTAAAAAGTCCGAGTAGCATAGAGCTGTAACTATGTCCGGTTGTCGTCTTCGTGCCAATTTTATGACGGCACTTTTTTTAATGGCATAGTCAATGGCACTATGCACAGAGTCGCCCTCATTTTGGCCATGACATGGGACAGAGATGCTTAAAACAATTTCTTTAATTGAAAGGGAATTGTTTATAACGTAGAGAAGGGCAGCTGCTACAATAGAATTTTTATTTTGGCCGCTGCAGCTATCGGCAAATAAATAGACTTTCTGAATTCCTTTCTCATCCAAACTTTTAAGGAAAAGGTATAAAGCAGTAGAAATTTCTGAAGCCCCTCTCTTACTTTGTCCTTCATGCCACGTGTAGCAGAAACAATCATGTGATATCATATCATCAGTTATGCCGATGACATGGTGCTGCTGAGTTCATCGGTCGGCGGTCTGCGTAAGCTGTTGCGGATTTGTGAGTCCTATGCGAAAGCCCAAGGGCTCAGATACAACTCGAAGAAAAGTGAACTCCTAGTATTTAAGGAGCGGGGCAAAAATTACGTGACTGTACCTACAGTCACCTTAGCTGGTACCCCCTTAAACAGAGTCGCTCAGTTCAAGTATCTGGGCCACTGGGTTACCGAGGACCAACAGGATAACGCGGATGTGGAAAGGGCACGTAGGGCGTTGGCTGTCCGGTGTTATATGTTGGCCCGCAGGTTCGCGCGTAGCAGTAATCAAGTGAAAGTGACTCTTTTTAAGTCTTACTGCCAAACACGTGCAGCCTGTGGGTTAACTACACACTTGGGTCATACAACGCACTGCGTGTTCAATACAACAACGCGTTTAGGGTGCTGCTGGGGCTACCACGTTTCTGCAGTGCTTCAACTATGTTCGCAGAGGCGCACACTGATGGGTTTCATGCTATTATAAGGAAGCAGTGTGCGTCGCTGCTGAGTCGTGTTAAGTTCAGTAGCAACAGTTTGTTAAGCGTGTTCGCCGACAGGTGGGACTCACCACTGCTGCGCCACTGGATACTTTTGCATACAGCACTGTGAGCAGTGATCAGTTCTTCCCTGTCCTAATGTGTGTAACTGTGTCCTTAACTGTATTTTATTTTATGTGATGTTTTATATTATTTTTTATCAGAATTTGTTTTTAAATATGTGTAGTATGTAATTATGGATTTTTAATCTGAAATAAATTTTATTATTATTATTATTATTATAAATGGTGAAATTATACACCGATAACCTTCTCCTGTAAAACACAGCGCTTTCATTACTAATAGGTAAGTTAATAACCTGCTGGAGATCAAAAGTAGCACAAGCTATTGTTAATGCATCTTTTTGAGCTTCTTTTTTTCGTTCTGATCGTTTTGCACGGAATGATTGCTTTTGTAGTATATGGGTGGTATATGTTTCGTGCAAATTGGCTTTGATGTCGTCAGTTGGGATCACGATATGTTGAGCATAAACTGCACTGGTCTTTCTTAGGACGATTAAAAGATAGATTTTTACATTTAAATAGTTTTCTGTAAAGAGAAAGGCTGGGTTTCGATGCTTCCTGCAAGTCTTCGACAAGCATTTGATGCATTTTTCTAATAGTTAAATCTGAGTGCAAATATTCACGAGTGGAATTGGCTCGACAGTAATGAGACTCTACTCTTGGGAAGCGCTTTAAGTGTTCTTCAACTAGAGCTTTGACACGATTATCTTTTTGAATATTCGCTATTTTGCGTCCTCCACGTCTGTCTTTCTCCTGTATCCCAGAGAGTAACAACTTGTCTATAGCTGTTTTAACTGTTCTCTCTCCAACTGCCAAAGTATTCAAAAAAAAAGTTCTACAAACTTTCTTCCTCTCGCCGTCATTATGTAAATAGTACATTATAGTATTCTTTCTTTTAGATTCAGGGCCAGCGGTTTTTTGTTTTGTGTTCATCTTTTCAATGTGTCGTGCAATGACTAAATGACTGTTTTTATGCCAGCTTGCGCAAGAGGGCGACCTCGATAGCGTGTAGAGTGCGGGGCAGTGGCAACAGTCTTCTTACCGTTGTCGCCAACAGGTTGGATGGGCCTTTCATGCAGCACTGGCAGGCCTTTTTTTTTTTTTTTTTTTTTTTTTGGGTGGGAAATCATCAAATGACTCCTCCCGCTCTGGGCGGAGCGAGAGGGAGTGTCAGACTTTTACTGACTAAAACCCACCCGTGTTCCTTCCGTTGCCTGTGTGCCGGGGCCGCGATATCCCTTTCGGACCAACTCGCAACCCTGGCAGGCATTGGCCCTTACGGACCCCGTCAGTTGGTGCTGACATCTCTTTGAGGCGCGCGTGGAACACAACGCGCCGTCGACCCGGGCCTGGTCCTAATCGGACGGCGAGCTACCCATTGCCCACCGTCCGCAAGCCCGCGCCTACGGTGGCCGGAAGTCGGCTCGCGACTCCCGACGCCCGGGGCGTCTCCTTCGGCGACTAGGGGCGCGAGGGCGCGCATCTTGCATTTCCCTCGCGCGCTCCGCCTCCTCCTTCGCGAGCATTACTGCTTCGCAGAAGGAAGTGACGGCTTCCCATGCACTCTCGCTCGCATGGCCTGAACCAGGGCCGGACGCGAGAGATCGCCGCTGCCGATCGCCTCCGTGAGGACACGGCGGTGCCCCGCCCAAGCCGGGCAGACCTCCACCGTATGCTCCACCGTGTCCTCCGGGCGATCCACACAATGGTAACACCCGGGCGTTTCCTCCCGCTTTATCCTGAACAGGAACCTCCCGAAACAACCGTGTCCGGTGAGGACCTGCGTCAGGCGGAAGGTGAGGACGCCGTGGCGCCTCTCTAGCCACTCCTCAAAGAGGGGCCTTACCTCCGCAATTGTGGCGTGCCCAGCGCTGGGTTGCGACAATCGCACTCTCCATGCCGCCATGAGATCCCGCCGGAGCTCTGTCCGCTGTGCCGTGATTTCTCGCGGCAGCGGAGTTACACCCCGGCGTTTCGCCTCCTCGCGCAACTCCCACATGTGCGCGAGGACTTTTGCCTCCAGATCCCATGGCGGTAGTCCGGCAAGGAGGCTCGCCGCCTCACGGGAGACCGTGCGGTATCCTCTGACCAGCCTAATGGCCATGACCCTTTGGGACGCGTTCAATCGCTGGGCTGGTCGCAGCCTTAATGAACGCGCCCACACCGGTGCCCCGTAAAGGGCCATGGACCGCACGATCCCCGCGTAGAGCCTCCGGTAGGAGGCGTTTGGACCCCCTAGATTGGGCAGAAGCCGCTTCAAAGCAGCCCCAGCCCTCTGCAGTTTGGGAGCCAAACGTCGGAAGTGCTCCACGAAGTTCCACCGGCTGTCGAGGACGAGTCCCAGGTACTTCATCGTCGACTCGACACCGATGTGAACCCCTCCCGCCGTTATCTGGGAACCCGACAGCGGCGCGTTCCGAGGACCATAGAAACACAAGCACTGGCAGGCCTTACATGCACCCGTATATCAGGCTTGGGGTAGGTAAAGATATAGGTACCATAGATTTTTTGTAATTTATTATTGTGTTTGCGATTTATATAATTTTTATTTTGAATATTTTGCATTTTTTATCATTTTACAATTTGACATTTAATTTGATATACGGTTCTGACATTTTTTTTTTTTTTTTTAATAATATTTTTTTGACAATATTAATTATAATTTTTTTTTGTTAAATATTTAAATTTAATTAATCACAATTTTGTTTGGGTTTTTGGGCAGTTTAATTTAAAATAGATATTAATAATTTAAATGTGTGTGTGTAAAATTATGGACTTGAATTTGTCTGAAATAAATGAATAATAATAATAATAATAATGAATTCTCTTTGAGATTGTAGACTTCCTAAGGCCCAGAAAGCATCACACAATGTTTTACGAGAATTTTCATCGAAAACACCACATTCACGATTGATTCTCTTGCAGTTTTCTACATTACATACTGGTCCAAGTTGTCGTTCAGGTATAATTTTATTTGTTACTTGCGTAGTATATTCCTTTCCCAAATTTTTATTTCTTTTATTCAACTCCTTTTTGGATATCTTTTCTTTTTTCTGAATGACAATTTCTCTTGGTGAACCTTCAACTGTAAAATCTTCTGGCATCAATCTATTGTTAAGGAAATTAGAACCTAAATCACATAGTGGTGAAATGGGACGTGTTTGTTGATGATCATTACAAGTTATATTGTTATCGAAGTGATTCCAACATAACAAAATTGAACATCGGAAGCATGAACTGAAAACATTTTCTACACATTCGTTAACTTCACACGACTGAACTATGTATTCATCTTCGACAGCGAAGATTTCTGCCGCATTGATCGACGTCACTGAATCTTCAATATTATCTTGTAATATACTAACAGAACAAATCGTTGCATCGCTTGAATTAGAATCTCTCCTAACATTAGAAAAAAAAATTTCTTGAAGGGTTTTAGTCGCATCACAAGCAATTTCCGCTATGTTATCTTCCAAACAAACGGTTTCATTACTTGAAACAGAAGCTGTGCTAGGATTTAAGGGTAAATTTTCTTGGAATATCGGTAAAGCTTCTATTGAATCGAAAATGTTTAAACGAGTATGTTGTTCATGCACCTTGGAATTGTCATCATTTTCTCTTGAACTACTCTCGAAACAGTTCACCGAAGTATTCAGTACTGATAATAATTGACGTTTTTTCTTTGGTTCAGGATTATAGTCAGGGTCATTGTCATTAGAGGCATCTGAATCTTGAAAAGGATCGCCACCGTTTGATTCGTCAGAAGAAGATTCATTGTTGATATTTGTCAGATTCTCAGATGTAGCTGCAGTCTTTTTCAGTCATAACAATAACTCCAAAATACCACCTTCGTTTAAATAGCATTTTAACTGCGGTTCCAATAGTAATTTTGTCACCTTTTCGCAGACATTTTAAGTCTTTAACAGAAACGCAATTTTCAGTTCCATCTCGCCATTTAACTATAACGTCCAACTTTAGTTTTTTTTGTGCAGTTTACGCGGCACCTTAAACAAAATCATGTCGGATGTTCAAATCAAATCAAATCAAATCAAAAATGTTTATTTGCTAGAAAATACATACAAATTCAAGGAAAGATCTTATGTCCTAAAAGTCTTTGTATTCTGCCTGCAAGCAAGCGTGCAAATTATTTACTTACATCTATTCATGTAATTATTATCATGCAATTAATATTATTACAATTATTCTAAACTCAATTATTCATTTTCATTCAATAGTACATACCTAACATTAATTTTTAAATTCCATAAATTCCTTAATGCTATAGAAACAACTCTCCTGTAGCCAAACGGTCAATTTTTTTTTAAATAGATGACCCTCCAACAATTTTAAATCATTTGGAATGTTATTATAAATCAGTATACACATATTAAACACATTTTTTTTATAAATATCTTTATGACTTGGTGGTTGATACAATAAGTTGTGAAACTTAGCCCTTTTTTTTCTTGGTAGAACCTCACTACGTTGCTTAAAGTAATGCGAGTGATTCTTGATAAAAACGCAGATATCTCTTATATACATACAGGGTAGCGGAAGAATGTAAAATTTTTTAAAGAGAGGTTTACAACTATCCAAGAACCATGCTTTGTTTATAACCCGGATGCTACGTTTTTGAAGCTTGAAAACTCTGTCAGAATCGGTCGAGTTGCCCCACATTATAAGTCCATAGCTTAGGACAGATGAAACATAGCCGTGATAAGCCGAAAGAGCAGCTCCTACAGATACATTTTGCCTTAACTTTTTCAACGCAAACACAAACCTATCAAGTTTCTGACAAATATGTTCCACATGGCATTTCCAATTTAGATGTTTATCTACAATAAGTCCTAAAAATTTTAATTCATCCACTTGATGTACTTTTTCATCTTTGCAATTAATGTCCAAAGGTAATTGTTCGGTATTATAGGAGTTAAATTGTATTGATTTCGTCTTACTAATGTTTATATTCAAATTATTACTCTCCATCCAACTTATTACATCTGATAGGGTCTTTTCGGTGACTGATTTGTAATCTTTTTTGTCGTGACATTTTATAATAACTGTAGTATCATCTGCAAAAAGGATACATTTCTGCAAAATGGCCTCCGGAAGATCATTTATATATAGCAAAAAAAGTAAAGGACCGAGAATGCTACCCTGAGGCAAACCACACTTATTTATTATTGCTATTGAAGTAAAAATCTCTTTGGTATAAATTTTGTAATTTTTTTTTACAACTTTGGATATCTCGGTACACTGTTTCCTGTTTCTTAGATAGCTAGCTAACCAATCATGAGCTTTTACTCTTATGCCGTAGAAGTCCAATTTGTTTAAGAGCTTCGAATGATTCACAAAATCAAAGGCCTTGCTCATATCTAAGAAGAGACACACCGGTGGATTGCCATTATTTATGCTTTGTGTTACAAGTTTAATTAAGTTAAAGATTGCAAGAGCAGTTGAACTACCCTTACGGAAACCAAATTGCTCTTTGCATAATATTTTATGTGTATAGAGAAAATTATTTAACCTGATAAGCATTGCCTTTTCAAAAAATTTAGACATAATAGGTACTATGGTGATAGGACGATAGTTATTAGGGTCTGACTTATTTCCCGTTTTAAAAAGTGGTTTCACGATAGACATTTTTAACTGCTCAGGAAATACACCTTCCGAGAAAGATAAATTTATTATATGCGCTATTGGATGACATATCCAAGTAGCACACGCTTTCAAAACTTGCGTGGCAATGCCGTCATATCCACTAGTCTTGCTATTATTTAAGGACATAATGTTATATACTTCTATCGCGTCTACAGGGTTCAAGAAAATAGTATTTAAATTTTTGTTATTTTGATTTAGCTTAACATTATTAGAATTAATTGGCTGATTGGATGTCAAATTAATAAAATAGTTATTAAATAAATTACAGATGTCTAATGGATTGTTATATGTCACATTATTTAAATTTAATTCGTCAATGTCATTTTTAAATAGGTCATTAGTACTTATAGTTGAGGAAATAGCATTCCAAGTAGCTGTACATTTATTTTTGTGCTTTTGTATTCGCCTTGTCATCACAATTTTATGTGCTTTCTGTGCACATTGTTTAAACACACGAGTATAAAGTTTATAGTTTTTCTCATTGTGTTTTTTATTAGTTTTACTACTTATGAATTTTTGATATAGCCGACGTTTCGTTTGACTAGACTTTTTAATGCCTTTCGTTATCCAGTTTTGTGTGACTGGTTTATTATTAACTTTAACCTTAATTACCGGAAAGCACAGACCGTAAAATAAAGTAAATGTTCCATAAAATGAATTAAAAGCTTCTGATACAGTGTCAGAGCTAAGTGCTTCCAAAAATGAAAGAGACGACATACATTCGCAAAATTTAACGAGATTATCCGAACAGTAGTCACGTTTCAATTCAGACCAATAAGATATTGTTTTGTGTTTTTTCGCTTTTATAGTAATCGTTTGTGCTGTTTCGTGATCTGACAGGCCGAGGTGATGAATTTCTGCCTGAACATTCTTAACGTTACTGGCGATTTGATCAATGCAAGAGTTCGCCCGTGTTGGTGATTTTATGTGAGCTTCAAAATTATAGTTATGAAGTATGCTTAAAAGTTCCTTCGCTGCAAAGCTATGTTTTAAAATGTCGATATTCCAATCACCACAAATTATTATTTTCTTTCTTTTGTATTGGTCTGTCAAGTAATTTAACAAAATGTCAAGTTTATGAATAAAGATACTCATTTGTGCCTTTATCTGATCAGGTATTCTATAAACATTAACAACTATCAGGCTCAAACCAATAATCTCTACGCCACAGCATTCAAAGTAAAATTTCGTAGCTAGATTTGAAGGAATACTCAATGTTTTGGTGTTAAACATCTTATTAGTCAAAATACAAGTTCCCCCTCTACATTTATCTCGACTAAATACTGCAGCCAATTTAAAATTATCAAGTTTAATGTTAGCTTCCGAGCCTTGTTTAACAAAAGTTTCATTAAAACATAGTATATCAGCCTCCTTATTGTTTTCTACTAATTCAGATAAAGTTACTTCTAACATGGCTAGTTTGCTGCAGATACCGGCTATATTTTGGTGTAAGATTCGCACGTCACCATGTCGGCCATCTGGTTTTGAGTTGTCGCTAATTACTGAAGCTCTATGAATGGGGGACTTAGGAACGAAAAAATGTATTGCTCTTCTTACTAGTGTCATGAAGTGAGTTTCGATCAATTAAACCTAATTTTGAGGAACTTTTTTCGTATTGCATAAAATCAATTTCTATATTAAGCTTAAAGGTTATTAAATCTATCTCTGAGAGTTTCTTTTCGTAATTGACATCCAACTCATTAACTTCAACAAACTTACAATTTTTAAAGTTTTTGGTAAACAATCTTAGATTAAGTTTTTTAACATTAAGATATCTATTTTGTGAAACATTCAACAACAACACTGTACAATTGCTCAAACTACACAGAGTACTACATATATTGGTTAACAACATGTAGGGATTTCTATCATGTTTACCAACTGACAGTATGATAATATCGTTGTCAGATAGGGTGCTTGATAGAACATCCGGATTTCGTAGGATCTCGCTCGATGAAGCATAAGGTTGGACTTTACCCTCGATGATGTAATTGTCATTCCATTTACCAGTCTTCGTGTGTATTAGATGTGCTGCTAGACCTCTTACTTTTTCGTCTCCAATTATGTAGATATTTCTTTTTGAATTACGTTTTAATTGGCTTGCGCGTTTGACGTTTACAAGTCGTTGTTTATTTGAGCAGTCCACTAATATCCTTTCAGTCATATAATTGTTAATTTCCTGGATTGCATTGTCTTCTTTAGCTTGTGAGCATTGTGCGTTAGGACTAATTATTTGCTCTGAGAAGTCTAATTTAGTTTGTATGGAATCTTTAGTCCTTTTCTTCTGTGATGTTCTTTTGGGCGTCGATTTACAAATATCTTTAAGTAGATTAATTTGAGTGCCATACATAGACATTTGTTTTTTAGAGAGCAGTTTTCTGATAAAAGGTTAGCTATTTCATTTTCAGCTATTTAAAGCTGTTCTAATAATTTGTTTAATAGTGTTAGGTACCTGTAAATTCTAATGATCTTATAGCTACCTTATAGCTCTACCGACCATCGGTACATAGCAAGTCGTCAAGGCTGACGAAGTCTTGACGACATGCATTAGTAGTTTTCTGCGATATACTGACCGGTGAACAGTGCGCACTAGTACAGCCTTTAACACAATGGTTCAATGGATGACGTCAAGACTATTTTACACGCACGCGTATGCTCTGTTCAACGGTCGGTGCATCACTGAACGTGCGACGTCGACGCGCTATGGAAGTACCTATGTACTTCCATAGCGCGTCGGGCGATCAACGCGCGACATCGCAAGACTGACGCGCTCGACCGATGGTGCTCGTACGTAGTACATGCATGTATTGCATGACGATGCATACCTACTTACTTATCTGCTGTCAGTGTAAAACTGCAACGTTACGTACGCGCGACCGTCGTACGCACGGACGGTCGGTCAAGCACAGAAACCAGCCATAATAACGCTACAGCCCACTACTAGTAGTTATTAACCTTAAAATAAACAACAAACTACTTACCAACAAATCCCTTTTTGCACGACGACAGTGTATCGTGTTATCTTCACTTATTATTCCTGCCCTACGACTGCTAGTGTCGCTGCGAGGTGGCGTTATGCGCGCGAGCCGCGAGACAACGGCTGAATTGTAAGAGCGGGGGGAAGATATAGCCACGCTGTGACGGACGATGTGGCGTGATTATATTCCCCGCAACCCTGTCTCAAATTATGAAATTACCGGCCTAAATTACGTCTTATTGTCAAATGCCATAAAGTTAACTTTCAACTGTCAAAGCGTACCTAACTCAGTGTAAATCTAATTCTTTTAAAAATAATTCACGATACAAAATTTCACTAAAAAGTCCTATTTGAGATAGGATATTTATTTTAATCAAATACGTGAATTTTAATTTTACTAAAAGTCCTAAATGAGTTACGCTTTTTAGTAATATTTTTTTTTAGTTAATATGAGATACGTTGACTTTCAAAATGGTTATATTTTGAGATCCAAATAACATAGAGAAACGACGGTTAGTGAAAAATGTAAAGAGTTACGAATTGTAAAATGTAGTTGTCCTATAGTGTGGCCATTAGTGCTGTGCACTCCCTGAGGTATGCGCGGCGAGGTGGGAGGCGAAGAGAGGTGTGCCGCCACGAGCGTTGACGGCGCACTGACAGAGCGCAGCAGCCGATTCTCCCCCCCCGTCTCGCCGCGCGCATATCTCAGGGAGTGCACAGAGCTAATGGCCACACTATAACTCAAATCAGCTAAAAAATGAGATAGGACCGTTAGTCATGCGAGCGACGATTTAAGTCCATACAACACACGCTTTTTTTTTTTTTTTGGATGGGCAATTGTCAAATAAGTTCTCCCGCTCTGGCCGGGGCGGGAGGGCGTGTCAGACTCTTACTGACTAAAACCCACCCGTGTTCCTTCAGTTGCCTGTACGTTGCCAGGGGCCACGGTATCCCTTTCGAACTTTCCCGCGACCCCGGCAGGCATCGGTCCTAACGGAGGGTCCGTCAGTTGTGCTGACAACGTGCCGTCGACCCGGGCCTGGTCCGTATCGGACGGCGAGCTACCCATTGCTCACCGTCCGCAAGCTCGCGCCTACGGTGGCCGGGAATCGCAGGGCGATTCCCGACGACCAGGGCGTCTCCTGGGGCGGCTAGGGCGTGAGGGCGCGAAATTTGCCGCTCCCTCACGCTTTCCCATTTGCATTATTGCTTCGCAGAAGGAGGTGATGGCCTCCCATGGCCACTAGCTCCGTACCGTGGTCTGGAGCAGTGGGCCTACTCCCTAAGCGAAATCTGTAATTTCGGCCGTCGTTACGGGCGCTTCGCTCTCCTCGGTTACGGTAAGTCTGTAAGTGAGAAAATCAAAATCAAAAGTCATTTATTCAATCAATCAATTTATCAAAGAAACTACGGATTTCGCTTAGAGAGTAGGCCCCTTTTTTCTTTTTTTTTTTTTGAGGGTGGGAAATTATCAAATAACTTCTTCCGCTCTGGGCGGAGCGGGAGGGTCAGAATTCTACTGACTAATACCCACCCGTGTTCCTTCTGTTGCCTGTGCGCCGGGGCCGGACGCGAGAGATCACTGCCGCCGATCGCCTCCACGAGATCACGGCGGTGCACCGCCCAAGCCGGGCAGACCTCCACCGTATGTTCCATCGTGTCCTTCGGGCGATGCACACAATGGTGACACCCGGGCGTTTCCTCCCGCCTTACCCGGAACAGGAACCTCCCGATACAACCGTGTTCGGTGAGGACCTGCGTCAGGCGGAAGGTGAGGGCGCCGTGGCGCCTCTCTAGCCACTCCTCAAAGAGGGGACTTCTCGCCGCATTTGTGGCGTGCCCAATACAACACACGCTTACTTAGTAGATGTCTGTGCGTGCACCCACCGAATAGTCATCTCTTTTTTCCAATACAAGTATTCATGTGCCAAAAAGAAACAGATAATATGTTGTCCAAAATGTGAAATAGCGTGTCAGCATATCGATGACTAAGTACTTCGCTGCGTTCCGAATAGCGCACGATTGATTGTTTTATTTTATTTTATTAAGGCATTGGAAAAGTTTTTAACCAGTGCGCAAATTTTTTTGGTGGTTCGAAATCAGTAATAGAACACATTTCCATTATTTATTCAATAATTTTTTTATCTTACTTTAAATCAGCAAAATATGGACACAATCTATTCGTAATAATATCAATGGGCGCGCGCGGCGGCCGGCCCAAGCGGCAGTGTTGCACGGGGAAACCTCCCCTCCCCGGCGGCAAGGCGACGCCCGCGCGCCGGGCGCTGTGACCCTGACCGACAGTTCGCTCATCGCACGCGCTGTCGCGTGATGTCGCGTCTAATCGCTTTCCCGCGCAAGCGCCGCGCTGCACGTGTGTCCAGGAAAACACCCAGACATTTTTGCTTTGAGTCAACTTTTCCAGTCACGTAATCAACAAGTTGATTAACTGCGTCTTCAGTGCTTTTTCAAATTGTGTGTCCGCTAACAATTTGTAGTGCTCTAAATATTTCATGAGTAAAAACTACAGACCTATTTCAGTTTTGTCAGCACTGTCGAAAATAATGGAAAAATTATTGAACCGTAGTTCAATAATTTTTACATTATTTCGAAACATTACATTATATCGACAGTGCTGACAAAACTGAAATAGGTCTGTAGTTTTTAACATCACCCTGGTTTCCACCCTTGTGAACAGGTGTGATTAAAGATTTCTTAAAGATACGGGGAAAAACTCCTTGCTCAAAACAGGCTCCAAAGAGCTTAGTAAGAGGCGGAACTAGTACATCTTTACCCAGTTTGAGGAGTTGAGTCGGAATAGAGTCCCAACCAGTAGCACAATTATTTTTTAGGTTGTTAATGACTGTTTCTACTTCTGCCTCGTCCGGGGAAAGTAGAACCATAGAATCTCGCGCGGGGGGTGACTCAGTTTTGTATGGGGCAAGGGGGGGGGGAATTTTGTTTTTTGATAATTGTGTCTGCCAATTGTTTCCCGATATTCGAAAAATAATGGTTTATTTGTTCAATGGCATTAGGCGCATCCACATCTTCAGTGGCAGGTAGAAGTTTATCGGCCGACAAATGTTTCTTAGTTTGGTTGGTTATGGATTTTATAATATTCCATGTTTCCTTGCTGTCCTTTGAGGTTTTTAAAGCGGAGCTTTCGTGATCGTTTCTTAATTTCCTGAGTAGTAGATTACAGTGATTACGATACCTTTTATATGAATGCTCGACAATTCCGTTTTTTGGGTCTGCCAGGAATTTTCGGTGGAGTTTATCCCTGTGTCGAATACACCGTAAGAGACCAGGTGTGATCCAAGGCTTAAGGACTACTTTACGATTGGAGACTTTCACAACTTTTGAGTGTTGGGATACCGTGGACATAAGACATTCAACAAACCGTGAAGCGGCTTCGTTTGCATTACAATTCTGTGAAATAAATTTAAAATCCGTAGTTTTTAATTGTTCAACAGCGCCCTCATAGTTTACTTTCGTAATGTATCTTTTTAGATGATTCTTGTTTTTATAGGGGGCGTTACTTAGACATAGCATTACGGAGGCGTGGTCACTGACGGTGGAATCTATAACCATGACTGTTGCACAAGTAGTGGTACCAATCATTACGTGATCGAGGCAGCTATGCAATCTTGTAGGATGGGTATGTCCCGGAAGAAGGCCCATTTCTGCAGTTAGATTAAGATAGGATGAACTATTTCTATCTGTATTATTAGGTTTTATGTCTATATTGATATCACCTATCAGAATGATGTTATGTGCTTTTAATTTACTTAAAATGTTTTCTAGGGAGTAAAGGAAGCTATCAGTACAATATATTGATGGGGATCTATAGGAAGCTAGAATACAAATATCGGAATCAATTTTTAATAGTAGAAAATTAGCACCGTTTGGGTCCGGTTCTTCAACCGTACATTGGAGATTGCTTTTTACAAATATTGTAATGCCGTCGTTTTGATTTAGACATTTTTTGCTAGAGTATGTCACGTAATTTTCCATAGTCGGTATCGGTTTGTCATCATTTAGCCAACACTCTGTCAAGATTATGATATCAATTACACACGATAACCTGGCCAGTTGAGCTTGAAAACCATCTAAGTTTTTATAGATACTACGGATGTTTTGAGTTATAATTTTAAGCGATGACTTTGTGGTTTTTATGATCTCGTTACAGGCATCAGTATCACAACGATAAGATGCCACTGTAAAGTTATCTATCTGTGCTGAGATATTAGTATCCGTATTAGCCATTGAATAACCATGTACCTTTTTTGTTGCACAATAGGGTGCGTATTACTATGATAAACGTGGTGAAAATAAAACCCGAATGAATAATATCAGGCATCCCCACAAGAGAACAATTTATATGTATGTAAGTGATGTCAATGTTTGTTAGATGTATAACGTGTAGTTGAGTTCTTGTGTTAAATGGTTTAGATACAATGTGTTTGATTGATTTTTGTTTACGTGTTTTACAATAAGAGAGCAATTTCAGATAAAAAAATAAAACAAATAGCAGTAGGTAAGTGGGACTAGCAAGTCCTCTATCCAGTCATTGTGGTAATTTGGGTTTTAGGTCAGCTTCGTTTCTTACATGTATGTATTGATCCCCATCCTTTAGTCGAAGAAAAACTTTTCCAAATGAGGTCCAGCAGAACCTAAAGCCATTCTCGCTCGCAAATTTCCTCGCAAGATAGAATAAACGTTGTCCCTTTATAGTTAAGCTCTCTGATAGATAAATTGGTTTTGATTCACCTGATATATTTAAATGGGATGTGTTTAACTTAGCTTGGGCGTTATTGCGATTGAAGTTACGCACTTTCTGCAGAATATTTTCCTTTGTAGTTACCGAGACAAAGTCGACTATAATAGATGGCCCTCCACCTTTTTTATTTACGCGGAAAATATCCTTAATATCGCGTTGTTCGAGAGGAATATCCAGAACTTTAGCTGTTTCTGATACGATACGATGCAGATCTTCTTTATTTTCTCCTTCCTTTTTTGGGATATTTCTCATTTCTATTTTTGTGAGACATAATATACGCTCCAGGTTTTCAATTTTATCTTCGAGCTGATTTATGTAAGTATGATCGATTTTTCGCTCTCTATCGATATCATCTATTTTTAATATTATGTCATCATATTGTTTAGTAACGAAAGCTATGGATTTTTTCATTTCTGAGTTCTGTGCTATAATTTCGCTCATTGATTCTTGTAATAATTTAAATTTATTATCCGATTGAGCGGTAGACGATTGTAATAAGTCCCGTATCTCTTGCATAAAAGTGACCATTTCATCTTCACGTTTACGTTTATTGCGTGCCGTGACATTTGCATCTAAGTTGTTTAGGTTTGGAGCAGATCCGGTTAGAGAGATAGTTGGGTTTCTCACATGAAGAATCTCAGAGTCGCTAGCTATGGATCCGGCTGGCGATTGGGGTGGTGTACGCCTCATGTTGTTCATGTTTACGTAAATTCGTAATACCTTGTAACGGTGGCCGGAGTGTGCGCGTAGTTCCCTTGAAGCGATGCAGTATGGTAGGAGGTGAGTCACGGTGCGCGCAGTCACTGTGCGAGCGGGACGGCAATTATGGAGAGTGTCCTGTTCTTGCGGAGGTGAGGCGGGAGCGCGGTTAGCACACCTTGTGAGCTTGGGGACAAGCCGATATCAACCCGTTACTACGCGAATTTGTCCACTTCTCGTATTCAATAGAGTAGAGAGTAGAGGTTACAATCCCATAAGCGATAGGGATGCTAAAATGATATTGTATTTTAAATTTTGACACACGTCCACTTTCGGTCACGGTCACGGGCGAAGGGGAATAATGAACGATCGACTCAACTCTCTAGTGTGTTACTGTACTCGACTAGCATTCTATACCACTGTCCTCCAGTAGCTCGCTACGGACAGTGGAATAGAATGCCCAATGATGAACGATCGACTCGACTCTCTAGTGTATTACTGTACTCGCCCAATGATCATGCGAGTAATAATGAACGACTGACTTGGTCAATGATCAGATAAGTGAATTTATAATTGAATAACGCGAGTTTGTTTATAAGATTTTATTTAGGAGGCAAAATATGGCGTCTTGACAATAGTACCTAACTCATACACGTCTTTCTAGTTAGTTAGTGTTAGTTTCGTGTTATTTAGTTCGTTATTTGGTTTATTGATCATAAAACATTGGTTTTTCTGGGAACAACATATCAGCCGAACGGACGAACTCTTGTAGTTTTCGCCACTGAGGAGAATCCGTTTCGGTCTGGAACTTGAGTCGGCGCCTTTTTCCACAGCTCCAGTGAGTTGGTGTGGTGCGCGTCGTCAGACTTGTACACCTTGCAGTCGATGTAGTACTCTCCGTCGGTGCTCGCTGCTCGCCGCTCGCAGCCGTTAGCCACTCGGTTCACGAAGAATGATGATAGACATGTTATGTTCGATGAACCTTCTTTGAGCTCGATTTCAATTCCGTGGTTGTTACTGATATCGAATATATCGTTACCAGCATTGGTTTTTTTACTGAAACAACAACGAAAACTACTGTTAGTTCAACACACACTTTTATGATTTATTTATCGTTCAGGTACGCACTGAAAAAAAAAAAAAACATAATTATTATCAAGAAACCTACACAGCATGAGAGACGCACAAACAAAAATATAACGGATTTGTCTATAGATTATAAACTAAAACACAGTTTGCAAGATAAGAAATATAAATAATTCATTAATACTGAAATAATCCAACACGTAAAACTTTTTGAACACTAAATAATTAAATATTTCGTATAGATACCTCGGACGAGTTAAATTCGTTGAAAGCATGCGCAACTTGCGTTTCCCATTGTTCTCTGCAGACGGTTTGCGGCTGGATTTAGTTTTCAGCTCAGTGACCGGAGTTTGTCGAAAGTATTCACACTCAGAGTCAGACCTGAAATAAAGACAAGAAAAAACACATTTAGTTATACATATTACAATACAAATACGACTCTGAACCATGAAACGGTTGGAATATATTGACTTACATTTTTCCAATTATGTTCCAATGGGTTTGATTGTTGGTGAGCGCAGGCGCAGTGATTGACGACAGCAGGTGACGGTGCCAGTGGATAGCTATCAACACCGATATTGACAACTCGTAGTGTATAGTAAGACTGATCGCAGAGCACTTCTTGAAGATTACTTCCACACTTGCAAACTGTCATTAGTATGTATCGAGTACTCCGAAAACATGTAGCTTATAATTCACAAATGAACGATAATTCACTATATTAAAAAACACTGCAACCGATCAGTTACTGTTGCGTGAAACAACTTTTTCTATGAACGTATTATACCCAATGAAAAATAAAGACTAAGGATTATTCAGGTAGCATCGAATGTCGATGCAGCGAAACGGCTTAGGGCTGACAAAATGATAACGCGTAAATAACAAGCAACGCTAATAATTATGCTTGCAAGTAATTAATAAAATAATTAACATTGCATTGAGGTCTAGTAGGTAATTGGCTATTTCACATATCTTTTAGGTAGAATTTCTAAGTTTTACTTGTAATTGCATTAATTTTTATTTGCTTGAATAAAGCATAGGAAATAAGTTAATTAGTTTGACTTAGGTTTAAAGATATGTGTAAAAATACTTATCCATACAGAAATGTGAATGCGTGTCAACCTTACCCAAAATAGCTGATTATTGCGAGTGTAACTTAGCTGACTGGAAAAATTATTTGGTTGAGCACACGTGTAATATTTTGTGCATTAACAAGCATTACACCGAAAAGGAGACGGGGATTTCTGGGCCTGATTGTAATAAGTTGACGTATAGTTAAAAAAAAAGGTTATATTTTTCTATTACAAAATGTGAAATATCAGCCCATTTTACAATCTGGAAATTGAGAAATCCAAAAATTAAGTTATGGCTACGAACAAAATGGAATATCGATTAAATTATAATCGACTATCGTGACAGAGTTCATACTATTTAAAAGATGCTTTTACCAGATGATTAATTCAAATACATTAATTATTAGAATTAACGTATTAAACAGTTTAAACAAATTAAATATCTATAAAGATAAATGTTAAAATCGATTCACGTTTGCTAATCGATTATTGTATTTTTAGTCTATGGTGACATGTCAGTCAGTCACTTGTTTCGTATCTTTTAGTGTTAGTGCGTGTGCGTTTTGAGTGTGTTTCCTCCCATAGTTTTATTGATATTTTCTTTGACCCCTGCTTTCTTTCTACGGACTTCTGATCTTGCTTCTTGTACGACCCTTGCTGCCATACCGGACACGGAGAGCCTCGCTTTTACGTTGGACTTGGACTTGTTTTTTTGGATTCTACGACCAGCCTACCGATTGGATATTATCACAATGGATCGTTGTGTAAATTGTGGCATAGCGACTAGTCGCTGTAATACACTGGGTCATCGAGCTTTAGATGACGAAATGATATTAGCAGTGATTCGTCAATGGCGTGCACCACAATCTGTAAGTACTTACTCACCTCCTGTTTATTAGCTCACCAGGGTCTACCACGCTGGCTTGCAATCTTCACGATGTTTTCCTTCACGATTACATTTACAAAATAATAAAGTATGAATAGGTAAACATTTAAAAATCATATGAAGATTTACATTACATTGAACTAAGATATATATTTTTTTATTGTAATAGATATTTGCACACCTATTCAGGTAGGATATGGTTTAAAGATCTTCTGTTCTATGTATCACCTCATGTACCCATATTCAACCAAATAAATGATTTGAATTTGAATTAAATAACTATCGGACAGAGTCGGTTGGTTTAAAAAAAAGTAATCATGTTAACTGATATTAAAAACTTTTTCCATTTTTCAGGTAAACAGCAGTGACCATGTTTGCCACGCTTGCTGGGACTTGGCTCAAAGACCACCTCATGGTGAACCTAGACATCTTGGCCACCTTGGACGTTCACTTGCATCTAGAGTCAGCCATTTACTTCACACCACCTCACCTCGCGAATTGAGAATTTCTAATGTTATTCAAGAGTGGATTATACCTAGAGCTGTAAGTTGAATCAGTTTACATTTGTTTTATGTGCTTTTGTTGTAAGTCAAATTGAGTTTTTTAATACTTCAATGATTATGTATTGTTTGTTGCAGATAGAAGTACCTAGTCGCATATGCCATACTTGTTGGGTTGCTGCAGACAGAGCTGCTGTCCATATGGTCTCTGGCCCATCAACTTCTTCCCAAGCACGCCCAATTGAAGAAATACAGCCACAGGTACAAGTTCTTCCTGCTGAACCTCCAGTTGAAGAAGTTAGAAGTATTCAGCCTGAACCTACTATTGTATTACCAGATTACATGAGGGCTGTTGAAACAGAAAGTAGGTGCTTTATTGAAGGATGCCTGAGAACAGAGAGGTACAGAGTTCCACTTTCTACTAGAAAGATGTTGCTCAGTCGGTATAAATATTATGTACCTGAGAATAATCGTCTATGTGATAGACATTTAGTTATAGAAGCATGGGATTTTCTTACCAGTTTGAGAAATAATTATGTACAGATATCCAGGACATGATGTCCTTAAAAGAAGTTGTAGAATCAGGATTACTTCATTTTGAGAGTATAGATGATATGGAAGACCATGTTGTGCATACGTGGATAGGGTTAAACAAAGCGCAGTTCCATCAAATGTTTAATGAGGTTCCTCAGTTATTAGAAATTCCTAGGGGGTCCCTAGCTTTAGCAGCATATTTAATTAAGCTTAGAACTGGGGATTCTGATGAGAGGTTGTCAACTTTATTAAAAGTGTCTAGGCGAACTCTAGAAAAGTGGTTACACCAAGTGAGAGATCTGCTGTATGAGTATTTTGTACCTAGACACCTAGGTTTAAATCATATAAATAGGCAAAACATAGTGCAAAGAAATCTGTTAATACCTAACACATTGTTTGGTAACTTTGAGGGAGTAGATAGGCCCATTGTAATATTTGATGGAACATATTGTTACATTGAAAAGAGTTCGAATTATTTGTATCAAAAAAGAACATATAGCATACACAAATATCGCAATCTTATGAAACCGTTTTTAATGGTATGTACCGATGGGCATATAATTGATGTGCTGGGCCCCTATCCAGCCACCACTTCAGACGCTGATATAATGAAAAAGGAATTTTCAAATGAAAGACCATTACGGGAATACTTCCTTCAAGGTGATGCTTTTATACTGGATAGGGGCTTTCGTGATTCATTGCCCTTGTTGCACCAATGTGGATATAGGACATATGTGCCTGCATCATTAGAAGAGGGTGAGACACAGCTTTCCCCTAGTGAAGCAAATAAATCGAGAGCAGTCACCATATGTCGTTGGGTAGTGGAGGTAGTAAACGGCAGATTCAAAAGAGATTTTAAATTATTACGGCAAAATTATTTTAACGTAGCTAGTAAAAGTTTCATGAAAGATTTTGAGGTGGCTGCTGCTCTTTTAAACAATTTTCACCCTCCTATTATTGATCGTGTAGATGCTGGGGAAATATTAGTACAAATAAATATGAATATGAATACAGAAAATGAATTAGCAGAATTTATTGTAAGAAACCATTATAATAGGCGTAGGGCTGATTTTCAAACAATAACTGTACAAAATGATAACCTATATGATTTTCCCCAGCTTACCGATACTGAGCTAATACTAATATCACTAGGCACATATCAAATAAAGCAGGCACGTTCCTATTTTGGTGAACATGTAAGGGGCAATGATGGCTATGTGATAGAAGTGTGCAGGGAGGTCAGCAGCAGCCTACTTCGAGAGCTGTCAGCTACAAATACCTCATGTTTACTTAGGGGCCGCATTCATTCGAGACATATAAGTCGAAAAACGTATTTTGTTTACATTTTAGTCGACAGCTCTCGCAGAGGTAGGGAAGCAATAATAAAATATTATTGTAACTGCATCGTAGGCAAACGGACTGTAGGCTGCTGCGCCCATGTAGTGTCAATAATATGGTACCTTAGTTGGGCTAGGTACCAAGATAATATTGTACCACCTGCACAATTTCTAGATGACATTCTAATTATAATTGAAGATGAATAAAATATACTAATTAAAAACGATTTTTATTTTTAATTATCATCTCCTTACCCATGATGTTTAATAGGTATTTGTGTTTCCTAATTTCCATCCACTCTACAAATATAATTAAGGCAAGTCAAAGTGCCGCTAGTGGCACTCTATCCCTATCGGATTAAGGCTTGTGCAGACCAGCGCGACTTGTCGCGCGACGCGACACTGGTTATTGTTATACTGTGAAGTTTTCTTAGAAATTGTATTGTTCGTGTCGCGTCGCGCGACAAGTCGCGCTGGTCTGCACAAGCCTTTAAGTGCCAGGGTCCGTTTAGGCACAAGAGAATGTAATGTTTTCGGAATTTGGTGTTTTACAGCGAACTAACCGTGTATACAGTGCCGCTAGCGGCACTGTATAAAGATTTAGATTGCTAAAATCCGCAAAATTTTCAGTGATGGTTTGATAATATAGTAGCTATTAATTGACACCAATTTCATCTCTTTACATCCAGGCCCAAGATTGTATGAAAGCGTATCCGTCTCCTTTTTATTGCTTTATTGCAAAAATGTCGCATGACTACTTGTATAAACATCCTGTTACGATTTTTACTTTAATTATGATTAACATTTGTATTATTTAAAAGTCGAAAACTGACAAATGTTATAACATTACCTCAGAGCTACGTTTTTTTTTTTTTTTTTTTTTTTTTCCTAACTAGGGCATCTCGCAGATTACCACTAAGGTAGTGACTGCTTAACCGGGCTTTCCTGTGGCTGCCTTAAGCTTCTACACTCAAAGCCTCCAGCCAGGGCAATTTTACTATTCTAATTAAAACTAGGCGAATGCTCGCTAAGGGCCACCCCCTGTGGGGTGCGAACCTCGGCTTAGGGCATTCGCTGAGGGGAGGACAGCAAGAGGGACAGGCTGGATCAAAATGGTGGTTTCATGATTATTGATCGGGGAATTTAAAGCTACAGGCTCAGCGGCAACGCGTGCTGGCGCTTCGTCGACGAGCAAGGGTCGGGGGGGAGTATCGTTTACTCGGGAGGGTCGCGATCGCGGGGGACCTCTACGGCGAGGTCTGTATCGCGGGTGTCGGTTGTGTTTGTGCACTGTACTCGTGGCCCTATTGCTCTCCTGTAGGAGTGTGATGGGGTCATCTGGATCGGAGAGGATATGCCTTGGGCGGCGAAAGTGACTGATTCTAGAGGGAATGTAACTTGCTGCCTCGACAACCAGAGGGTTGCGATGTTTGACGGCTGAATCGAAATAACGCTTTGACATGCGTTTGAGAAACTGGTGGATGGTAGGTATTTTAAGATCGAGATGGAGGATCTCATTTCTAACATACATGGGGGATCCCGTGATTCTACGGAGGAATCGGTTCTGTAAGGTTTGCAACCTATGGATGAATCGGGGTTTGGTATGGGCAAAAACGATACCCGCATAGGTCATGATAGGGCGGATGCACGTGGTGTAAGTTCGCAATTTGCCCCTGAGTGACATTTTGCTACGTGCATTTAATACGAAATGAAGTCTACTGAGAGCGAAAGAGGCTCGCGAGTGAACCGCCTTTATGTGCTCTGAAAACGTGAGATGCCTATCTAAGATCACACCTAGATATTTGGCTCGCGTAGCCCAAGGGATCGGCTTGCCAAACATGGTGACTGATCGGGGGAAAGAGGGATTTAGCCACGGTTTCGAGAAGAGGACCGCTTGGCTTTTATCGGGATTGACCTCGATTCTCCACTTCCTAAACCAGGCGCCAAGGTTATTGACCGCCTGTTGGAGGTTTAGAAGCATCGAAGCGGAACCTAAACCTTTACAATAGATGGCAGTGTCGTCTGCGAACAGAGCCAACTGAGTCTTTTTATTTCTAGGGATATCGCTGGTGAATAGCGTGAACAATAGGGGAGCGAGTACAGAGCCCTGAGGGACTCCTGCTCGGATCTGACGAGGGGTGGATAGGGCTCCGTCTATGCGATAGCGAAAGGTGCGATTCGACAAGTAGTCTCGTAAGATGAGCACGAGACGATCTGGCACACCGAGTTTGTAGAGCTTATACAATAAGCCGTTGTGCCAGACTTTGTCGAACGCTTTCGCTATATCAAAGAAGATAGCGCCTGTCATTAAGCCGCGGTTGATGGCGCTGCTTATATGTTCTATGATACGGTGGGCCTGATGCACGCTAGAGTGCTGGGTTCGAAAGCCGAACTGTTCGTTGGGGATTAAGCCCTTAGTCTCGGCGTAGTCTCTGAGTCGCTTATAAATAAGCTTCTCATAGAGTTTGCCGAGTACTTTGAGCAGACTGATGGGACGGTAACTGGTGGGATCTGATTTGGGCTTGCCAGGTTTTGGAATACCTATGACAGTGGCCTCTTTCCATGTTTGGGGAAAGATATTATTGCTTAGAGCACCATTGAAGATGGTGGTCAGTAGCATAATGAGATGAGCGGGGAAGAGTTGGATCACCCTATTGGTGAGTCCGTCTGAACCGGGGGCTTTTCTAATTTTAAGACCTTTGATTAAGTCGTGCACTTCGTCCGGAGCGACTGGAGGCAGAGGACTATCAGGGTCTTCGACGGGAGGGAGAGAGGCTCTGCTTTCGACTTCGGCGTCTACCTCTGCGAGGTGAGCTTGGTCTACTGGCTGAGAGCTGGGAGAGCATTGGAGCTCGAGACTATCTGCTAGGCACTCGGCCTTTTCGATGTCGTCGAATGCTATTGACTTATCGGGGCGTATCAGGGGGGGCATGGTGGCGATCTCCTGGGATTTGAGTTTCCTCTGAAGATCCCAGAAGGCCTTGTGAGTGGGCTCTAGCTCGCTAAGCATCTTGTCCCAGCCCGCTTCACGCAGCTCCGCTACGCGTGTACTTACAGTTCGCTGTAAGTAGCGCATATGGGCTTTGTTTGCGGCACAGGGGAAGCTGCTGTAGGCACGGGTGGCCGCGTTCTTCTCCGTCATTAGAGCACGTACATCGTCGGGGAGCTTCCAGCAACGGTTATCCGTCGCTGGGACCTCCCTTGAACAGTCGTTCAGGACAGATTGTACGTGCTCCGTGAGGGAGTCGATCGCGGCCGTCGTGTCAGCGATAGAATCGAAATTGTTGGGGATTGAGTCTAACTGAGGGGATGTGGTGGGTTTCAGCTGTTCGCTTACTCGCCTCCAGTCTGTAATCTTTTTTGTAGCAGAGGGCTGGTCGGGGTCATGATGACGATGACCTATGCGGGAGTCGAGTCTTAGTAGTACTGGACGGTGGTCAGAGTTAAGCTCATGCACCGTTTCTATTGAGTCTAGTCTCAAGTTGACACTCTTAAGGAGTGCCACGTCAAGGACATCAGGAGAGTATCTGGGGTCGTGAGGAAAATGAGTGGGAGTCATCGGAGCGATGACGTCAAAGTTCAGGAAGGTGGAGAGGTCGAACAAGTGTCGACCCCTGGAGTTGATTCTGGTACTATTCCAGGAGGGATGCTTTGCATTGAGGTCGCCCGCTATGATAACGGAGTCGCTCATGCCTAATAGGATTGTGAAATCGTCTGAGATATGTTGGAAATTCTCAGCCGGCGTAGCGGGAGGGAGGTAGACCGATACTAGCATGATCGGCTGATGGCCAGTCATGGATAGTCGGCAGATAGTGACTTCTAATTTACTTAGGGGAGGAGGGTCCATAGGTATGCAATACAGATCCCGTTTGTGATAAATAAGGGTGCCGCCCTTGTGACAACGCGTCCTATCATTACGGATGAGACGGTAGTTCGCTATAGAGGGGTTTCGGTGACTAGGTTTGAGGAACGTTTCCTGAACGAGGAGTAGGTCAATTTGATGGTCGCGGAGGAATTCCGAGATCTCATCGCGTTGACCGCGGATGCCGTTTGCATTGAAGATGCCTATTTTAAGGGATCGGGGTTTATGCCTCGCTGTACTGGTGTTAGACATTATGAGGTTTATTAGAGTGGAGAGTTTGCATGACGTCAGAGTATTCATACAATACTCTTTGCAACATAGGGAAGTTATCTGATTGTCTGGCCACGAGTATTTCGTGAGCCATCTGTACGGCGCGGGGGGAGCAGAACGCCATATAGGTGTCTGAAATTATATTATATACGTCCGAAGTGGACAACTGAGCGGCCGCGGGAGCGGCGGTGGTGGGGCGCGGTGCTTTATGAGCGGGAGCGGGAGCGAGAGCGGGAGCGGGAGCGGGTTTGTAGTGGGCCGCGGGAGGGCCTGCGAACGCGGGGAGGAGGATACGCTGATCCATGAGGGAGGGAATTTTATTAGGAGGAGGTTGAGATTGAGGTTGAGTTAAGGGCGGGGTCGCGATCGCTAAGGCTGGGAAGGCCTGACGGTGCTGGAGTTGATTCCAGGGGCTGGGTCTCTGAGGGCTAAGCCGCTCGGGGATTTGAGATGACGGGATAGGGAATTCCCTTTGCTTTTGCTGACGATCGTCAAGACGTTTCGTCAGCTTGGGCGAAGTATTTTTTGGGGCTTTAGAGCAGCCACGGTAGTTGGCTGTGTGACCCTCTTGCCCGCATAGCACACAGCTAGGTGGGCTGTCGCATTGGCTACGGTCCTTTGGACGGGTGCATTCAGCAGTGCCGTGGTCACCCAGGCACTTGACGCACCTGGGTTTCGCATGGCAAAACTTTTGCGAATGCCCATATAATTGGCAACGATGACATTGCCCTATTGAGTGATTTTTCCATGGCTTCTCTATTGAGAAGCCCATGAGATTACATATCGATTTAACATTAAAGATTGGGTTATGCCCTTCGATAGGGGAGCACACGACGAGTACCATGTCGTATGCCTCCCTACCGCGCGAACGGTGCATACGGTGCACTTCGTCTACCGGAATATTCTGCGACTTAAGGTCGGCTAGAATTTCAGCTGGGGAGATTTCCTTGGGGATCTTTTTAATAACAACTCTGGTCTGTTTTTCTTCTGGGAGAGAGTACGTGTGGAAGGACACGTTCCTGTCTCTCAGAAGCCGGGTTAGGGATCTGTAGTCGGTCGAGGTCGGGACTATTACTTTAATACCCTGTTGGGTAGAGCGGGCATTTCAGAGCTACGACGTAGTATAAATCCTTTATCAGTATAATTAAATAATATATATAAATCATTTATATTGTTAGCAAATACCGAAGTGTAGGTACATTCATAGTATACCTATGATATTATCATCTCCTGAATCAGCTGTGATCAATAACTGAAGTATATCTATACATTTGGACTACATAAAATTGGAACGTATGTACCTATGTTATTACATCATTATTTTTTTTGTTTAAAATATTGTTATTTTTTTCAGTTTAAGTACTAACCTATCTTTTTTAATTTTTCAGAAATATTTTGATGAACATTTGGATTAGTTAATGAAGAAGTACTCATCAAACGTGAGAAAAACGGACCTCTATTAGATAATACTCTGCTACGCTACTTACTTCGATTGTTTATGTTTACTAATTGTTTTACAGGTAATTAATAAATCATTATTTTTGTTTAAAATATTGTACATTTTTTCACTATGAGTAGGTACTTACCTAACTTTTTTTAACTTTTCAGAAATATTTTGATGAACATTTGGATTAGTTCATGAAGAAGTGATCATCAAACGTCAGCAAAACGGACCTCTATTAGATAATTCTGCTACGCTACTTACTTCGATTGTTTATGTATTCTTGGTAAGCTCGTGAATGTTAATATTAATCTATTTATGTTGAATTTAGTGACGATATTGCATGTTAATTAATTTCAATACCTACCTAAGTAATATTAATATGCCTCACTGTTCGGTTTGCAAAGTATTTGTAGATAATCGTCGATGGTCTGGTCATTTACGTAGCAATGTTCATATAAACAAAAGCGCGATCCCTATGTATGATAACGTTGTAATGATTAATTCTTCCTTTAAAGCACGAATCGTTAGTTACAAGATCATTGCAACTAGCGAACAAATAAATAATTTCCCTGAAGTGTTTCTCCATAATATAAGGGAACAAGTTAAAAATCTAATAGATCGTTCACTACAGAAACATACAGCTGTCAAAATTAACTTTGAACTTTTTTCTTTTTTTCTTATGTATAAAAATGATCAGCAGGAAATGAAATCATTCGCTACGAAAAACCTTATCATTCATTTTAATTACGATTTTCATTTAACTTATAAATCAACAGTTGATTTACTGTTAAAAAAAATTGAAGAGTTTCAGGAGAGAGATAGTGGTTGGACATTTTTATGCAATTCGCATTTAGAAGTAAATATTAATAAATATCAACCTCTCGGCGGATCTAAATTTATAACTTTGCCAAACATTATAAAAAATAAAAGAGCTTGTTTGAACATTCGAAACAAAGATGAGTGGGATGAGAGGCCCTGTACCCCACAACCCGACATCCCGACAGAGTTTCGTCTTACCCCTACTTCCAGGATGTTTTGAATATTGATGATTTGACATTTCCAATCACATTTTCGGACATAGCTGTCTTTGAGAAAAATAATCTCTTTCTAAATATATTCGTGTATGGTTTAAAAAATGATAAGACAATCATTGGACCTTTGTATACATCAATGAATAGTAAATCTAAGAGTATCCATCTATTGCTTTTAGAAAATAACACTAATTCTCATTACTGTCTTATCAAAGATTTGCCTCGTCTAGTCAGAAATCAGATGACCAAACATCATGGTAAACTATACTTCTGTGAAACATGCTTATTGTTTTTTCCAACGCCCAGTCAAATTCAATTACACCTGTGTGGGGGAATCGCCACCGTTTTACCAGAAAAGGGAATATTTTTAAAATTTAAAAATTATGATAGAAAGCAAAACATTCCTTTCGTCATTTATGCTGATTTCGAAACATTACTCGAACCGATTTCCGGCGATGAATTCAACACCGCTAACACGTCATACTCACAACGTCACGTGCCGGCCGCGTTCGCCTACAATGTAGTATCATCATTTAATGATAGGGTTGACGGTTATAGAAGTTATCGCGGAAAAGATTGTGTTTAAATTTTTTTACATTTTATGACTGAAGATGTAAAAGCAATACATAGAATTCTGTCCAAAAGCGAGCCTATGATATACACAGAGGAAGATGCTTTCGATTTTAAACGCTCTGTTAAGTGCTACATTTGTGAAAATTTACTGTTGACCGATAGAGTAAGGGATCACTGTCATATTACAGGTCGATACCGAGGCGCAGCACATCGACACTGTAATCTGCAACATAAAGTACCAAAATTCGTTCCAATATTTTTTCATAATTTATCTGGCTACGATTGCCATTTATTTATAAAAAAGTTAGGTGAAATTCCAGGGCAAATTAAAATAATACCCAAGAACAAGGAAAAATATATAGCATTTACAAAGTATATTCCTACAGCTGATAACGAGTTTATACAAATAAGGTTTTTAGATTCTTTCAACTTTTTAGGAAGAAGTTTAGACAAACTTGCTAAAACATTGCACGTAGAAAATTTTGTTAATCTTCGATCTCATTTTTCTAATAAGAGACAATTTAGTTTGCTGACTCGTAAAGGTCCTCCGTATCCGTAAGGTATCCGTATGATTATATGACCGATTGGAAATGTTACGAACAAAAATCATTACCATCTAAGTATTGTTTTCATAATTCTTTGACCAACGAAGATATCAGCGATGAAGATTATAATCACGCTCAGACTGTTTGGAGTGAATTCAATATTAATGACCTCGGCGAGTATACGGATCTATACTTAAAAACAGATGTGCTTTTGTTGACAGACATATTTCAAAATTTTCGAAAAACATGCAAACAATATTACAAACTCGATCCTGCGTTTTACATAACTGCACCTAGTTTATCTTTCGATGCAATGTTGCTAAAAACAGGTGTCCAGTTAGAACTCGTGTCGGACTTGGCTATCGTTAGAATGATTCAAAGCGGTATACGAGGGGGTTTGTGCATGTGTTCCCATCGGTATGCAAAAGCGAATCATAAATACATGCCAGAATATAACGCATCACAGCCTCCGTGTTTTATAGTATATCTAGATTGTAATAATCTATACGGCTTTAGCATGTGTCAGTATTTACCGTATTCTAGTTTTAGATTTCTCAGTGGAAATGAATTAGCTAATTTGCGTGTTGAAAATGTTGAGGATAACGCTGAGTGAGGCTTTTTTTTTTTTTTTTTTTTTGGGTGGGAAATCATCAAATGACTCCTCCCGCTCTGGGCGGAGCGAGAGGGAGTGTCAGACTTTTACTGACTAAAACCCACCCGTGTTCCTTCCGTTGCCTGTGTGCCGGGGCCGCGATATCCCTTTCGGACAAACTCGCAACCCTGGCAGGCATTGGCCCTTACGGACCCCGTCTGTTGGTGCTGACATCTCTTTGAGGCGCGCGTGGAACACAACGCGCCGTCGACCCGGGTCTGGTCCTAATCGGACGGCGAGCTACCCATTGCCCACCGTCCGCAAGCCCGCGCCTACGGTGGCCGGAAGTCGGCTCGCGACTCCCGACGCCCGGGGCGTCTCCTGCGGCGACTAGGGGCGCGAGGGCGCGCATCTTGCATTTCCCTCGCGCGCTCCGCCTCCTCCTTCGCGAGCATTACTGCTTCGCAGAAGGAAGTGACGGCTTCCCATGCACTCTCGCTCCGGACCATGGCCTTAACCAGGGCCGGACGCGAGAGATCGCCGCTGCCGATCGCCTCCGTGAGGACACGGCGGTGCCCCGCCCAAGCCGGGCAGACCTCCACCGTATGCTCCACCGTGTCCTCCGGGCGATCCACACAATGGTAACACCCGGGCGTTTCCTCCCGCTTTATCCTGAACAGGAACCTCCCGAAACAACCGTGTCCGGTGAGGACCTGCGTCAGGCGGAAGGTGAGGACGCCGTGGCGCCTCTCTAGCCACTCCTCAAAGAGGGGCCTTACCGCCGCAATTGTGGCGTGCCCAGCGCTGGGTTGCGACAATCTCACTCTCCATGCCGCCATGAGATCCCGCCGGAGCTCTGTCCGCTGTGCCGTGATTTCTCGCGGCAGCGGAGTTACACCCCGGCGTTTCGCCTCCTCGCGCAACTCCCACATGTGCGCGAGGACTTTTGCCTCCAGATCCCATGGCGGTAGTCCGGCAAGGAGGCTCGCCGCCTCACGGGAGACCGTGCGGTATCCTCTGACCAGCCTAATGGCCATGACCCTTTGGGACGCGTTCAATCGCTGGGCTGGTCGCAGCCTTAATGAACGCGCCCACACCGGTGCCCCGTAAAGGGCCATGGACCGCACGATCCCCGCGTAGAGCCTCCGGTAGGAGGCGTTTGGACCCCCTAGATTGGGCAGAAGCCGCTTCAAAGCAGCCCCAGCCATAGAAACAGACAAAAGCAGGACCATAGAAACACATGGCCTCGGACTTGTGCATGGCCACCTCGAGTCCCAGTTGCCGGATCCTATCGACGATTGTCGCAACCCAACGTGTCGCTAGTTCGGCCGCCGCCTCATGCGATCTCCCCTGCACCAGGACCAGCGTGTCGTCAGCGTAGCAGACTACGCTGACGCCGCTAGGGAGGTCGGCGCGCAGCACCCAGTCGTAGCCGATGTCCCACAGATGCGGCCCCAGGCCCGATCCCTGCGGGACACCGCACGACATCTCTCGCCGGTTCCATTCTCTGTGGTGACCGGGTGAGTGAGGCTTCATATTAGAAGTCGATCTTTTGTATCTTGATCATTTACACAATCACCATAATGATTTACCATTTTGTCCCGAGAAATGTGGTATACATTTCTCGGGACAAAATGGTAAATCCCCGGAGGTAAAACAAAGAAATTAATTGCAAATTTGTATAATAAGTACAAATATGTGATACATTACGTCCATTTAAAAAAGTGTTTAGAACACGGTTTATTATTACGTAAAGTTCACAGAGCTATTACTTTCAGACAGAGTCCCTATTTAAAACAGTACATAGAATTAAACACTCAATTAAGACAAAAGGCAAAAAGTTCCTTCGAACAAGACTTTTTTAAGTTGTTAAATAACAGTGTTTTTGGCAAGACTTTAGAAAATACTGAAAATAGAGTAACCGTTCATCTAGTTAATCAATGGTGCGATCAATCTAATCGAACTTAGAAATTAATATCCGCCGAGAGACTTGTAGCTAACCCCTATTTCCATAGTGCTTCTATTCTATCTGAAAATTTAGTTGCAATACAAATGAAACCTGATCAAATTACTTTAGATAAGCCTATTTATATTGGATTCACTGTATTAGAACTTTCTAAATCACATATGTATGATTTTCATTATAATATTGTAAAGCCTTTTTATAAAGACCGAGTGCAGTTGTGTTATACAGATACCGATTCATTTGTCTATAAAATATTCACTAATGATTTTTATCATGACTTAAAGTATAATTTTTTGCAATACCTATTTTGATACGAGTAACTATGACGAAGAAAATTATTTTAAGATACCAATATTGAACAAAAAAGTTCCAGGTCTGTTCAAAGATGAAATGGAAGGAAAATATATATCTGATTTTGTTGGTTTGAGATCAAAACTTTATTTTATAAAAACTCCTAATAAAATCATTAAAAAAGCAAAGGGAGTCAAATCATGCGTAGTAAGGGACTTGAACATAACAGATTATCAAAATATTTTATTTAATGGTGGAGTTATCCGTAGAAAAAATGTTATGTTTAAATCAATAAAGCACGAAATATTTACTCGGAGCGTTAAAAAAATTGTCTTATCTGGCAATGACGATAAACGATCGATATCTTTAGATCGAATATCAACGAGAGCTTGGGGTCACTCTGCCATTTTAAAGAATGAAGATGTGGTTTTTTAGACTCAGAATGTATTATAATAAATATTATAGTTTATAAACTAGTTTTGTATACCTACCTACATCTACTTATGTATGTAATAATCTTACTTTAGTTTTTATAAAATATATGTAATTAAGGTATGATAAATATAATTTAGGTATAATTTTAATAATTCTACTGTTTTGTAAAAATATAAATAAATGTGAATGATTATAACTAACCATCTTGTTTAATTTACGTGTTATTTATTATAAGACATCCTCCTTTTTAAAGTCGGTTAAATAAAATGAAATCAAACCGAGACTCAAGTTTCATCATGCACCTTTCATACTGGCAACCACGTAATTTGTATTATGTACGTAATACAATAAGATTGATTTTCAAAGAGCTAACGTTCAAGTAATACGATCATAACGCTGTTCGTTAGTACATAATATAATTATTTAAAAACACATGACAGTTCAATACCCTCGACATGGAGTCACAAATGCTTAGTTAACATTTTTATGGATAACGCGTTCTAACTTGTGTATTGACGTACTCGTGATAGCATAAATATTTTTTTTTTGTCATTTCCGAAATATTACTCACCTGAAGTACTTGTACAATTTTAGAGTGCATCGTAATCATGTCGGCAAGTTAAATATATTTAACTAGTTTTTTTTTGGATTGTTTCGTAACTATCGATTGTGTTCGCAGCAATTTTAATAATCATAAACATAACACTACGTTTGACAGAGGTATAGTACACTTACATTTCACAACAGCCTATTGTCACTAAACGAAATCCAGACTCCAGGCTGCTTTTAAGAAATTCCTCTATAGAAAACCTAATTATAGCGTTTTCGATCGCTTTATTAACGGGATAGTGTTTTAAATTGAGTTAACCCGAGCACAACAAACAAGTTACGAAAGAAAAAAAATCTAAACAAAGATGTAGGGAAAAGTCGAAGAAGCAAAAACCAACCAAATCCTTCGTTATGAGTCGACTACAGCGACGAGGTATTAAATTAATAAAAATTTCAGTCGTAGATCTCTGTAATAACAATCCTCAAACCATAGACCAGTGATAGTGACAGTGAGAACGTTATTATAAATGCTCAATATATTGTGAAAGATGCTATGGACAGTGTTATGGACGAAACTGAGTCTTTAGTTAAGAAAATATCAAAATCTTTAATAGATACTGATTTTTAATAACCGTTTGTGTAAACTAGTTGGTGAGGTAAATATACTGTACGTAATATTTATATTTAAGATGTTTTTATTTAATTTCGTATTAGGTTGTGTAATTTTGTTGTTATTTTAGAGAAGTGTGGGGTATATAACAAAATAAAAGCATATTATTTTACCATTTTAAAGATTTTTATTTAAAACTCTAAAAACCAATAACCTAAGTACATTATACATTGTACATTTTATGCCCATTCTAAATACTTCCTTAAACAAAGCACATTTTTAAGCGCACAATGCTTTAGATGTTTATTACAATTAAAATTAGATCTTCCTTCACAGTATTTTTTATGCAAAGCAGAGAAATTAGGACATTGTTCTCCACCAAGGTCTGATACTTCACAATTCTCACAAAGGTCCTTTATCCACGTCACTTTCTCAAAACCATTTACAATGATTTCCTTATTTTCTAGATATGGAACGATTATTCGTTGAAATTCTCTATAGTCAATATATCCTTCATTCCAATAAATACCTCTATTTCTTTCCAACCATTTAACCTGTCTCTTTTCGTCACTTGTTAAGTATTTAAACAAGTATGGTGGTTTTATTAAAAATGTTTGTGTATAATCACGATTAGCAAAAGCTAATTCTTTTATTATAAAATTATTGTACAGGTCTTTAAAGCCTTGAACATCTAATATGATTGTATTCGGATTCATGATATTTTTCTCACAGTATTACTCAGCGGCTTATACTCAATTATACTGTCGTTCAATATAAGACAGTATGCAGAAGTTTGATCTGGTATGTCCGAATCACTCTCAATTTCCACTCTTACGTCCACAACAGGACCTGTCTTTACATTATCAGCTTGTCTAGAGCAATCAATAATAAATAGCGGTGCCAAATCTTTAAATTGTTTCTCACTTAATAAGGGCTCCGGGCGACGTCCGTAATAAGACTGTTGAAATCTGATGTATTGCTCGTATAATAAAGCGATTCTGTTATTCGCGAAACTTACATTTAGGTTTTCATACGGGAAGTAAGTTGAATTTAGGTATACTCTAACATCACGAACATGGCAGTGATCGAACTGGGACATATCAGAACTTGAATTGTTTTTTCTATTTGTTTGTAGGCCTATAATTATGTATCTTGGTTTCTCGATTTGTGAGGAAGTTTTGATAGACCAGGTATGTTTTGTAGTTTTAGGTAAAGCTGGATATTCGTACAGATCCCAATTTCTGAATATCATCTGGAGTGGTCGATCTTTTTCTAACAATTTGAGCAAACTAATTTTCTCTTTGTCGGACACTTTAACATGCGGTACACGCCAGATGATTTTATTTATCTGAACGTCGTCTACAATTTCACCGGTGTTAAGTTTAACAGCATTCAGGTTAGTGTTACTTCGTAGCAATATCAGTTCGTGTCTACTATTTATCACTACTTTCTTGAAATCTTCTGCGAAACCCATGATGTTACAGAGTGGTATAGAAGCGGAAAACCTACCCCCATTAATATTTTTTATACCATCGATATTCCAGCCCCATACATTAGATATCTTTGATTCACTTTCGTTCATTGATATTAAAGATTTCATGGTGGTAGTTATGCCAGCATGTTTTATTCTATCAATTTCCACTCCATTCAGCTCGTATCTTATCTTGGAACAGGTGGAGTAGAGCATTATTCGTAAAATGACTAGTGGCTTTCTCTTTCAGGTCCTTTTTGTTAACGATAAAAGTTCCTTCCAAATACAAGGTACTAGCTGACGGAAGTATATACAAGTCCTGTTGGTTAATAGGTATGCGGATTTCATCGTTTCTATTGAAACTAGTTACGTAGGGCTTGTAAGAATGAATTTCGATTCCTTCAACAGTGTTGTCGTAAGTCGGAGCGGATAAAACGTCTAAGATATTCATTTTAGCAAACCGATGGCTTTGAGGAATGTCTTGTTTTCTTTAGTTAATTTTATTTTCTTCTTAGGGCGAGCTCTTATTTGGTTGGAAGCTTGAGCGGAACTGATATTTTTGATTTGTTGATGCACATATTTATTGTAGTCAATCATTTTTTCTTCTGAGATGCAAATACAGCTGCACTTCTTCACCGCGCAAATTTATAAAGCGGTTATTTATATCTAACAGCCTGATATGTATGCAGCTAATGTTGTTTTGGTTGATTGGAAAGTATATTGCGTTTTTCGGGATTTCTATAATCCTATATCCGGGAGGCACATTGAGTGCAAATTCGTGGATAATGTGACTCGGTTCTCCGTTTGTGTACGAGCCGCTTACAATATCACATTCGATCCTGATCTGATCACTGTTGTAGGTAAAATGTTGACTGGACACTGTGATACATGCCATTTATTTGCTTTCAAGATCTGCTTATTGAACCCTAACAAATTCCTGAAAGTGTCTTCTTTATTAAAATGTATGTTGTAGGGGATTTGCATTGAAACACTACTTTGATAAATACTAACGAGTATAATATGTCGCGCACTTAAAAACTAGGGTTTTACTTTTTTTTTTTTTTTTTTTTTTTTTATATAGGGCATCTCGCAGTTAACCTCTGAGGAGGTCGTAGCTGCTTAACCGGACTTTCCTGTGGCTGCCTTAAGCTTCTACACTTAAAGCCTCCAGCCAGGGGCATAAACTATTCTAATTAAAACTAGGCGAACGCTCGCTAAGGGCACCCCCTGTGGGGTACGGACCTCGGCTTAGGGCGTCGCTGGGGGGAGGACAGCAAGATGGGACAGGCTGGATCAAACATAGATTATTATTATTCGGGGAATTTAAGACTACGGGCTCAGCTTCGACGCGGGCTGGCGCATCGTCGAGCAAGGGTCGGGGGGGAGTATCATTTACTCGGGAGGGACGCGGTCGCGGACCTCTGCGGCGAGGTCGGAACGTGTGTCGGTGTGTGTGTTTCTTTACTGTACTGGTGGCCCTATTGCTCTCCTGGAGGAGGGTTATGGGGTCATCTGGGTCGTTGAGAACATGCCTTGGACGGCGGATTTTACTTATTCCAGAGGGAATATAACTGGCGGCCTTCACAACCAGAGGGTTGCGATGTATTGCGGCTTTATCAAAATAACGCGTTGCATTGCGTTTTAGAAATTGGGCTATTGTGGGGATTTTAAGGTCGAGATGGAGGATCTCGTTCCTAACATACCAGGGAGAAGCCGTCGCCATTCGAAGGAAACGGTTTTGGAGGGTCTGCATCTTATGGAGATGGTAGGGTTTGGCTTGTGCCCAGGCGGCACACGCATAGGTCATAATGGGTCTAATGCACGCCGTGTAGGTACGCAATTTGCACCTGAGTGACAATTTGCTTCGTGCATTGAGAACGGAGTGGAGCCTACCGAGAGCGAAAGCGGCTCGCGAGCGTGCCTGCTTTATGTGCTCGGAGAATGTGAGTTTAAAATCGAGGACCACACCTAGATATTTGGCTCGCTTCTCCCAGGGGATCGGCTTGTCAAACATGGTGATTGGTCGGGGGAGCGTGTTAATAAGTTTTTTGAGTCTCGGTTTCTTGAAGAGAACCGCTTGACTCTTATCGGGATTGACCTCGATTCTCCACTTTCTGAACCACTTGCCGAGCTTGTCGACTGCGGTTTGGAGAGAGAGCTATCGCGTCGGGGCTTCTGCCTGAATAGTAAATGGCCGTGTCGTCTGCGAACAGAGCCAACTGCGCCTTGTTACTTTTAGGGATATCGCTGGTGAACAGCGTGAAAATGAGAGGAGATAGCACGGAGCCCTGAGGGACACCCGCGCGTAAGGGTCGGGGGGAGGAGAGCGCTCCTTCGATGCGATAGCGGAAGGTGCGATTCGACAAAAAGTCTCGTAAGATGAGCACGAGACGATCTGGCACACCGAGTTTGTAGAGCTTATATAATAAGCCGTTGTGCCAGACTTTGTCAAAAGCTTTCGCTATGTCGAAGAAGATAGCACCCGTCATCAAGCCGCGCTGGAAACCAGCGCTTATGTCCTCGATGATGCGGTGGACCTGATGCACGCTAGAGTGCTGAGTTCGAAAGCCGAACTGTTCGTTGGGAATAAGGCCCTTGGTCTCGGCGTATTCTCTGAGACGCTTATAAATAAGCCTCTCATAGATTTTGCCGAGAACCTTGAGCAGACTAATGGGACGGTAACTAGAAGGTTCAGACTTGGGTTTGCCTGGCTTCGGGATGCCGATGACGTTGGCTTCTTTCCACGTTTGTGGGAAGATATTGTTGCTTAGGGCACCATTGAAGATGGTGGCCAATAACATTATCAAGTGGGCAGGGAAAAGCTGGACCACTCTGTTGGTGAGTCCATCTGAACCGGGGGAAGGGTTTTACAATTTGGTTTGAGCTTAAGTAGGTTTCTACTATGGTACAAGTAGCGGGTGGTTCTAGTATAACAAATAGCTGTTTTATAATTCTTGACCAATGATAGGTAGGTGAGGCCTGTATATTTTAGTCAAGCATGAACTCGATTCTCGACAGGTTGTAACCTGCTCCCCGAATGATACCTTTTTGCATAGACAAGTTGCAACTTGTTCTTGGGCGATGCCATCTTGGCTAGTTTCTTGTCGACAAGTTGCGACTTGTTCGTGAGTGATGCTAATATTCTGTTCATGTGTGTTTAGGTGACTGTTAGTGATTTACCTGTGTGTTATTGTCAAGCTAGGACCTGCTTGGTGGGCAATACAACTATCGCTTGTGTGTATGTATGTGATTTACCTTTACCTTACATTACCTCCGGTATGTGTTAGGGTGCTAACTACGTTCTTTAATCATTGTTCTTATCAAAAGGTATAGGTATCAGTCAGGCTTAAAAGTATGGGATATTAAAACTATCCTTAAGCTCATTACAATACAACTGGGATTACTTATATCTATCTAATTAAAATGGTTTTTATTTGTTCAATCAAAACTCTTAATATCTAATCAGTCGTTCTTCCTGTCGTCGCCAACAGTCTCCCTCTCAGTGCGTTGCACTCCATCTCGTTGGGGCGACGTTGCAGGTACAATCAGGACTAGGCGTGATGCTGGCCGCCGCAGGATACCCGCTGCTGTTCGCACGTCGACGATCCTAGTTCTTCCGTCTGGTCCGGGATGAGTGGCGACTATTTCGCCGCGTGGCCACGAGTATCGTGGCAAGGTGTGGTCCACGATCAGGACTATGTCGCCCAATGTCGGGTCCCGGTAGTGAGGACCTTGGTTGTAGCGAGGCGAGAGAGTTGGGAGGTACTCTCGCAACTACCTTGACCATAAATGATCGGCCAGGGGTTGGGATGTTTTCCAGTTGGGAGAACCGATGAGTTCTGTGTCGTCGAAGGAGCCAAAGAGAGTGGCTCCGCATGACCGCCCGATGAGAAAATGATTCGGGGTCAAAGCTTCTTCTTCTTCTGGATCGGTGCTTACGATGTGCGACAAAAGGCTTGAATCTCGTAGGGTCTGATTTGATCCATGTCATTGCTGTTCCCGAGTCGTTCCAGAAGTATCTTCGGGTCGCCGTCAGGTCCATTTCTTGGCTCGCACTATTGGCCAAGCGACATCCCAATAGACACGCTTGTAGCTCGAGTCAAGGTATTGAAGTTGGCTTGAAAGGTGACATTCTAGCTTTCGCCGTCAGCAGCTTTACTTCTACGCGATCGTCTGAATGTTGGGAGCGCCAGTAGACCGCGCAGGCGTACGCCTTCTCGCTTGCATCGCAGAACGTGTGCAGCTCCCCCTCAGTCGCGTCGTATGTGAGGCAGCGAGGGATTCGAAGATTTTGAAGTTTTCTTACATCTTCAAGCCACTTTCTCCATTCCTCTTCTCTGGATGGAGGCAATCTTTCGTCCCATTCTAGGTCGGACCTCCACAAGTTCAGAAGCATTAAAAGTCGCTGTATGGTTATGGGTGACGCCAATCCTAAGGGGTCGAAGACCGACATCACTGCGCTTTTTGCTTCTCTCTTCGTCGGTGCACGTCTTCTTTCTTTGACATATTCGTTGTTGATCAGGTTTTCAAATTGTTCTTCATATTTTTGTTCAAATTCTTTGTCCTTTAAGAACTTCTTCTCCATTCCCCTTAGTCGTCGTGCTGCTGCTACTTTGCTTTTAGGTAGACTTTCGTCGTCCGTCTTCCAGATCAGGCCTGCGCTGAATCTTCCATCAGGCAATCTTTTCGAGGTGGAATGCAGCACGTCGAGAGCCCGCTGGTCAATGTCACTGGATAGTCTCTTGGCAACGACTCCTAGGGCTTCGATGTCGAAGTGGTCTCTGATCATCTTCTCGAGGTAATCATCTTTTCCTTTAGGCTGCGTCACCAGACGATTCACAATTCGTACCGGAGTGTTGTTGCTTGATTTGGTCCCATGTAAGACCCATCCCGACTGGGTTCTGGAAGCTACTGGCTTGCTTCGGTTGCCAGTTTTTACTTCTTGAGACACGATGAGATGCCAATTGTCCTCTTGGGGGGATAGGTTCAATGTTTTAACGGTATATCCTGACATTTTTTCTATGTTTCGCTCGAACTTCCCTCTGATCTTAATGTCGATCTTCTTTGACTTCTGATCTATTCGATGACCTCCCACACCCTCAATTCTTAACTCTTCTTCGAAACCCTGGGCTCCTATCATGTTCACGATGTCATCTTCTATAAGTGTCACCGTTGATCCTTCGTCCATGAGGGCGTAGACTTCGGCTTTGGCATCTGGTCCCCATAGTTCTACTGGTACGATTTTCAAGTAGGCTCTTGATATTGTCCGTGTTGCGTTCACAGTTGATGCTATGGCTTGGGTCTCTTGTGTAGTTGGCTTCGTCTTTTCATCTGCATGTAGCATCACATGATGACCTCCTTTGCATTTTCCACACGGCTTTGCTTTGCAACTGAATCTTCTGTGTCGCCCCAGCAGACATTTAAAGCATATGAGGGCTCGCTTGGCTTGTTCCCATCTTCCCTCTATTGAAGAGTCGATAAACTTTTTGCATTTCAGCAGTGCATGTTCTTCTGCACATTCAGGACAGCTGATCTTCTCTGGCTTCTTTGTGTTATCCTTGCATGAACAGACTGTCGCTGTTTGTGGTTCGGCTTCCTCTTCATCTGAATCCTCTTCGTTTGATGAATATTCTTCTTCATTTTGCTGTGTGATTCTTGTAGGGGATTTGCATTGAAACACTACTTTGATAAATACTAACGAGTATAATATGTCGCGCACTTAAAAACTAGGGTTTTACATTTTTTTTTTTTTTTTTTTTTTATGTAGGGCATCTCGTAGCTGACCACTGAGGTCATGACTACTCAACCGGACAATCCTGTGGCTGCCTTAAGCTTCTACACTCAAAGCCTCCAGCCAGGGGCAATAGGGTTTTACAATTTGGTTTGAGCTTAAGTAGGTTTCTACTATGGTACAAGTAGCGGGTGGTTCTAGTATAACAAATAGCTGTTTTATAATTCTTGACCAATGATAGGTAGGTGAGGCCTGTATATTTTAGTCAAGCATGAACTCGATTCTCGACAGGTTGTAACCTGCTCCCCGAATGATTGACCTTTTTGCGTAGACAAGTTGCAACTTGTTCTTGGGCGATGCCATCTTGGCTAGTTTCTTGTTGACAAGTTGCGACTTGTTCGTGAGTGATGCTAATATTCTGTTCATGTGTGTTTAGGTGACTGTTAGTGATTTACCTGTGTGTTATTGTCAAGCTAGGACCTGCTTGGTGGGCAATACAACTATCGCTTGTGTGTATGTATGAGATTTACCTTTACCTTACATTACCTCCGGTATGTGTTAGGGTGCTAACTACGTTCTTTAATCATTGTTCTTATCAAAAGGTATAGGTATCAGTCAGGCTTAAAAGTATGGGAGATTAAAACTATCCTTAAGCTCATTACAATACAACTGGGATTACTTATATCTATCTAATTAAAATGGTTTTTATTTGTTCAATCAAAACTCTTAATATCTAATCAGTCGTTCTTCCTGTCGTCGCCAACATATGTCTTTTGTACAATATACAGTAGTTTTTAAAGTATTGTTATTGCACTGTAGTTTGATTGATGCATCTTTCATTTCAGATTTTAAGTAATCATTAATATCTTGCAATTCATAGGTGCCGTCTGGTATTTCAATAACTGCGTTGGAACCGTAATATAACTTATTATTCGTTTTGTCAATGTTTGGAATAGAATGAAATGTTGAGAAATGCATTAAGGCACACTCATACTGTCCATATAGTTGCAACGTGTTAGGATAGTAAGTAGATAAAGTTGACGAGTTTCCAGTTATCGATAATGTGAGTGACATCTTGCAAATGATTGAAATAAAAGAAAAGCATAAATTTTATACGTTTTTATTCCAAAAAGTCCACAGATAATCTAAACATAAGTGTCCACAATTTTCCGTGTTGAATTTCTGATATCTTGTATAATTATAAAAAACATTACAATTCTTAAAATAATGCATTAATTCCATTGGAGGTTTCAAATCTCCAAAGCTATCAAAATATTCACAATAATTGCATACTTTTACATAAGCTACCCAATGCGTCCCTTCGTTCTTATAATCATCCAAGTTAACGATACCACATTCAATCCGTTTTGGCGTCCTTGGTAACTGATCCTTCATGTACACTCCTCGAAAGTGAGGAATGTCGCGTGCATGCCATTGGATGTCTACATTAGTTAAAGGACGATTAGGTAGCTTATTTTTCAGTTTTTTGAAGATTTTACGAATAAACCTTTACCATTTTTATGTGACTTAATGTATAAACCCTGGCCCAACTTTAAAGGCTCCATAGCCTTATTATGTCGTTGTGTTTCTCGCATATTTTGCTGACCTGCTTTGTAATCGTTAACAGTTTTTGCAATACCAGCCGCACCACCAGCTAAAGTTCCTAAAGCTGATAAGCCCGCAAAAATTGGGATTAAAGGTAGAATACCTCCAGTCTTTGGTAAGGGTATCACTCGCGGTAAACGAATTTTCTGAATGTTAGGAAATATTTTTTTAGCTGCTGAGTAAGCAGCGTTAATTAAAGTTTGACTGTTCTTTGGTTTTAGTTTCTTTTTGCTCTTATTTTTGACACGAAACTTTTAAACGTTTTAACGCCAGAACCAGATTTCAGTTTGGTTTTCATAACTTTGCTCACTAACCATGAACTAAGTTTTTCACCTTTGCCAGCATCGTTCGATTTGAGTCTTTGTTTAGCCATATTTAGTAGTTGTAAATCAGCTTTGTGACGATTGGGTAAGTCTGTATGGTTTGTATATGCAATATCGTGATGCATACAAGCCTCGTCTAGCTTATTTACACCTCGGTCACCTCGTAGTAAACGTTTCTGGAGTTTTGTTCCCGGACCGCAATAATTGTAGCCTGGTAAATGAAGTTCGAACGGTAGATTATTAATTAACGTATTAATAAGTTCACCCCCTTTCATTGTCCAAAGTGTAATGATAGAAATAATGCAAAAGTAATTGTTATATAATTATTTTAATCTACTATTGCAGTTTTATCGATCCAACTGTTTTCTTCGTTGTTTAGACCCAACCATTTCACAAACATTTTTGTTCCTTTTCTTTTTAAAACCCTTTCTATCAAATAAATACCAGGATAGTAAGATTTTTGAAGTTCTTGCTCATAAAAGGTTCCCAATATGGCTTGCTTTCGCTGATCTTCTATATGATATGTTACCGGTATGGTATAATTCATATTTTTTATAGTAAATATTTCAGTTGACCAATTAGGTGTATAGCCTTTCTCAAAATTGTGTTTGTATTTACTGATACGAACAAAGTCACCCACTTTGAACTTAGGTTTTCTACGGACGGTTACATGATTTAAGGTTTTTTTAATATTTTCTTTTATAACTGACTCTCTAGATTTTATTTACTTCGATTGGTTTAAATTTAATAGTACGATGTTTTGTGTTATTATATATCTTCAACGTAACTTCTAACGGTATACCTACCCACTTATAGTTTCCATTCATACTAAAACATTTATATAATTTATTTTTAAGAGTTTTAATCAGTCGCTCTACGATCGAGGCTTTTTTGGTAGAAAACGATGAGTAATGGTTAATATTGTACGTCTTCATAAGCGTTTGAAATTAATTGTTATAAAATTCTGTTCCCATATCAGATTGTAAATTAACAGGTTTGCGCTTGCTGTTAATCAGTATTCGTTTAAATGCTTGAGTAACATCAAGTTTATTTTTTTATTTTAACGGCTCTGTCCAAGCGTACTTTGAGAAGCAGTCAATCACCGCTAAAATGTAGTTGTGACCTTTATTATATTTTCTCAGGTTTTGCATGTCCATCAGATCAACTTGCCACAAGTCATCGATCCCATTTAGAATGACCGGACGTCTAAGGAAATTTCTCCGTGCTGCTTTGTGTATTTCATTAACAATTTGCTGTTTTGCCATTACGGAGTTTTTTGAAGTAATTTATCTACCTTTGCTTTAGTATAAAACTTATCTTGCAAATGAGTTGAAACCTCAGGTATCCTTGCTTTTAAAGTAGCTTGAACTGTACCCTGTGCGTCTTTTATGATTTGAGAACGCAATGAACCAAACATATTATTACATTCTTTTAACATGTTAGCATTTAATCGATCTACATAATCTTTGTTCACAGTTAGATTATTTAATTCTTTTAACATGTTAGCATTCAATCGATCTACATAATCCTTGTTCACAGCATCGTCTGCTTCTACTGGAGATCTAATTCCTCTCAGTCTTGATGTTTTTAAATCAAAATCTCCGCTTTCTGATTTTAACAATGCATTCTCATTAAACTCAAATAACTCTGATAAACGCATTCTTTTGTGAATGTAGTGTCCGAATTTGTCTATGTTCATTTTAAAGGTGTATTGTATCGAGAGGCTGATTATAAAATAAACACATTTTAAAATATTTATTTATTTATAACTTTACTTTCACGTAATTCTTCAATAATAGATATAATTTCATTATCTAATCCTGTGTTACCAGCATCTTGAGATGCAATTAATAATTTTAACCGATCCACCAGTTCATTTGGATCGTCCCAATATACAAAATCTACGTTTTTCTTCCACATTTTTGTTAATGGTAGTCCTTTTCCCTTCGATTGGTGGTCCTGAATTGTACTTTGTAGTTTGAATAGAGGCTTAATAATTTGCAAATATTTTTGTCCTTTATTACTTTTTATGGGTTTACCAGGCTCATAGTCTCGTCGATGTGCATTTGTATCAAGTAGCATCGACTTATAATGTTTCATATCACTCTCTGTAACCAAGCTTAAATCTACGTTCTTTTTCACCAGCAACTGTTTTAAACCAGGGGTATTTCGGTACTTGCGTCCAGCCACGGTGATATACTCATCGCTGATCGTTATACGAGCAGAACCTTACATCAATTTCCCGCTCTCTACTCTGACACCAAACGGAATATCTGTCAGTGCTTCTGAGGATACTGACCAGGATGACGTATCACAAACTTGGTTGTTTTCAACCAATGATTTATATGAAGAGTCACTTTCGATATCAGATTCATATTCGTCTACATGTTCGTTGTTATCATTGCTTCCTTTACTAATAGGGACTTCTTTTTGCAAAGTTTTATCGATAAACGGAACTTCGGTCTCTTCATTTTCTGTATTACGCAGGAGAGAAGTCTGCTTACTGACATTAGCAAATAGGTTGAGTTGTTCTGTTACCGGCTTGAAAACTGATTCCAGTACTTGCTGATTGTTAATTTGATCTTCTCTCATCTTTCGCACTTTCTTCTTAACAGCTTCTGCAGCATGAACTATTTGTCTTTTCAGTGATTTTTCCATAATAAAAAAATAATAAAAAATTATCAACTACAGTTCGTAATTGATTAAGCGTTGTCTGAAGAATAATAATATCGCGAGGGTAACGGTCTTAAATATTAGTATTTTTAATCAAAGACAACAAAGGTATCAAATTTATTTCTATAACATCCTTTATTTTTGGAGCAATCCTTATTAATTACTATATAATCGAAGGGTTCATTCCATATTTTCGAACACATTTCACGAAATTCAATCCATGTCATATCAGTGTTGACATGTTCTTCATAAATATGCCGTAAATTCATTTCATCTTGTTTAAAAAGTATGATTAAGTTTGCATTGTCTCTTACTAACTGCTTAGGGATTTTACTATATGTTTGGTTTAGATAAAAACAATCAATGCATTTGTGTCTTCCCATTGCAAAATAATCACGCATGTTACTTTGATTTTCACAAGCAACATCATCAAAAATAATCACGGAGTTGGGTTTTGCGTCCTGAACGCTTAGTACTTCCTCATTACCATGATATTTCTGGAGGGAAATACCAGGCACCTGTTGCAAAACTCTTTCTAAAAAAATGTACTTGGGTTGGTGCAGAGTTTTTGAATAAACATAAACATTTTCAAATCTTAATCCATTTTCGTGTATAAGAAGACCAATTAATAAATTGGTTTTTCCACAATTGGACGGACCGCAAATGATACATCGTACTGAGTTAGGTAATAATTCTCCATGACGATAGCTAGTCTTACAAAAATCATCGCAGACTGTATTAACATGCAGCGATTGCGGTTGTTTTACAAATTTCATGATTACTGTCGGAAATGAACCGATTGAAAATGAGTGAATGTATATAGTACGTTAACATTTATAAACTTACCGCAACCTCTTTCGCGTTACTGGTCATTGAACGAGTTGATTGTTCATTATTGAGCATTCTGTACCACCCTTCAGAGCGATAGCGAACTCGCATCATCATTGGTCGAGTACAGTAATACACTAAAGAGTCAAGTCGATTGTTGATTATTGGGTATTCTACATATACCACTGTCCGTAGCGAAGGCGAACTCGCCGAGCCACTGGAGGACAGTGGAATAGAATGCCCAATAATACCCTACTCGTGACACCACCGAAAACATTTTGTGCACTGTATCCACTTTTCTCCAGCAATGTCATTTGAATATTCAGTTGGCAATATATGCATTCAACGTCTTCATTACATTCGCTTTCATCTGAGCTCATCAGTGATGGTTCTTCATCGGCACTCTCACTAGATCTTCTTCTTTACTGATATCTTCTTTTTTTAATTTTTTTTTGTAATCTTCTTGTTTTTCTTTTTTTCGTTTTTGTTTTTCTTGGTTTTGGTTTTTATTATTATTTATTTATTTAAGCACACAAATGTACAGATGAATGAATGAATGATGTGATGATGTGTTGGTTTTTTGAACAGTCTTAGATTTCTTTTTAGCAAGCATCGCTTTTTTCGTATTACTTTTAGATGTACCTGGTTTTTCTTGCTTCTTATTCAGTTGTTCCTGTAATTCATTTTTGTATGGTGAACTGGTGACTAATAAAGGCTTTCCTCCTCGGAGCTGTGATACTTGATCAGGTTTCTTGGTTTTTCGCTGGATTGTGGAAAAAGGACTGATTTCAGCCGGTTTTATGGAAAATTTTCGTCTGGATTGAGCCCTTAAACAGCGCGAGACTTGAACTAATTCGTCATTTGTTGAAACCTATCATATCTTAAGATAGGGCTATGAAAATTTAAATGTATGCTTTTGGTAACAAATAAAGAATTACGTATTCAGCGGTTTTCAAAAATTATCCCGTCACGGGGTAAAATAGGGGTGATTTTAAAACTCACATGTAATATGGTTTTTTTTTGTGACTTCTTTTCAAGAGATTTAAGGAATTGGAAATATAGTCATAGTCCGTATCTTGAATTAACATTGAGTCTTTATTTCATTAAAATCTGTCCACTCGGTCAAAACTTATTACAATTTATATTTATAAAATAACCTTTCTAACATGTAGGTATTATGTGTTCAATGGCGGCAAGAGTAGGTATTACAAATCAATGGTGATAATAATAGTAAAATGAATAATTAGTATTTTAAGCAAGGCATTTTTAACCGACTTCCAAAAAGGAGGAGGTTATTTATGTTCGACGCGTATGTATGTTTTTTTTTTTTTTGTATATCCACCGATTTCTCAAACAATTGTGGACCGATTTGGAAAATTATTTTTTTGTATGAAAGGGTATGCTCCCGAATTGGTCCCATATTAATAACTTTGCTTGAATAGTTTTTGAGTAAGCTTCAATAATACGTATTTTTCCCACTTATTATATGTGGATGATATGATGATAACTTCCTGTGACTGTTATTTACATAGCAGGTACTGGTATTCGAATTTTTGTGTTGTAGGTACCACAACTAAAAAGTGAAAAATAAAAACTTTTTACAAAAAAAAAACAGCCGACTTCCGAAAAAAAACACTACAAAGTGTTAAGTAACTTTTTTAGAATCATATAAACCTGTTTTTTTTTTTTTTACCGGTCAAGTGTGAGTAGGACTTGCGCCTGGAGGGTTTCGTCTCAAAGCTGTGCTTGCTCGGCTGTCCGAATTTCTAAATCTGGATTGAAGCACAAACTTAACTTTTCAATTGAAAAAAAACTTTTAATAGAGTAATGAAATATAGATTAAGTGCGGATTTTACCAATAAAATTGAACGCGTTCAGCACATCTAAACGCGTTCAAGACCCAAAAGTCAGTGTCAAAATGCTACTTCAAGAGACGGCCTATGAATGTTTGATCCCAGATTGGAGAAAAAACTTAAATTTGCCGTTCTATAACTATACATTGCCAATTTTCGGATTTTCCTCTTTACTTGACCTTGCTTCTCGCCAAACTTCATGCTGCTGGGCCAACGGGAAGTGCCAAATAGACTGGTTTATTTGCGAGTGTCAAACAATACGGCATAAAAGGCCGTCTTTTTAATTATTGACTTGGTTTGATTTTCGTTACAGCTCCAAGAGACCGTAGATCTAAATTTTATACTATATATTTCAACTTGGCTCCAGCTTCGGCTCCACGCGTTCCTGAGAAAAATGGTCTTGACAGAAAACCAAGTCATCCTTTAAGGGTTTCCATTTTTCATTTTGAGGTACGGAACCCTAAAGCAGATTTATTATCTGCCTGTTACCATTTCATGCCACAACGGCTGAATGGATTTAGATGAAAGGCGCACGGGTAGGCCATGACCTGGGTTAGGTCATAGAATACTCTGAATTCCGGTAGCACGTTCCTGTGGGATATTTTCCGACATCCACGCGGGCGAAGCCGCGGGCAAACGCTAGTAATTCATACCAGTGTCTTCAGCGTCATCGTACTGTACAGCCATATACGATCCAATCGGAGATAGGACTGGAGCTGATTCCACATCCATATTCGTGTCATCATTGTCGCCGTCCTGTACAGCGAAATCAAATGGTAATGGTGAGTGCACTGATACGGCACTAGTAGTTGCCAGGATTGTCGGTGAGCCCGTATGCGATGCAACTGGAGATAGGACTGGAGCTGTTTCCACATCCATATTAGTGTCGACTCGAGTCTAGACGGGTCATCAGATCATACACCGGCGATCCTCACAATTAGCACTAGTGAGCTTACTCGAGAATTAATAGAGTCTCTGACGAATAGCCGAACTGACTGAGATGGTTTGAAGACCTACCTCAATGAAAACTTGACTGCTGCTATATCACTGAAGAACCAAAATGATGTAGATAACGCCTGCAGATATCTCACTAACTCCATTCAAGTGGCTGCTTGGATCAACACACCCTCTCGTCCCAAAGGTATCATCCACCAGACATAATGCGAAAAATCCTAGAAAAGCGCCGGCTTAGGAGAATATGGCATCAATCCCGTCATCCCCTTGATAAACTAAATTACAACAAGGCAGCAAAGGAGTTAAAGGCTACAGTCCAGGAGTCTACTAACTCAACATTGGCAACGAACCTACAGATGATGTCACCAACGGGGGTTGGTGCGAACTCGCTCTGGAAGGCCACTAAAAACTTAGACAAGCCTCAACAATCTTATCCTCCGATCAGATCACAAGCTGCCTGGGCAAGAACTGACTTGGAAAAGGCTGAGGTATTCGCAACGCATCTGAATTCTGTATTCAAACCAAACGAGAGCGTTGCTGACGGACATGAAGTTGACAAAGTATTGGAACAAAATCTGCAGATGTGTATACCCATTATACCAACAACACCTAAGGAAATAGCGAAGGAAATCAGATTGCTGAAGTCGAGAAAAGCCCCGGGATTCGACCTGATCACACCTTCCATACTTAAAAATCTTCTCAGAAAATGCATTTCTTTTCTAGCTAGTTTGTTCAACGCAATTTTTCGAACATCTCATTTTCCTGACCTGTGGAAAATCTCTGAAGTTGTCATGATCCACAAATTAGGTAAACCTGAACATGAAGCTTCGTCTTATCGGCCGATAAGCTTGACGCCTGTACTCTCCCAAACTGTGGGAGAAGATATTCCAAAACCGACTAAAACCGTGCATGGACGCCAATGGTGTTGTTCCAACTCACCAGTTTGGCTTTCGGAAATCTCAGTCAACAATAGAACAGGTTCACTGAGTGTACCAAACAGGAAGACAGGCTTTTGAATGTAAAAAGTATTGCTCAGCGGCATTTCTTTATGTACAACAAGCTTTTGACCGTGTCTGGCACAAAGGATTGCTGGCTAAAGTGAAGGAAAAACTTCCGCACTCAATGTTCCTACTCATCCAGTCGTATTTATCCGAGCGCTGCTTCCAAGTAAAACAGGGCGAAGCAAGATCAAGATTGTTTGAAGTGGAAGCTGGTGTACCACAGGGATCTGTTCTTGGCCCAGTGTTGTACAACATATTTACATCAGACCTACCCCACATTGGATGGCATAACAATAGCAACATATGCAGACGACATAGCCTATTTATCAGTTGATGAAAACCCAGAAATGGCCAGCAATAGACTCCAGAATCAGCTAGACAAAACTCATAAATGGCTCTGTAAGTGGCGGATTCGTGCCAGTGCATCCAAGTCTCAACATATCACCTTCACGCTCAGGCGTGGAAACACCCCTCCTGTTAGACTCGATCCTGATACCCTACTACACACTGATTGTGTAAAGTATCTTGGCTTCCACTTGGATAGGCGCCTAACATGGAAGCATCACATTCAAAATAAAAGGGACGAGATAAACCACAAGTTCCGCAACCTGTATTGGCTCATGGGAAGAAACTCTGTGCTCTCTGTAGACAACAAACTCCTCATCTACAACTCGGTCCTTAAGCCAATATGGACCTACGGGATCCAATTGTGGGGCGTTGCCAGCAAAACTAACATACTCTGCCTGCAAAGAGTCCAAAATGGTATCCTGAGATCAATAGCAAATGCACCTTGGTTCGCTAGGAACGACGAAATCCATCAAGCCATCAGTAAACTCTGAAATCGAGCGATACAAAAAACAACACAAGGCACGCCTAACAATGCATCCGAACCCACTAGTTACGGAACTGTTAAACCCGACAGCGGTGGTAAAAAGGCTGAAGAGGAACCACCTTCTATAAGTGGGAGGCGCAGCACTGGCTGCTCTACCACAACGCCATTTGACATGGAACGAATTCGCTTATGGTCTGACGACCGATTGCGAATAGAAAAAAAAAAAAAAAAAAAAAAAATATGTGTCATCATCGTTGCCGTCCCGTACAGCGAAGTCGTGGTCTCTGAAATGATTGCGGTCGAATGGGAATATTCCGCTTTTACGGAATCCATTGACGGCGACTTCCAGTGTAGCAGCCCTCATGTATGCCTTTCCAACGAATTCTGCAACTTGGAATGCAGTCACGACGCGGCCAGGGTGATTTTTTAGCCATGAGTCGATTTCTTTGGCATAGTACGTCTTGAATGGGTTCATAAATGATACATCCAAGGGCTGCATTCGGTGAGACGAATGTGGGGGGAGGCATATCAGAATGACACTATTTTCCCGACATTTGTCAATGACATCAACATTTTTTGTGTGAGAGTAGTGGCCATCTAGGATCAGTATAACTGGACACTCTTTAGATGGGTGGACAGTGTTGATGAAGTGAACAATCCATTGTGTAAAGATATGGATTTGTATCCAGCCAGATTTGTGACACGCAAACTGAGAGCCAGGTGGAGCACCATTTTTTAACTCTTCCTTCATGTTAACTCTGGGGAAAATGAATAAGGGTGGAACGAAGACCCCCGACGCGCTCATACACGTGACTAGAGTTATGAGAGCTCCCCGCTCCGCCGACGAAATTCCACCAACCTGTTTCTGTCCTTTCAGGCATAAGACCTTTTCCATTTTATGTTGAACTACAGTCACGCCAGTCTCATCAACGTTGTAGATTTTTGTTGGATCGAAATTAATTTTTGGCAACTCTTTCTCCAAAATATCATTAAATTCGTCTACCTTCTCTTTTGAAAACCCCTTGGCTCTATTAGCAGATGTAGCTTGAGGTGTCCTAAAAGACAATCGAGGACTTCTTTTTAGAAAGTTTCTCATCCACTTTCGGCCTGCAGAATTCTTGCTTCTATTAAACTGGTGTGGCAGTCCATTCTTTATAGCCAGTTGGAACGCCAAAGAGCGGATGTCAGAGGCTCTCAACCCGTAGAACCTTGACACCATTGTAATGCAGTACTCTGCAAGCTCACGTTCCATTTCCTCTGAAAAAGTTGGCTTTCGGCCCATTTTCAGAGAGGTTAGCTCTGTTATAGGATTGACACTTTTACAATAACGCTCCAAAATTGACTTTGGGACGTTAAAAAATTTAGAGGCCTTTAAGTAGCCCATTTCTTTATTTTTTACTGCATTGTACGCCAGCATCCTATCAGAATCCCATTTCTTTCGCTTTTTTTTCTCATTGGTACTCATCTAAAACATTTTTTTAAATATTAGCATATTTGGATCTTAATTTATTTTGGGTAGAACTTGATCAGTTAGCAAGTATAGTAAATACCTCTATGTATCTCTAATGCCTCATCATCATCAGCCTATAATGTTCCCACTGCAGGGACACGGCCTCACGATCCACGATCCTCTCAATGTGAGGGAAAAAAAAAAAAAAAAAAAAAAAAACGACGACGTGACATCTACCAATCCGCACTGGGCACGCGTGGTGGATTATAGCCCACTCCCTCCCTCCCTCTAATAATAATGAACTATAATCCATGATATTTTATTAAATACATGTACCTAGTATTTTATCCCATATTAGGATACATGTACCCCAATATTAGATATCTCATATTAGGCACACCCAGATATCCCATATTAGGACAACTACGTATTTTGCTAACACGTAGTCTTAAAACAAAATCTAATCGAATTTTAGCAATAATCAACACATGAACCTCAACACAAACGTTTTTAGACACTGCAGGACCACATACAATAACAAAAAAGCAAACTTACCTTAAGAAAAGTAAACTTCTAACTTCACTATTCAAAAAACTCGTAATCGGATTATTTGCGCGAACCAACCTCCCGTCTAACTGAATGGCGACTGACGCGTGAGCGTTTCAATATGGCCGCTGGACAACAAATGGAAGGAGTTCACTGCCCGTAATAGAGATGGCGGTGCTTGTAAACCGGAGTATCCTGCTATCTCATATTGGGAACCCATCCCATTATGGGGCCCACTCCCCTACCCAATTCAAGAAATCACTATCTTGTTCGATCTTGTCGAGTATCTGACCTAGTCAGCTCCATGTTGGTCTCGTCCGTGCACACTGCCGGTATTGTACGAACGTATGTGCAAACGTTGGAATGCCATCGCCGTCGGTAATGGAGGACTCGAAAAACGTTCTTGGTAGAGTCTGCGTGCTTCTGCATAATTGCAATCACATTTCCCAAGACACATCAACATGTTAAAATATTCTACGTTAGAATAAGACATGGTCAACGTTTACGTAAATAAAACACAAGTCACTCACTACGTAGGTCAACAATAACATCCGTTCGAAAGTAAGGTGCACGGGAGAATAAGGAAGTGATTCGCAGGGCGGCGGGTGGCAGGGTAAAGGGGTAGGTAGGCACGTGGTACCGACCCAGGCCCCGGGACACGTGCGCCGACCGCGGTAGGCTTTGGCGGCATCTTCTATCGCATCAAAGAAAGCTACCGAGCTCGTAGGCAATTTAGCGAAATAAAGATGTACTTGTCGCCAAATACCTTTTAGTGACGAATATCTGAACCTCAAAATACCAATATCTCAAGAATAAGCCTAGGTTCGCTATGATTAATATCTAACGACAGCTATAATTATGCAAACTGATTTCCACTGAATAACCGTTAGGTACTGAATCTGAATTATCATCGCAATGATATTGGGGGGTGTCCCCAAAGTGGCCTCCAACCTCCCCTTATAGCCATGCCGAGCCTCTCATCTGAATACTGGTCTGATTTGGTATCATTTCTGAATCTGATCGCTGTTAAAACAATACACACACACACACACACACACGACAACATGGTAAACAATATAAACTGAATATCTGGTCAATCTGAAGGCACATGCACTGAGAAATAGCAAGTTCGCTTACCAATATACTGCTAGCTCCGACCATCAGGCCCAAGTGAGTCGGGCGTGCGCGCGCGCTGTCCGCCACCGCGCGCCACCCCATCTTCCTCCCCGGCACGTCACTATTTGTTATCTGTACCTATAGACTATATTACTTCGCATTCGCGACACTCCCGCCCAAGGGAAGAGATAATTGAAAATCTGATCTATAGAAATAACTGTATAATCAAGATCTTATTAGGATTATCACTAATACATTTTCAGAGTGATGACTGGTTATAGCTAAGTTCTGATTACCATTCCACCATCATTCAAACTGATAAGAACTGACCATTGTCCACTAATTTTAAATCAACACTGATTATGAATCTGACTTCTGATTACCATTCCACCATCATTCACCTGATAACAACTGACTATTGATTGTCCACTAATTTTAAATCAACACTGAATATGACTGATTATTGAAACAATCTGCTCATCAACTGGGATGTCCACTGCTTAACTCTCTCTTTTGCCTTGGCTGCTGATGGGCTGATTGATCGTCTACTGGTGTCTGGTACTGACTGAATTATGGGTGCATCATTGATAACTGATTCATCGTCTTGAGTACTTCGAGACTCTTGTTTAAAACTGACTGGATGGTCGCCTTGTACTGATTGTCCCTTCTGAAAATCTTCAGAGTGTGGGCTGATTCTGACTGGTGCAACATTCTGCTCTGGGGACGATTCTGTACTTTGATCGTAAATCTCCAACGGGAACAGATGGCCTACTGAACGCGTCAGTGTTTCTCCTGATGATAATTTAACTTTGGCTACTCTAATCTGCTCATCCGATCCTTTAATCAACTCTGCTATTTTGCCAACTTTCCAATGTGCCCTATTACTATCTGACTTAATTTGAACTGTCTCTGCTAACTTAGGTGGCCTATTAACAACGACTCTAGGTTGCTTGTGTTTGTCACTTCGTTCGCGGAGGCTAGTCAAGTATTGATTAGATAACATTTTGGCGAATTCTGAGATGATGATTTGACCACGTTTCCATCCGTAAATCAGATTCGTCTTGGTAACTGTAGCTGGTTCTAAGAAGTCTCGATCTGCAACTTCAGTGGTCAAAGTTCCACCCGTACGTAGGAAATCCGAAGGAGTCAATATGTGCTCTAACTCCGCGCCTACAGTTGTCAGTGGCCTTGTATTAATTACAGCCTCAAGTTCTTTCATTATTGTGCATAACTGGTTATGGTTTATGAGATGTTTGTCTAAAGTTCTCTTCATACTATGCTTGACTAAACCTACTAGTCGTTCATAAAATCCTCCGAACCATGGGGCCAACTCTGGGATAAATTTCCACAGCAAGTGATTCTGAATGCAATAATTTGAAGTTAACACTTCTGCTGTAAGCTTAAATTGCGCAGCATTGTCTGACACTAATAATTGAGGTAATCCTCTTATAGCGACGAATCTCCTAATAGCTAGTAAACATTCTTCGGCTGTTAAATCTTTAACGACCTCCAAATGTATAGCCCTAATTGTTAGGCATGTAAATAGGCATACCCAGCGTTTTTCTTTACTACCCTCATCCACTAGCAGTGGACCGAAATAATCCAGGCCCGTAAAGGCTAACGGAAGAGTAAGGTTGATTCTTCCTATTTTTTTTTTTTTTTTTTTTTTTTTTTTTAACGTTGCCTATCGTGGGTGCGTTTACAAACATAGAAACTCACATACACTAACACCCAGACCCGGAACAACTACTTGCAGATCATACAAATATTTGTTCCGTGCGGGGATCGAACCCGCGACACGTTGCACAGCAGTCGATCGCTCAGCCACTGCGCCAACCGTGTCGTCTTTCTGCTGGTAGATCAGGCATGGGTACCTAATTTAAATGGACCGCCACCGTATTTTATACACTGTGGACACTTTCTGATGACTCTTTGAACTGTTGACCGTCCATGTGGCACCCAAAACTCTTGTCTTAATAGAGCTAAGGTATGAGAGACACCTATATGATAGTTTTTCTGATGCAGTTCGGTTATAATTTTATGCGTAAAATCTGAATCTTTTGGAAGTAGTATAGGCTCCTTTTGATTATGTGACAAATAAGTGTATCTGAATCTACCTTTACACCTAATAAGTCCTTCCTCGTCTTTATATAATTTCAGTGATCTCGATAAGTTGGTTGTGATACCCTCAACTTCTTTAGGAAAATGTTTAGCCTGAATTTTTAATATTTTACTCTCTTTTTTTTTTTATCATCTACTATCATCGGTTCTGGAATATTTAGACTTAGTCTATTATTATCTAAAGGTATTGAATTCGAAAGACCCTCCCCGGCAATTGAAATTTGAGTATCTATATTATTATGAAGTGTAGGCCACTGATTTGAATTACTCGTTAAAAAGTCGGGTCCTATGAGCCATCTATTGTAATAACCTACCCGTTCCGTCCTAGTGCCTCCATCAGATGGATTTAATTCAGTTGGCACATATCTGATTTGTAAAGTCTTGTTCTGTTTTATTTCATTGATTCTACGTGCCACAAATGGCGGAAGTAATTTATCTGATTTGAGCCAGCTTATTACTATTTGGCTATCAGTCCACAAAAATTGTGCTTTGATTTTTAATCGTAAAAATTTTGTTACATAACCCATAAGTCTACATCTGAAAAGTACTCCCAGTAATTCTAATCTTGGAATCTGTAAGTCATTTTGGTCCTTTAACGGCACTAATCTAGACTTACCAATAAAGATTTAGTTTAACATATTAATTTAAATGTTCTTAATGATGAAAATAGTTCAAACGTACACTACTACATACATACATTAGGAGATTTTTTGTGTAAGGAAACGGTTTGATTTGTACTTATAACTTTTCGAACTCGTTTTGTAAAACGTTTGCAAGTCCTCTGGAAGTTTATTAAGAAGAAAAGGTACTAAATAATCTGCAACTCTCATCCCGTACACATTATTACATTTAGGTAGGATGTATTTATTTGTAAGTGGTAACGTTCTCAAAAAATCAGGTCTTGTTTTTTCGATTAGCAGCTCAGGATCAGCCCTCTTTGCGGCGGTAAGGCCCCTCTTTGAGGAGTGGCTCGAGAGGCGCCACGGCGTCCTCACCTTCCACCTGACGCAGGTCCTCACCGGACACGGTTGTTTCTTTCCACGTTTGTGGGAAGATATTGTTGCTTAGGGCACCATTGAAGATGGTGGCCAATAACATTATTAAGTGGGCAGGGAAAAGCTGGACCACTCTGTTGGTGAGTCCATCTGAACCGGGGGCTTTACGAGCTTTAAGACCCTTGATGATATCGTGCACTTCGTCTAGAGTGACGGGAGGCAGAGGATTCTCAGGGTCTTCTACGGGTGGGAGAGAGGCTCTACGTTCGACTTCCGCGTCTACCTCTGCGAGGTGAGCTTGGTCTACTGGTAGGGAGCTGGGTGAGCACTGAGCTTCTAGACTGTCGGCTAGGCACTCGGCCTTGTCGACGTCGTCGAATGCAATGGTCTTATCGGGGCGTACTAATGGGGGCATGGAAGTGACTTGCGGGGACTTGAGTTTCCTCTGAAGTTCCCAGAAGGCTAGGTGGGTAGGCTCTAACTCGCTTAGCATCTTATCCCAGCCCGCGTTACGCAGCTCCGCTACGCGTTTCCTTACAGTTCTCTGTAAGTAGCGCATATGGGCTTTGTTCGCGTCGCAGGGAAAGCTACTGTACGCACGGATAGACGCGTTCTTCTCAGTCAACAGATTACGTACATCGTCAGGTAGCTTCCAGCGACGGTCATCCGTCACTGTGACTATGTGATCCGTGAATGAGTCGATCGCGGCCATCGTGTCCGAGATAGAGTCAAACTGATCGGGGATGTTATCTAATTGGGGGGACGTGTTGGATTTCAGCTGGGTGCTTACTTTCTTCCAGTCCGTTACCTTTTTAGTGACGGGAGGTTGATTGGGGTCGGAGAGACCTATGCGCGGGGCCAGTCTTATGACTATGGGACGGTGATCAGAGTTAAGCTCGTGTACCGTCTCTATTGAGTCTAATCGTAGATTGACGTTCTTAAGGAGCGCCAAGTCTAGGACATCGAGTGTATGGTTAGGGTTATGAGGGTAGTGGGTTGGGGTCATCGGAGCGATGACATCAAAGATCATAGAGGCAGAGAGGTCAAACAGGTGTTGTCCTCTGGTGGAGGTTCTGGTACTATTCCAGGAGGGATGCTTGGCGTTGAGATCGCCCGCCATGATAACGGAGTCACTCAGGCCAAATAAGATAGAGAGATCGTTTGCAAAGAGTCGGGGGTCCTCTGAAGTGGGTTGGGGAGGAAGGTAGACCGATATAAGGGTGATCGGCTGATGGCCTGACATGCCTAGGTGGCAGATGGAGACTTCTAATACTGAGAGCGGGGGAGGATCCATGGGGATGCAATAGAGGTCTTTTTTATAATAGATAAGGGTGCCGCCCTTGTGACAACGAGTCCTATCGTTGCGAACTACACGATAGTTACCGATTGACGGATCTCGTTTATTAGGTTTGAGGAAGGATTCCTGTAAGAGGAAGACGTCTATGTGGTGATCGCGGAGGAATTTCGCGATCTCGTCGCGTTGGCCATTAATGCCGTTTGCATTGAAGATGCCTAACATGAGGGATCGGGGTTTGAACCTAGCTAAGATGGTGTTAGACATTGTGGGTTCTATGGGAGGTGCGGGATGTCAGAGCACGCGTAATGTCTGGATACGCGTTGTAAATAGCTTGGATCTTTATGAGATCACAGGCGTCTTGGGCGGCCTCGAGTTGACTGGCCATTTGGAAAGCGCGAGGAGAGAGGAATGTCATCGCGGAGGAAAGGACATTTTGAGGCATGCTAGAAGAGGCTACGGGAGTGTTCGCGGGTTGCGGACGCGGTGCTATAGGAGCAGGTGCGGGCTTATTAAGGGGCGCGGGGGGTGATAACGGGGGACCATAAGGGGGGGGTGGTGGGGGGTGGGGGTTGGAAGGTAGCCATGGCTGGAAAGGCCTGCTGGTGGTGAAGGTAATTCCACGGAGTGGGCCTCTGAGGGCTTAATCTCTCAGGAAGTTGAGAGGATGGGATTCTATAATTTGAGGGAGTTTCCCTCTGTAGATGGGCGCCTGCGCGCTTGGTCAGTTTAGGGGATGACGACTTGGGAGCTTTGGGACAGCCACAGTAGTTGGCAGGGTGGCCCTCTTGCCCGTATAGCACGCAGCTAGGTGGCGTGAGGCATTGGGAACGGTCTTTTGGTTGGGAGCACTCAGAAGTGCCATGCGCGCCCAGGCACTTTACGCACCTGGGAGTCACGTGGCAAAACTTTTGAGAGTGACCGTAGAGTTGGCAATTGTGACATTGCCCTACTATGCCATTTTTCCTGGGTTTCTCAATCTCGAGACCCGTGAGGTGGCAGATAGATTTTACTTTAAATATAGGGTGATAACCCTGTACTGGGGGACAGATAACTAGTACCATGTCGTATTGCTCTCCGCCTCTAGCGCGTTGCATACGATGGACTTCATCGACTGGGATATTTTGCGACTGAAGGTCGGCTAAAATATCTGCGGCTAATATTTCGCGTGGCATCCTTTTGATGACAACGCGGGTCTGTTTTTCCTCTGGGAGAGAGAAAGTGTGGAATGCTACCTTTTTCTGTCTCAGAAGACTAGTGAGGAGATAATCGCGGGACGTAGGGACATTTACTTTAATACCCTGTATGAACACGGGTGGTGGCGGAGGGACCTTCTTAGGGCCAGAATTAGGTGGAATGGGAGTATCCTGCGAAGAGGATGACGCGGTCGGGCGGGGGGCGGGGGAGGGGGAAGCTACTGTAGTGCAAGTAGCGGGTGGGGCTGGGGATAGCGGGGAAAGTGAGAATGATTCACGATCCTCAAACGCTACTACTTTGCTGGCCTGGGTGGAAGATTGTTTCTTATTCTTCCGCTTTTTCCCTTTTCCGTTGACTGGGGTGAACCCATCGTCATCAGAGTGGGATGAAGCGGAGGAAGAAGAAAATCTAGCCTCAGGTTTCGAGCTGTACGGGTAAGGGGTCGTGACGCGTTTCGTTGAAACTACTGGTTCGTCTGTGTCCATAGACATCAGCGGGCTAAGAGGGCTATCTAGCTGGGGAGAGCATGGGCTGTCAATGCTGCTTTCAGCGATGATAGGATCGGAGGGAATTTTCTGAGTAGGCCGTCGTAGTGCAATGATTTCCAGGTCAAACTCATCTTTCAGGGAGGGCGAGACGGTAATTATCCTTTTAAGGATGCTAGCTTCGCTGGAAGACGGGGAAACTGGTCCTCATTAAGAAGCCGGGGCGCCCAGCGGACTCTCCGTCCGCTTACCGGCCCATCGTGCTGCTCGACGAGGTGGGCAAGCTCTTCGAAAGAGTTATTGCGGACCGCCTTGTCGGGCGGCTGGTGCGAGTGGGGCCGGATTTGGCGGACAGCCAGTTTGGTTTCCGCAAGGGGCGCTCCACGGTGGATGCCATCATGCGCGTTCGAGCCCTCACGACGGGGGATGCTGTTGCCCGGGGTGGGGTAGTCTTGGCGGTGTCTCTTGACATCGCCAACGCGTTCAATACCCTGCCCTGGAGTTGCATTAGGGAGGCACTCCGGTATCACCGGATGCCGACCTACCTCTGTCGAGTGGTCGAGGCCTATCTGACGGACAGGGCCGTCATCTACCCTGGTCACCACGGAGAGTGGAACCGGCGAGAGATGTCGTGCGGTGTCCCACAGGGATCGGT